>VZRU01006955.1:130180-182855 GCA_013398155.1 Pedionomus torquatus | reverse complement strand
GGTAAGACTGGTGTCGTTAATAGCAAAAGTAGAAAAGATAAGAGTATTTCAGCAAGGGTGAAACATTCAGAGGGCTGAGGTTGTAAAAGGCTTTAATTAAAGTCATGATGCTAAGTCCGTTCATTTAAATTCACGCTGGCTCTAATGAGTTTTGGATCAGGTCCAAAGAAGAAAAATCTGAACTTCACAACAGGGAGCAAATGGCAGAATTCAAAGCAAATTGAGAGCGGGTAAGAGTGATATTGAAGCTCCACCTATATGGAATGCCATCCTTTTGGGATTCATTTTACTCATCAGACACAGACATTTCATGTGGTTTTGATATGTTAAATGATGCCCAGGCAGCACTAATTCTTGCATCTTTAAGAATTCATACAAAAAAAAAAAAGTCAGATTAGATCCAAGACTGTGGCTGGGAATCCTTTAAGAATATATTTCTGTATCACTGGCAGGAGGCAATCCTGACACTCAGATAAGCAGGGTCAAATTATTGCCCTTCTTTTCATGCTGAATAAAAGATAGTAGATAAAGTCGGGCACTCCTCAGACTGTTTTCTGCTAAAATAAACTCACACAGGTTGGGACATGACTCCACTGAAATCAATGTGAATTTTGGTAGGAAAACTATTGAGGGTATCATTGTAGGGCTTAAATAAAATCTTTGATATAAATCATAGGATTTTCTTTCCCTGAAACATGTGAATATAAGACAACTTGTCTGTTTGTGGATGCTCAGAAAAAATAAAGCAAATAAAATTTATGGTATCAATGTGTGTACGTTAAAGTGCCTAATCTGGGTATGAAGGCTTCATCTGATCTAAAGCCCCTTTAGCTGACAGCATTTACATGGGGATTTGACATGCTTTAATTTATGTTGTATCGACTTCACACCATTAGTGGATTTGCTTTATCTGTCCCAAGTACCCCAACTAGACAAGCCATTGGTTATAAATAACAGAACAGGATATTTATACCCATGGAAGTAGGTAAGCAGATACTGGGTTGACCCAAACAATATGAACCCCTTGAACATATAGATACCAGTAGATTAATTTAAACATCTCTCACATTTGTAGTTTGACCAATGTATTAAGGAATTAGCTCTGGGAGCTAAAAAAAACCCCAAGTCATAAATGTGGTGAGTTTTGTTTTGTAAATGGCATCCTTGTTGAATCCACACAAGTTTAATTCAAATTTTTTGCTATCGGTGAGCTAACATGACAAGCCATGATAACTTTTTTCCCCTCCCACTCCTTGTTAGTTAGCTGAAAGGACATGTTTACAACACACTGAAGGGCAGGATCCTTGTTACAGCTTCTTCCTGTACAGTGATTGAATTAATCATGAGGAAAGATGATTCTAAACATTGGACAGAATGTCAAGAAACATGACTTCTCTCCCAAGCTACAAGACAATTATTTCATTGGGGATTTTGGGTAGGGTCAAGTTTTTCATGCTCTTGTACTTACCTGGAAAGCCTGAGTCCATGTTCAGGTGTGTAAATCAATGCAGTTATTGTTTCAAGAATGCTGGTGGAATAAGGTCTAGGATACCGACCAGTATGCCGAACGTGCGACTTGATTGCAGACACTCAATGTACAGTTCCTAAAATCAAGCCAGTCTCCATGCATCCCACCTTAAAAGATACACACACACACACACACAAGAAAAGGTCTTCTAATTAGTTTTCCAGCTTTTGTGGTCCTAGAGAAAAGCATCATTCCAATACAGGCTTGGGTGTGTCTTCCAAGTTGGACACAGGCATTGCACAATTAGCAGTAGGGCTTTGCTGTCAGAGATGTTGCTGGAAAATCCCAGTCGGTACTTGTGGGAAGATGGGAATGGAGAGAAATCACTGGGGCTGGTGAATCTTGTACCAAGTACCCAGCCAGGTGCCACCTGACTGGTGAAGTTCTCACCCTTGAGCTTGGTTCCAGACCTTTGCTGCTACCATTCCCTTCAGCTTGCCTGAGCACATGGTATGTGTCTTGTGATCAATGCTCATGTGTAGGGTTGGATGCTCAGATTCTTAAGGAGTAGGGTCGAAGGAGTAGGGTCGATTTGATGGACAAGATAAAAAGACAGAAAACAGATAAAAAAGACATTTCTCTCTATCTGTACCAGCCACATAGCTCTGTGTGACCTGGCTCATGTGTGGCTTTTCTGAGGTAGGAACTTGGGAAATTTTTTAATTTAGATTGGAATTGCTTGGGCAGGTGAAATGCGGAACATGGCTGCTAATTTCGTCCCCACTAACTGTGTTGGGATCAGGTGGTAGGTAGTCATCATTGTAAGAAAAGAAAGTTTAGAAGTTCACCTTAATTGACAAAAATACACACTATGAAGTTGAGATATATATTCCAACACGTTCTGTGGAATCATAGAATCATAGAATGGTTAGAATTGGAAGGGACCTTGAAGATCTCGAGTTCCAACCCCCCTGTCATGGGCAGAGACACCTCCCAGAATTTCCAGAGCATTTTGTAGTACCTTGCTATTCAACAGGGGAAGATTTTTGTGACTCATTACCAATTGCTATCATGGTTAGAAGTTAGCCTGGCTTGAAATTCAATCCTGAAAAGCTTGTATGATTTTTTTTTTTTTGCTGGTAATATTTTATAACTTCTGGTTATAAAATATTGGTTCATCAAATGAGAGAAATGACAAAACATGTATCTATATGTAATGCCCGTTCTTGTTTATAGACATAAAAGACTTGGCTAAAAATATAAGATAAAATGCTGCATGATTAAGAGTATTTGAAAAATTAATATCTAATAAGTTGTGTGCATAAACTTTGTCTTCGTTTGTGTAAGTGGTTTAAAAATAGACACATGGAAGTGCAAGGACAATTCATAAGAGCAAGAATTGACACACTTGTAAAAGTTAATATCAAGAAATAATTATTATTCTAATAGAAAGTTATTTGATAGGGAAGATCCTTCATAAGCTATAAATTGGGATTTAAAAAGGAATAGTCAGGGGAAGTAATAACCCTGTAACTTGTTCTGGCAAAATGCTGTTATCCTCATACAACGTGGGTTTAGCCTAACTAACATGGTGCTTATTGGTCCTGTAAGGCTACAGCATAATCCTGAGCAAAATTTTACATACAAACTCATGGATTCAGGCATGTTAAAGTGTTAGGATGATTGTACAGGTAAGATTCTTTCCTGTATTTTTCCCTTTGCTTTAATTTTCATGTCTGAGGGAGAAATGAACTGAGAAGTCTAGGCTTATTTGGAATAAATTAATTAAAGTTCTTGTGAATGAAGGTTTCTTCCCTTCTCCTGGGATAGTACCTACTTGTTAGAAGAGATGCCAGTTCATGTCCATTCAAAAACAGAAAAAAGAAGGAAAAAAAGCAAAATTACAGGAAGCAGATGAGAGTCTGGCATCCATAGGAGACTTAACAGGAATTAAGGAGGCAGAACACACACTTTGCCTTTTACATCATTGAAGATCTGGATCCCACCACTCACTGCAGTAAGATTTTGTTGATTTGCAGTCTTGAGGAGTCTCATCAGCAATCACAGCCCAAAACATCACCTACATTTTTCTAACCCTGCTTTCCATAAGCTAGCCAAAACAAAAACTGTGTGTATGTCTCTTCCTACCCAGTTACAGCCTCATTCAGTGACTTGACGAGCTGCTATGACATTGGAAAGAGGCACAGCTTTAGTTTTACTTCCTCATTACAGAAAGTAACATCAGTGATAACCAGTGGTACCTCTTTCCCATGCCATCCTGAAAGCAGTTGACTAAGGATGTATGAGAAAGCAGATGAGGCCAGGAGTTCGATTTCCTTTTATGTGCTGGGTTTTAATTGCTGTGTCTACGCACCTTGTACAACAACACTGGTCTGGGTTGTGCTAATAGGAAACACCCTAAGAAATAGGTGGTTTGGGTGCATCACCAAATGGCACTTGTCTTTAACAGTGGCAGTTCTCTTCAGAAAGGATGAGCAAAGCACACGAGCCCTGGATCATACCATCTTAGATGTTAATAAAACAGATGTTAATAAATTTTCTCCTTTTTAGACGTATTTGGAAAATATCTTCACAGTTATGGTTAAATGTCAGTATTTGTTAGGAGCTACCGCTCCTAACTGAAAATATTTCTTATTCAAAGGCTACATAAATATTTTGGTGTTTCAGAAACTCTTACTGAAGTTTGATAGCAGAAGCTATATAGCAAGTATGGAATCTCTTCCAAAAAAAATATTAGCAATATTTTCCCAGTTTGCTTTAAAAGTTTGGGCTTAGGGTTGTTAATATTGACTACTTAGTTTTGGAAAAAAATGCATGTTAAATATAAGATAGGAGCTTTTAATTTTTAGGAAATCAATTCGCTTCTATGATACTGAACTTGAAATATTTTTCTATCTATATATATATAACTAAAAGAGACTGAGAGACACAGAGAGAGTGAGGGATATCTATGTAACTGTATATGCACTTTTCAGTGCAACTTTAATAAATTATTTCCATTTCCATCTTCTTTGTTTTATACAGTATAGGCTGTTCTTGGAAACTTACTATTCTTTTTACGAAAGCCTTCCTAAAGCCATAAATCTTCACAATGAAAATAACACACTGGGATATATCCTTAGCCATGGAAACACTGATGCTCAGAAGTTTATATCCATTCGTGGATAAATCGTGGATTTGTTTCCACTTTGCAAAGCAAACTGAAGTTTCTAAGTAAGTTCCGTAGATTTCACTTTCACTTTCTGTTCCACCCATTTCCCTCCCCCACCCTGCCTTTCATTTGCCAGAAAGCCCTGTCTGGCTTATTTACATGTGAAAAAACTTGGAGCATCATGTGGTGAGGTTCCAGGGCAACACTGAATCCCATTCAATTCTCATTTCCTCCCTGACAGTCACCATTGAATCAATCATGTTTTCCATGCCCTCTTCATGACCACCTAGGAGATCCCAAATCACTTTTCATCTGCTGTGTCAATCACACTCAGACCATGTCCACTTTTCATTACTAACACACTGTCATGTGACCAGCTAATCTGTCACTTTCTGACAGCGGTTAGTGTGCCAATTGATTTAATTAGCAATCAATTAGCTTGTTACTATTGGAAGTAATTACCTTTTATAGAGAAAAGAGTGCAGCTGGCCATAGCAATAAAACTGCACTAATAAAACTGCATTTACCTCCCCTTCTCTACATTCAAAGTCACTAGAACTCAAGGGTTAGCAGAATTATTGGTGACACACACACGCTTGAAGAGTCCTAGGGGATTTCTTTGCCTCCTGACTATGCTGGCAGACTCTTTCATTAGTATAGTATTTATATCTTAGGAAATAGGGTTCATTAAGGTTAATGTTAACATTTACATTGTTTACTTCAGCGAAGGTTTCAGTATCAAATGTTTGCTAATGAAACCGTTCTTAAAGACACCTACATATTAACGCTTCTGCATTTGAGGTGGAATACTTCTTTTTGAAAAAAAAACGCTGTGAACCCTTAAAAGCATGTGTGTCATACATAACTGTGCTGGTAAAGTTACTTGTTATTTTTGTCCATTCCATAAAACATACACAGAAATTTAACTTGTTGGGGAATTAAGTGCTTTCATAAACCTTGGAAATTCTTCAGTAAAGACAAGAGAAGTACTTTCTAGCAGCTTCCTGTTGAAAAAAAAAAAAAATCAATGTAAAGTTATTTTCTGTTTGATATGTAAACTACCCAGCACACATATATTTCTAATCTATGATCGTGCCATTTCGAACACCAGGACTGAAGTACACAGCACACGCTTGTGCCATTAAATTCAACCTGCAAAATACTCCCAAGGCAGACAATGACTCGCTACATTAGCTCTGTGGTGAACAGAAGAGTCAGTAATGAAATGAGTAAGTAGACTTGTACTCCATTCATCATCCTGTTTGCTTCAATATAAGTGTTCTTTTATCAGCAGTATTGGTACTGATGTCATCACACTAGGCATAAATCACAGCACAAGTGACAGTGTCCTATTAAGGGTCATGGTCTAAAATCATTATTGACAAATTAAAGACCACAGTGAGCCATTTTCCCAGTGTACCCTCATTTGTGATATAGTTTGAACATTTTTAGCTGGCTGCAGGATAAATAGTCATTTATAGTTCTGAATAGCCATGTATATTAACTCACCAACCACACTACATTGGAAAAAAAAAAATGGCAAGAAGCCCAGCAAAGACAAGGATGTTAAATCTTAGTCCGATCCTTGTGATCAACTCACATTTCATGGGACCAAGTTGTGAGGATTACAGAGAAGACACCATCACATACCAACCTGTAATAAACACCCTTTAGTAATGTCTGCAGCAGAGAGGACAAATTCATCATGAGTGTAATTAGGTAGAGCTTCAATGAAAAGCAATAGAGTAACACCAGGAACAGCCCTGGGCTCCTCTTTCCAGTGACTTTATTCCTCATGCAGGTCAGGGTAGGTGAAACTTGGCCTCTCTGTGCTCAACCCCTTTAAAAACATCTTTCCTCTTGTGTGTTGGTGCTTTTCAGAGGAAGCAGTGCTTCTTTTGTATATTGTCCAGCATAGCACCTTACAGAAATGCTGAACAGAAGAGGTATTTTACTGTCCTTTCTCAGGAAAGGGTAGAAGGAGGTCTGTAATCTCTTGTTCCTTCAGCCCTTAGGTGGCTTCTTCTGTCTGAGGAAACCATTTATGTTTCCTGCTGCAGTCATTAGTCACCCTGGTGTTTGTGGCTTTTTGGTTTCCTGCATTGCTGTTGTGCTGTTGTTGTTTCACGGTACAGATATCTCTCCCTCACAACAATTTAAGGAAGCCGCCTGGAACAGTCAAGGGCTGAACCAAATAAATTCTCTGAACACCTGACTGTATCTGCACTGGTGGCAAGAGACGTTGGGAATTTGCATTAAATTAGACATTAACTTCCAGCTGCTGTTGGCACAGTTGCAGGGGAACTGTTTCAGCATCTTCAGGTAACTGCAACACCTACCTGAAGCCCTGATTTTCATATTGCAAAGCCATAATAACCTTGGGTGGGTTCTAGTGATTGAGCCTGGAACACCTCATAAGGTTCCAAAGATTACAGTAAAACTCAGGCTCACTCCTGAAGCTTCAAGCAGTGATAGAACCCATCTTGCTTCTCTCATCTTATCTGTATACTGAGAGTAAAAAATGGAAAATGTTCTTTACTGTCAAAAGATCTAAATAAACCACTATGTGGGCATTTTCAGGAATGGTTTTGAGAACCCCTTCCAGTGATGTTTCTTTCAAGGAGGGATCTTTTAGCATGGAATGGGATTCTACTCCCTCCAAGACATTGAAATATCAAGGACAACATCTCATCTTGGTTTAAATAAGGTCAAACCAGTATTTTGACCAGGGTTAGGCTCATTTCTTCCAGGTGTGGATCCTGCCTCTCTACTTGCAGTTGTGAGGCTGGAGGCTGTGAAGAAGGATCAGGCGCTGCCCGGGTGCGGGTTGGCCGGCAGGGATGCAGCACCCGTCCCGCTGGGTGCGGTGGGGAAGGGAGGCCAGGGTTAATGACAGGGTCTGTGTTTTTCGCTCCATTAGGCCAGTCTTGGCTTCCAAACCCATTCATCTCTATAATCTCAATCATTATATGGTATGAGTCTTTATAATGCTTAAAATGTTGCCAAGTGTGGTGTTATGGCTGAGACGGAACGAACGCTGTTATTAACATACACGAATTTAAGCAAAGCTTACTCATAGGCTCCTATTACTGTAGTATCTGAGCACCTCATTATCTTTAATCTTTATCCTCACGACATCCCTCTGAGCTAGTGTGCTGCTATTATCTCCATTTTACAGATGGGCAGAGCAATAATAAGGGTATGTCTGGGAGCACAGTCGGGAATTTCAGCAGGGCAGGCTCCTCTATGAAAAAATGCGCCTTGGGTGCAACGTCATGGCTGGAGCTGGTGGACAATCTGTGCTGCACCCAGCTGGATGCAGTCCTGAGTAATGTGCTCTGGGCAATCCTGCTGTAGCAGGGGAGTTGGAGTAGATGATCTCTAGAGGTCCCTTCCAACTCGGACAATTTCGTGATTCCACGATCTTCAGCTATGTTGTAAACCTGCAGCAGAAGAGTGGGCTTCAGCTCCCAGTCTGAGGGTGGGTCTAAGCAACTCTTAACTCTGAACTGTGTCTATCCATTGTTTCTGGTCTGGTTTGATTTTCTACTTTAAAAGTGCCTGTTCGACTTATCTAGCCTGAAAGCCTATATGATAACTGGTTGTTTTTTCAAAGTGATAGCAAAGCTGTTACACAAAAAAGACTGGATTTTCATACCAGCTGATATTTCTTTTCTTTTTGACAGATGTTTAACTTTGCTAAATGTCTACAAAGTTTGTTAGGGGTCTTTATCCATTGTTAGAGAATGCACATGGGTTATATCTTACACATAAAGGGACTAAGCACATCCCGAGTGTGTCAAAAGAGGCATCTTCTGTTCCTTGGTGCTAAAGAAGCAGTAACCTAAGTTGTAAACACATTTTTGAATCCAAGATCCAAGCAGTCTTATTCTTATATCTTGTCCTCAAATATTTCAGTACTTGGAAGACCAGCTCATTTCTGGAGACTCCCACCATTCTGGGACCAATGGCTGAGTTTTCCCCATAGGATACCTCACCACATCAGCAAAGCACTTGTGGACTTCTTGTCCAGAGTTCAGCCCTGAACATTAGTAACATTGAGACCTGGGAACCTTGCCTTTAGATCCTTACAAAAAGTTGCAATTTTATTTCATTTCCAAAATACGTATCAGGCATTTGATGTTATGAATTTGAATGCTTTACCTTGAAGATCACTGTGGATGTCGATCACAAACTCCCTTCTACAATGCAATGATTAGCCTCAAACGACCCCAGATTCTGATTTTCTTTAAGGATGTGATATTCCTAATACAGAAATATTTAGATAAGAAACTTCTGACTTAAAATGAATCCTGAAAAATACAAATTTATTTTCCAGGCAATTTTAATACATCCATTTATGACATGAGCTGATAGCGATATTTTTTTTTTTTACTACAGGCTTTATAGGGTTTGGCTGAAAAACAGCATTTTATTGTAATTACAACTTACATGGGGTTGTAGCAGTTTAAATAACATTTTTATAACATGCATCATGTTCAAGAAAGCATCTCAGGTCAAAAATAATAGCAGTAAGATATTATCCATGAGCAGCTCATGACTTAGGAGATTTACAAGAACTGTTTAAACCCAGGTTCAAGCACCTGAACTGCCTGTTTCATGTCCTAGGTGAGTTTCTTAACAATAAATATGTTGAATTTCCAGTTCCAAGTATATCTTCAAAGAGAGACTAATGAGAAAGTCCGATAGCTAGATTTCATAATTGGCTTTTGGAAAATGGGCTGATGGTAAAATTTTGCCCTGACATGAAACAGAGACCTTTTCCAAAACAGTGATCATTTTCGCAGGTTGGAGAAATTGTTCTCTACTCATTCTACTTATTATTGTACATCTATACTTATTATTTCACATTTCTATTACACTCTGTTAGAATTTATTCAAATGTGGATTATTTTTGAACTTTGAGCAATTTGCAAGGCTCTGATGTTGAAGTTACGGATGTAATATTTTGTATTGAAGTGCTTTAAAAAGAAGTCTTTTGTTTGTTTAATACTTTCTGCAGATCGTTTTTAAATTTTTTAAAGGACTACATATTACAGTAATCAAGAGTTCGACACTAAAAGTAATTGGTAGAGAACACAGAAAAAGAAGTATACAGGGTTACTAATATACACCAGGGCTTAAGCTGACATGAATTTTTATCTTAATTATCGGACAAATTTGTACTCCCACTATTTAATTCAATTTGCATGCATCGGTAGACACTTATTAAAGGTAATATTACATCTGTCATTTTAAGACTGGTGAGAATTTTATCATAGGAGCTGCATGAAACAGCCACTCTATTATGTAAAGAACTCTTTTGTAAAGCTTAAAATAACCAGTATTGCATCCCAATTAAGTATTTGGAGGAAAAAGTCATCTTTGTGGTACAATTATATACAACATGTAATAATATGGAGACCTTTTCCTATACTAGGTTGCATATGGACATAATGAGTTCTTTCAGATACCTCCTGTCCTTAATATCAGACCAAGGGGAAAAAAAAAAAAGAAGGTAATTGCCAGCTGATCTCAAGTTATTGAAGAAAAGTGTGTGCCCGCCATGGCAGGTTTTGCAGACCTTTTCAATATGAACTGCTCTTTCTGCATTGACAAAACATAGCTGTTGAGTCAGAACAGCCCAACAGCTCCTAATTCATTGTTTTTCCTTGGGACAGAGCCTTGGGTATGTTGTAGGAAATAGGGAAGTAGGTAGCTATTCTCCCTCCTGTAAGTCAGCTGTTCAATTAAAAACCCAACACAGTAGTTACCATGGCACCAGCCCTATTATGCTGTGTATCAGTATAGCCACTTAAATACTTAATACAAACAAGCACATTTTTTTTTAAACATAAAATAATTTTAAGAAAGTCTCTTTGTAGTTCTAATGAATACATTTATTTGATAGACAGTTTTTTAGGAATGTGATGTATGGAATTCCCTTGGGAAAAAAATTTCACTTAAAAAAGAGCTGTGGAAAAAGAATTTTTAAAATTATCCCAGTAGGAAAAGAAATATTAAGAACAGGATCAGCTGAACTGTGTACCACTCCCCTCCCGTACCTCTGCATTTCAGCTTTAGACTAAAATAACATGATCTTACTAACTCAATTGCTCTAGTTGTGACTTGCAGTCATTGACCTTCTGATCAGTTGTCATTAAAAAGTCTGCTTTCCCTTCCAATGTTTACTGTGGGATGCCCTAACCAGATAATTTAAGCAAGGGCTTTTAATGGGAAGTGTAATTTCTCAGCTGTGAAGAACAAGGGTTTCCCAAAGCATTCACAAATCAAGACATATTGTCAGATATAAACTAGTATAATTGCCTTGGATTTTTAAAGACTGCAGAATTAGCTTAATGGAAGTTGAGATATTTTTAGTATTAGATTATTTTCTATTGCAGAATTAATCAGAGCATTACTTATTACTCTGGGAACAGAATAAAAAGATGATCTGAGCTTCAAAAATGTACTTTAGAGCTGAGCTGAGCCCCACACTTTCAGAAGTGCACTGCCGCTGCCAGTGACACTGGGAAGATGAAGATCATCAGCTGGTGTGTTCGGTCTCTGCCTTATTTCCTCAACTTTTCTACATTTTCACTAAGATGGCTCACAGGACACAGCCGTGACCAGACGTAACTATTGATTCATACCCTAGGCTTGATATTTTTTTTAATTGAATTAAGCAGTTTGATATGAAAAATTAATGTAACCTTCTGTGCCTTTTTGATGTGAATTTTATGAAATGTTACTTCATATTTTGCACCTGATTATTTTCTAATAGCTGGGCATTTTGTATCAGGTGTTGTTTGTTCGGGTACTCATGCTGCTCTAGCCAAAGTTGTATTTTATTTTGCTGAAGAAGGAGAGGAAAAGACAGAGTCATTTATCTCCTCTAGCACGAAGTTCTCTGCGACTTTCTATTGTTGCTGTTGTTGAATGAGCCCCAAAGGCGAGACATAATCTGGGAACTGAAATTGTCGCTGGATGGTGTGTCAAAGAAGAGCCCATCAATCTCAGAAGAAATTTTAAGGGAACAGGTTTTTCATGCCTGTGCGCTGGTAGGAAGCCAAGTGTGTGTTGCCATTTGATGGTAAAATCAGTGTACACCTGTTCTGACCAGCTGGCGACACAACCCGTGTCAGAGGGATATGTCACCGCCGCACCAGCCCGAACTGCTGGCGGTGGCTGCTTGACAGTCAGGGAAGACAGAAAAAGGAACTCGGGGACCAAAAGAGGAGGAGTCTACAGTGCCATTTCAGGGACACAGATGTGTGAAGAGTGTGATAAAAGAAGGAAACATCGGAGGGAATAAGCTCAAACAAAAAAGCAAATGTCATTTGCATGATGTAATTATGGACAACCATTGACTGCTTCGTAATAACACTCGGTAGGGCAATGTTAAACCTACCGTGAGTGCTAAAAAGGCCTCAGCTTGAAAAAAGGTCAGTGCGAATTAGTATATATTTGCAGATTAATTCTGAATGTTATATCATAAATTTTATAGCCTGGCGGTTACTGGTGTAGAGTGAAGATGACACTAATGCGATTCAGACAGGATTAATTCAGAAAAGACTAACATCTAGCTTGTCACTTTAATTTGTGGGGAATGAAGAAAATGGAGATATGTTAATATATGTGTATATTGTGTGTGTGTAACATGTGCATGTGTGTGTTAGACATAATTGTTATATCTCCAGCTGCGTTGCATCAAATTCACAACCGAAATCACAAGCTGCTTTAAAAGCAGAAACACTGTCAAGTCTGTTATTTTTAAACTAACTGGATTATGAGTTCAGCTGCAGTTTCTTTCTTAGGAAAAAGCAAGTCCTGCTAATCCTTAACTGGTGTAAATGGTTATGCCAGCATACACCAGCTGAGGATGGTGTTGCTTAACCTATTGAAGTTGTTGTCTTACAGTCTTTCTGCTCCCCTTGTATCCCTAATATTTTTTAAGTTACTGGATTCTGGACGTCCTACCTTAAATTTTGGGAGCCAAAGCTAAATTTTGATGTTGCATCTTCAGCATCACCTCATTAAGAGAAGAAGGAGGCAGTAGAGGATCATGAGTACAGAGCTGAGGTGCTTGCATTTAGTTGCAAACTATGCTATGGACACTCCGGGTGTCTGCAAGAGTCTCACCAAGGATCACTTTGGTGTCCGTTGTGGATGTAGACAGAAAATCTGGTCTAGATCCTTAATAAGGCATTTAGATGTAATCTGGAGGTTATTTACAAGTGTAAACTTGAAAACCCTTTCCCAACCATCGCCTCACTTTGTAGGCACCTGGGTGCCATTGGAATTTTGTTCTGAGCTGGGTGTCTGCATCCACAGACATGCTGTCGAGTAGGATACATGACCATGGTCTATTTCAATGGGATGTTATTGCACCATGGACAACAACAAGTCTCTCTTTTCTTGAGGAAGAATTTCAGCCAGCACCCTAGAGGACAGGGATCCAGCAGACTCAGGGTTTTAATCCTCTCTCAAATTCTGGCACAAAGAGCACGCTTGTCTATGTTCAGAAGAAATCCCATCTTGAGGCCAAGGGTATAAAGCCCCTTCAGCAGGTTGGGGTGAATGTCTACATTTAAGAAAACCACTCCACGTGCTGTGTGTCCCTTGGCTCTCCAAAGAGCTGACTGCTCAACACACAGGACCACTTGCCTCTACTGTAAAGAGCTGTGTTTTTCTCCAATCTTTTAACAGGAAGTCAAGCTACTTTTTCCTGCATCTGAAATTTTAATACCTAGCTTCATCCTTTTTTAAAAGGAGCCTTAGTCTAATCCTTAATTCTGTTTTGGTAAAATGGATAAATTATATACAAATTTATAAATATATACATATAAAATGCAATTATATAAAAATGTAATTTCTGCTTTCTTACTTACTGGATCCAGGAATCCCTTACTATAAACAATTTATGGTATCTAGCACAGTATACTTCTAATGACATTGGATTAAGTTTTTCTTAATTTCCTGTGCATCTTTTCCTTTTATAATTTTGTTAGAGAGACACAAGTTTTGAACCACAGATTCCTAAAGTAATTACAGAGTTTCCTTTAAGGATTTGGATGAGAAGTTGCCCTTTCATGAAAACAGGAATTTGTATTCGTCCACTTTGCTTTCATTTTCATTTTAAGAAAAAGGTGAAATTAAAATTCAGTCTCTTGCAACTAAATAAACACCAATTCAGCCTGAAAACAGAGTAGCAAGCCAAAACCAGGAGAAGTTCTTTTCTGACCTCTTCTCAAGACCCCATATTTCTAAGTCAGGGCTCTCTGGATAGACCTGGACTACCTCCAACATAAAGTTGTAAAAGAAAAGACCAGTAAGTCAGGCTGCGAGAAATGAGAGCTTTGAACCATATGATTTTTTTGCCAGACCAGGGATGCCTACCCAGGTTGTAAGATAATTTTAAAAGTCATCCTCGGTTAGCTGATCCTTCCAACATTAGGGATCTTCAGGGCACCCCATGACTTAATTTTTGATTGTTCAGCAGATATCCTAACAAGAGGACTACATAATCAGCTGGCAGACTGAAAAACAGCCTTACTGTTAGACCAAAGTCTGGACTGGGTTGGAAGACCCCACTGCCAATATTCTGTAGTTTAATCTTTAAGAGGAAAACATGTTTTGATCTCAGTCATCTGGGACACCAATAGCAACAGAAGAAACCCCAAGTACTATGGATGTCTGCTGCATCTCTTCCTTCCAGTGCACCAGCACAGTGGAAAATAGTGTCCAGTTTGGGTTGTTAGTGGTAACAGAAATGCATGCCTCGAGCTGGGAGAGGAGAGGAATTTCATTGTTGGCATATGTAGGCTTCAGGCACTGTAGGGCTGAGAAGAAATTATAGGTGTGAGCCTCATGCAATGGAAACCTGTTTGAAATTATAGGCTCTGGAGGCACAATGATGCATCTTATAAAAAAAAAGATTTATCAAGGACTTGTAGAGTTCTCCTAGAAGAAAGGGCTCACTCTCAGACTGGTGAGAGGAGACATCTGCTCACCTCAGTGTTCCAGGCACAAGCAGTGATGAGTCATGACTCCTACTTCCAGCATTAGCTGGATTGTAGCTGAAAGTGTTTGGGTTGTTTTGGGTTTTTTTCTAGAAAACCACAATGCTTTGTAACCTGGGAATCCCTGAGCTGCTTATATAAATTAATGTAAGATGTTAGCTGATACAGCTCTGCTCTTAGTGTGTGTGAAAGGGTTGGGGTTTAGCATCTGAGAGTCATGTTGCCAAATTGCATTTATGTTCTCTTAGACTCGTAATATGATTATGCATCCCTAGACCTATATCAGTGGCTACCTTGTGCTGTTTGGTGTGTCCTGTTATGATGAAAAGGGGTGCTTTTGATAGTTCCTTTGTCTGTAATCATATGAAATGAATGTTTTTGACAGGCAGGGGAGAAGACCCCCATTTTTCCCTTGTTCCAGGACAGACAATAATTGCCTGATGCCCACTTAGCTGCCTGACTTATGTTTCTTTCCCACAAGTGCTCCAGTCACCAAACTCTAACTTCCTCTTTTTGTTCAGTACCTAAATGTACAAGGAACCTGGTTTGGCCTAAATTTTGCGTTATTTGTCCCACAGGCAGCAGAATTTTCTGAGAAATAATGAGAAGCTCCAAAGACGTGACTAGAAAATAAAAACACTAGTTTGAACAAGAGGTTAAAAGCAAAAAACCAGAGTTTCTGCAAAGTGACTCAGATCAGTGTTTGATATTAGCCAGAACGAGTGAGGAAACTGGAGCACTCTGAATGTGAAATATTTAAAAATAGTTTCATGACTACATAAATAGTCAGAATTTAATTGAAACTTAAATTCTTTGAGAGTTATTAGTCATTAAAAAGAATGACCCTCTATTTAATTTTTAGATTTTAATCTCGTATTCTTTTCTCTCCCATTAGCTCAGAAACCAACTTGTTATAGCCCCTTAAGGCTTTCTATATAATTAAATATTACTGAAACTCCAAATGCCAGTTATACTGGAAGAACCAGAATCAGAGTAAAGCAAAGTTATTTACAATCCTTTTCTGCTAAGGGTTTAGCACTTGAGTCTGCTGTTACTCATGTCAGGTATGGGTCATACTTTTCTTGCATTGAAATTTTTGTCACCAACCCTAGTGCAATCTGTACTGTGTGTCCGTGAAGACGCACAGATCTTTTTGCTAAGGAAGATGATGAAGATCTTTCTGGAAGGGAATGTTAACAACAGCCAAGAGGTAAAAGCCTCCATGTCTGGAAACAAGGAACCGGAGCTTACACTTGGTAAAATGTGTGGCCATGTGCATGTGCATTGTTTTATGGGCAATGTAAGATTTATGGAGTTTTTAAATATAAAAGTCCTTACTTTTAAGCGCCAGATAGTGTTTTGGGTTTTTTTTTTGTAAATGGGGTGTTAGATAAGTAGACCATGTGGTGGGTATGGTGTAAGTATTTAATAATTAAGGAATATGGGGTCTAATTTAGCCACAGTGCATACAAGTGATGGTGAAGCATTGTTGCAGTTTTTTTATATCCTTTTTATATTTTTACATGTCTAGTTATTGGAAAAATGACCAGGAGAGTAACACAATGACTATATAAACAAATGCAAGACCAAGGTCCACTTCAGGGCCCAGGGCAAGACTATACAGCATTTTTTATTTTTTTGGCATAACTAAGCACTTAAAAGGTCCGTGAGAAATTAGACATTGAAAAATGAGTCTCTGGGAAGAAAAGCAAGCTGTGAGAAAGCAATTTATGGTCAGACCATGTGGAAGAGACTGAGGTCTTCCAACCTGTCTGAAGCAACCTTCCTGGTTTCTAGGAAAGGGTAAACCTAAGGGGTCACCAGACAAACACGACCATGTGATTGCAGCAGGACAGGATTTTCTCTGGAAAGCTGGAGTTGCTCCAGCAGGGCAGTGCCAGCCTGGACATCATGCATTGCTGCAGATGGAGGGGAACAGGAACCTATGGCACATATGGCCCTTCCCTCTTGTGATATAACTTGAAGAGCTTCAATGGAATCACACAGTTTGTATCCTCCTCCTTGGATGCAAACTCTACAAGAAGAGAAAGTTTCTGGTCAGCTGGAATTCTCATTCAAATTGCCTTCAAGGACAAGCAGGCTTGAAATCAACCTCAGGACTAATTTACCTGGGTTTAGGTACAGAAATAAGCAAGGAATCAAAACTCAGAGAAGAATGGATTCTAGATGAAAGATGAGCATGAAAGAGAAACCAATTGCAAATATAACTCCTCTTTTAAATGGAACCTGAGGTTTGTTCTGAGTAACTCCTGTATAAAGTTTGCGCAGTGAAGGGAAAAGGAAGTTACTGGGCAGGGCTGTGGGAATAGAGGTCAGTTCCTACCTCTGCCAGAAGCTTCCTTGGTCAGTCTCTTAGTCTGTATAAAACTTAATTTGATGGGGCCCTAGTCCTTGATTGACACCACAACATATGACATTCATCCAAAAAAAACAGCAGTAACAATAATCTTTTTCTGGTTGTGTGATTTGGTGGTTTTTTTTTTTTTTTTTTTTTTTTTTTCAAATTCCATCATTTACCACTTTCCATGCCCCTCACTTTTACTTTGGCACAAAACACAAGGAAGAGGGTTATTTGGAAAATGAGAGTGGCAGTAACTACCAACCTTGTCCCAAGTAGTTTGAGTTTTACTGTTTGTATTTTTCAGAAAATCTAGGGAATTTGTTTGTTTGCTTTGGCGTTGGATTTACTGATTGAAAAACCGGTTGAAAAAGAAAAATATTATGAAATCCATGATTTGTCTTGTAGCACTAAATTAAAAATAATGTAACTTCAGAGGTACATTCACTTGGTGCTACAGAAGTTTAATAAAGCACTTTGTTACTTGCCATTATCCAGAGAAAGATCCAGATGGGTAAAGGTATTATTTTGAAAGGTTTGAGCTACAGCATGGTATTGACTGTATTGGGAGTTTTGGTTTAAAATGAGCTTCCCAACTGTGTATGTTCTGGATAAAACGGATCTGAATGAAGAGGAACCAACTCAGACGGATCTGAACACATCAATGATTATATTAGCTAGAAAAGGAGAACATTGGGACCAAAGAAAAATCAATTTTTCATGACCATTCCTTGATAGTCAAGATGATATTCATTATTTCTGGACATCCAGAGACAGCTGTGGCCAAAATTGTTTCTCTATTTAAAATTTACTTTCATACTGTATCTATTTCTGTCAAATGAGTTCAACAACACAGGTTTCATCACCTCAGTCTAAATGAAAATAAGTCCCTTCTTTGTCAGTGTATGACTGAGCTCTTTTATTGATTGTATCTTGTTTCTTTTTTTATCATGAAATCTTAAGTTTTATTCAATTCAATATTACAGAAATCTTTTTAGCCATGAGGAAAACAAAGCAATGCTCTTTCTCAAAATAAGAAAGACTATATTATGGTGGGAATACATGTGAATATTTACATAAGGAAAAATGTTTACTGTGGAGAATTGTATACTCAATGACCCAAAAGATTTCCTTTGAAACTTAAAATGTCCATATGCTAATTTCATATGTGGCTGCATGCTTCTGCTGTCCTTTCTTTGATCCTCTTTTTTTTCCCACATCAGTGGCATTTGTCTGATTCTCATTATTATATCATCAGAGCTCTTCAAATTGCCTTATATTTGTTCTGGCAACAGTCATGTGAAGTAAAGTGCTGGTGCTTTCACTTTACAGACTGGGAACCAAGGAGAAGGAATTAAGTGATGTGCTCAAGGACATTGGCAGAAAGACTGTGGCTGGCCAGAGACAGAAATAAGCCTTCCAGGTCCTGGAAAAGCACCAACATCAAGTAGCAGGAGTTCCTTGTCTCTTCTTGTAGTACTACATCACCTGACTGCTCTTAGCTCTTTTTTACAGCCATGAAGGCAGAAAATCAATATTAGGGCTCCTCTATCTCTGTGCCAAGGACATCTAAGCATACATCTAAATGTAAGTAGGTTCTAGCTGTGGGAGCTTTTCATCTAACTCAAGAAGTCTGTGCTGTAGATGACTGCATCTGAGTTGATTGTCTTGCTGTCTCTTCAGTCCAGAAAAAGATGTTTCAGGGGTCCTTTTTTGTCTAAGGTAGGAATGGTAAACCATGTTTCTGAAATACCTCTTTCATCCTGTAAGTGGTAAATAGATGCCTAGTTCAGTGCAGAATTTAGGTAGGAATCCCACCTAACTTTGGTTATTGTTTCCAAGTCAGCACACGTCCTTGCTCTGACATTTCCTATCCATCTGTATGCCCACTATTGGTTCTCTCACACCCTTTCAGAGGACAGAGCTGCTACTGGAAGGACATACAAGCCCTGACTGAGTGATCATGTTGCATGGGACAGGCTGCTTATACTCTCACCGTTGCTCAATTCCCTAACAATTTACACAGCAAAGTTTTTAGTACGTTATAAGTGGATCTGAAAACCACTGAGTAGATGACTGAGGGAGATAAGCCAGACTTTAGTCAACAGCACAGACTGCTGTTCATGTCAGGTGGGCAGCACTAGGGTTTGTAGCAGATCAACAGAGTAAGAATCAGCATAATCTGATTTTTATTCAACTTCTGTAGTTTATTTTATAGCTTAAAAAATAATAGTCCACGTCTCAAATTGTGCTGCCAAAGTTATTTTCATTTAACAATAATAACTAAGCTAAACTTTGAATGTGTTACTTTAATTCCCCTCCATCTTGTTCCCTTCTTTGTAACGTGTGAATCAATACATTTGTTTTTCAGCAAGGAACATCTTAGACTTTCTTCTAATGAATTATGATCTAAATAGTTCTACTGATCACTGATTAAGGAAGGCTAACCTAATGAATTAAACATTGGTTTGAGAGCATGGCTTTCAAAGCAGACTTTCTATGTTGGGTTGCCATGCTGCTGCCCATGATTTCCCAGGCAGAAATATGCATGCATGCATTATGGAGATGGATTCCCAGTGTGCAGCAAGCCAGGCATATCAGGTTTATTGTGCATGTGTCGACATTTTTTGGCACATTCATGAACACATCCAACTTATTTTGCCTGCACTGTGAAATTGATATGTAGAAGATGTTCCTGTGTCCAGGACTTGCCAATGTCCACAGACCAAAAAGAGGTACTGTTACTAATGTCAAGTTGCCACATCTCTAGTAATGGCTACTGTCCTCAAATCCCGTAATAACAAGATTTTCAGGAGGAGAAGGGGGATGTGTTTCAGTTTCCTGGACAAGTGGTTTTCTTAATTCCATGATCTTAGACAAGTCATTTAATCTGTCTTCTTACACACCCATGTTGAAGGTAAGTCAGTCACAATGCTAAGTTACACTAAGTCATGTTATGAATTGAAAATGTTGGTAAAGAGATAAAATTCTTCTTGATGTAAATTTTTAGGAGCTGTAATCCATGAAAATACATTTCAAATCACTGCAGCAGTATCTAAATTTCAATAAAAAATGATGGGTTCTGAGACATCCCCAAAGGAAATCCACAAGACATACTTTTCACTCTTTATAGATAACCAGTTATTTCCATCTTGTATTGCCCTAAAGAGTAGTCGAGTTTTTGTCTCTTCCCTTTCAAAAATCTGAACATTCCCAACATAGTGATATGAACAGGAGTAGGTCTAGTTGGTAGAAAAGGGATTGAGGCAGCTGATTTAGAAGAATAAATGTTGACCACAGAGGCAGCAGCTGCTCTTCACTTAGACAATTCTTCAAAGCAAGCACAGTAGTGTGCTCTGATTTCCCGTCTGTTCTTATACCCCTTTGTTTAATGTCATCCTGGAGACATTGCTTTCTGTCTGCTAGAGGGCACCTCCTCACCTTCCCAACCTCCAGTTATTCTTTCCAGACAAAAACACTTGAGCACGATGAGAAGAAAGTCTTTGCCCTTGAGAACGGGGTTGCTGCTATGCTGCATTTGCCCCTCCACTGCATCGTGAAAATCTGACTTCATCTGAAGGTCCAGTTATGTTTATAATTACACGAAGGGATGTGACACTAAGGGAAAATTGTGTGGATTATTTTTAATGTGTTTTGTTTATAACTTAACATGGTACTTAATAAAAAAGCTATATAAATCAACAGATACAAAGAATCATTCCTTTATCAGGAAATTACACGTGCAAAGTGTTGGTTAGTGGAATGAGTCTTAATGAAATTCAGTCAAAAGCTGCAGATCTGAGAATGAACAGGGGCCTCTTAATAGAAGAAGGTTCTATTTTTTCCTGTAAGGTTCAGAGATTCAAACAATAAAATAATGATTTAATAGACTTTAAGTCAATCAAGATGATACAATAGTGTTAATTAGCCTTTTGTGCCTAATTCACACGAATTCTGTTGTCTACTTATTTATGTTTTAAAGTGGCCCTGAAGAAATTTTTAATATTTCACCTAAGCTGAAGATTCAGTTTTACACTGGCTGGCAATTTTCACACATATAGCTTGAAATTGTACTCTAGATAATTTTGCATAGTAGTATATCTACATGTCAGGATCATTGGCTGCTGTGTTGAATGGCTCTTCAGAGCTGACAACTGGATAATAGCTTTACTTTCAGCCAGCAGAGGAAGTCAAGAGCAAAAGTGTAGAGATAATGTGAATATAATTCATTATTCAAATATGCAAGTGATGAACTGAAAACAAAGGGGGAAGAGTAATAATGGTGTCATTATTTTTATTACTCTTGTTTTGCAAACGTAGCGTGAAACATTAAAGCAGATCTTTGAGAGATTCTCAACTGCACAGTGACAAATTTACTTTCTTGGCAATATTGATAAAAGGAAAGTAAAGCAGACAGCTTTCTGCAGAAGGTATGCTGCGCTGTTAGTTGTACTATTAAATATTTTCTTGTTGCCTTTTGCTCTTTGAAATTCACATTATTAGTTACTCTTTAGAAGCCTGATCAGTGACTGGAAGAAAGTGCATTGTTGTTCTTGGGGCTCTTTTTAGTTAAGACAATCGTCAAAGCTTTTAAATCTTTGTAGCATGACTAACAAAGGCCAAATAGGCAGGTTATGTAAAGCTTTCCTTGAAAAATGAGGAATTTGCATGGATAGCAAAATATCCTTTATTTAAGCTCAGATAGAGGTTTAATGGAATAAGGACCTAAAGAGCATCCACTTGGTAAATTGAAGTGTTTTCCCCTTACTAAGCTGTTTAACACTCTGCCTTTTGTAATGTCTGCTTTACTTCCCCAATGCTCAAGTGAAGGTTTATTAAAATATATATATTTAGTGCTTTTCCCTTTTAAACATATGTAGAGTAACATACAGAGACTTTTGGAAATAAAGATGAAAGAGGTTTTCTGCTAAATATACAGCAGGGGTAATGGAAGTCCCCTGCAAAAGATCACGTCCCTTTTGTGTGGGGCAGGGTGGCAAACACCCTTTTATCCAGGCGGCTTACGCACCAGAGAAAGAGAAATAAAGCACGGAGGAGGCATGGGGATCTCACCTTTGCGTGCGTGAGCGATGGAGAGCAAGGCAGCACATCTGGCAGGGCCCGGGTACCAGCCATGGCACTCCCTATCTCCCTTTGAATCTCTTTGTAGCTGCAAAGGGAGGCTTTGTGGATTATTTTTATAGTACCTGAAATCTGTGCGTTCGTTGTTGATCATACTGCACGGGGCTGTACGGCACGCTTTTATGAAACCCGTCCAGAATGTACGGGCAGATTTGACGTGGCTACAGCTCTGCACAGCGCTCTCCGGGAGAGCTTCAACGGGGGCCCTTCTCCAAGGCCTTAATCTGAGATAAGGAAGAAGGGGATTGTGGTAGTTAAAAACAGCATTACTTTTGCATTTCTAAAAGTAAGTTAAAGCAGACAAGGCTACCTATGCCTGGGAAGAAGAGCATTATTTTCCTGAGTACACAAACAAGAGACTGAGGCACAGAGGGATTAAGGGTCTTGCCCAAGGTGGGAAACCTCTCCCTACTTTCAGTATATTGCCATTCCTCCTAAGACCGTCTTCCTCAGCAATTTTTTTTTGTTTGCCTCCTAAACCAATGATGTACTGAGAACTGATTTAATATTCAACCCTAAACAATTATAATTTTGATGGTAAATGAATGAAGGCACAAAATGCTAAAACGAATAGAAGTGCCACAAATATTTGCCCAATATTGTAAATGATGGTGGATCTCATTCTCTTCTGACTTATGTTGTAAACATGGTTTAACTCCCATTATTTTCTTATTTACAGCAGCTTAAACTGTAGGAAACTTGAAGTTTAATCCCATCAGTTACTGCTTCTATATTTCTCACCTTTACCTGGTTTCACATCTGTAACCTGTACCCAAACCTGCAGTAATCCTTTTACTGAACTTATTGCCGCAGAGATGTGTCTGCCAGCTTCTAGCTGGAGAGCATAAGAGGTTACCAGAGTTTTCCAGATCCATGGTTTTGGAAACAGACTGGGTGAAGAGAGGACCAAAGCTGCAATGTGAGCTGAGAGTTTCAGGGGCAGCTCGTTACAGTGCTTTTGTGACCCTGAGAGAGTCGCTTAGACCCTGCAGCAGAAAACTATTTAAGCGCATGCTCAACTTCACTGGGACAGAAGCCTGTGCTTTGCAGAAGCATGTGTTTAAGCACTGTCTTGAAAAAATATGGTTTCCTGTATCAGGGCTTTTAATCTCTCCATTCTCCAGTTCTCCATCTGTTAAAAAGAATTAACAGGTGGCAGAAAGGAAATGTTGTTATCTGTCTTCTGTTAGCTCTATAAAGCCTCTGACTCTGAGTGCGTGGAGTCACTATCTCAGAGAGCCCTCAGCCTCTCTTGAAGTGTCTGTGTCATACTACAATGAGAAAGAATAATTTATGCAGTTACTTAACAAGTATATTATGCAACACTGAGCTGCCCAGAAGAAAGATTCTGAGGAATGGGGAGGGACTGCTGACCTTCCTAGGAGAAGCTGTAACTGAGCAGTGTTGTACTTCAGCAGCAGAAACACAGTAGCTTCACTGGTCTGCTGGGCTCTGAAAAACTATTGGTGATACTGAGATCACATGGACAAACTTTTTCTTGGGCAGCCTCAGCAAGGAGAGGAAAAGTCCTTTTACAGCAGGTAATGCTGCCTAGTGCAACACGTTAGCTTCAGAAAATACCAAAAAGGATTAACCTAAGGAGAATAGCTGCTTTTAGGTGATGATCATAGGCCTGAGAGCAGTGATCTAGAGAGTGACAAAGCTGGCCTGGCACAGGAGGAGTAGAAATAACCAAGTCTGCAAAGTCCCAAGCTCCGTTCCTCTGTCGTTGCTAGAGCCAAGCCCAGGAACCAGTTCAGCCTGGATGCTACGCCCATGCTGAGCTCCCCGGCTTGGAAAGACTCACAGTGCAAAAGAAAGTCCTTCACTAATTATTATTAGTAGCAGTCATTTGCATTGCATTATGAAGACCCCATATGCAATACAGGGTAAAATATAGTTGCTGTTGTAAAGAGTTATAATCTAATTATATTAGACAATTAAGAATGGGGAAAAGATATAAAAGAGTGAACAAAAGGATAATTAACCAGCATTTCATTAGCTCCAATATTTTTCCTTTTGTTTGGTTCTTTGAAGTTTCTTCCCTGCTTATTTTTTTTAAATAACTTCTTTTTAAATTAGCAAAATCATTTCAGTTTTCACTTTGGCTCTGTGTAAACTGGAGGAACATCTTCTCATTAGAAATGTAGTAATTAACATGATAATAAGCACGATTCTGCCTCGTGGATAAAGGCAGCCCTCTCCTATTAAAGGAGTGAGAAGGACAATATACACCGGCTGCTTCAGATGCTAAATAACAGTGTAGCTGATCAAAGCCAGCCCCAGCCCACCACAGGGACACGCTGGGCAGTTGCCCACCGTACCAAAACCAGAGGGGTACTTTGTGGTTTGGTTGGGTTTTTTTCTCTCAGTGCAATTTCTTACCTCTCGGTCATCGGCTGTGTGACTCCGGTGGATGCGATGGGCAGATTGATTTTGCCCAGAAAGTGAGACCGACCCGAGCAGGGCAGCAGAGAGGGAGTTTGGAGCCTGCATTGAACTCTGTGTGGCCGCAGCCGCCTGCGAACCAGGCAATTAAAGTGAGTCTGGCTCTGTCTTGAGGTCACAACTTTGACTGAAGGTTCGCATACTTAGCCTAGCCTGTGCTTAACACCGTGTTATTTATTCCCCTACCTTTCACGGTCAGCTTGGTTGTTTATCTGCTTGTTTTGCTCATTGTATTCCTGGAAAATACCTTTTCTCCTGGAGGTCTGGAGGGGTTTTGGCAAGGGCTGAAGCACAGGTGGGGTTTCAGCCCCTCTCCAGCCCTGTATAACTGTGTGCTGCTGTGCTCGAGAGCATCTTCCCCAGAGATGAACGGGTAGAAATGACATGGCGAGGTGGGAGCAGTGGGGGCTGCCCTTCCCCTCTGTCATTGTCACGAGCAAACCGTATGGAGTTGCCATAGGGCTCCTTGCTAAATGGTCACTCTCTGTCTCCTGGAGCCTCGTCCAGCTCCAACACTTTTGCACCAGCTCCATAGGCAGGAGTAGTAAGGACTGTAGAGATGGGGAGAGTGTGATATGTGAGTTATTTTCACAAGTTAGAGATGACCCCATAACTCATAAGTGGTGGAGCGGAGCCTGCAGAAAGGAATTTCTCTCCACCACTGACTGTGCTCACTTAATTTATTGCTTAGCATGTACCTCTCCTCATCAGCAACGAGAAAACTAGTTTTCTGTGTGAAGCTGATGCTTTCGCTTGCTTGGTCCTGGGGCAAAGGCTGTCTCCTTCCCCCTTATCCCTATGAGTGCAAGATACTTCTTTGGGTACCGTGTTTTCAGGTGGATTTCGAGTGTGTTGGGTTGTCAGCTCCATGCAACATCATAGTCAAACATTTTAGTGATAAAACAAATTGACAAGTATGTGTGTGACATGGCATCTGACTGTCAGATGTTAGTGGAATGCAGAAGGCATACCATAGCAAGGCATATAATTCAGTGTGTGTGTCTGTCTGTATATATAGAACTAACAATTTATATTCTAATCATCACAAAGCAATCATACTGTGAGTGCATTTTTGTTATTAATACTTACTCTTTGATGCATAAACAATCCCATTTGAAATTCCTGGTACCAACTACGCTAGTCTTTCACTGGAAAAAAACTTATTTGCCAAGGAGGAAGAATGAAGTGTAGGTAAGCAAAATGTATTTCATCTGTTTGAAATAACTGCAAAACTATCAGCATTAACGGTAAAAATATTTAATGAGTATTGCACTAGCCAGCACCAAAAGTAGTGAGATACAGAATTGCATTTGCTCTGTCACAGACATGACTGACATTTAATTATTGTCTATTTTTGTGCTGATAATCTCATTCTTATCATTCGTTGTTAAATCCTTTAGAACCCCAAGAAAAATGAGATCAAGTGACAAAAATAAGATAATGAAATCATATGAAATAGAATAAAATTATATCTTGTAGGTAAGAGGTGATCCAGGAGACTAGGTTATTTTATAGGGTTGTATAAGCTCTGTAAGTGGTTGTGAATTAAATGTGTTGAGCCCACAGAAAAGCTTTGGAAAAGAATGGCTTGTTGCAAGCTAAGCTGCCTTGCTGGTTGCCATTGTGCAGCGCATGCCATATGCAATGATATAAGAGCATTGTAAACCTCAAAAGATGGTGAATTTAAGTCTTGTTGGGGAAAAATATATATCTTTCCAGCTCACTTCCCTTTTGCTAGTTCGTTCCCTTTGTGCTGTGGTGAAGCTTTTGGAAGCTGGTTTGTCACAGTGACTGTAAAATCGGGATCTATTTTTATCGTTCTTAGCTTTCAGCCAGAAAACAGCTTCCCAGTCTTTTGCCAAAAACTATATTGACTACACAACCCGATCCAAGCTTTTGAGTCACTCTATATGTCTGTTAGCAATATGTAACAGGAAAATGCTTCTAGCTGAAGTTTTAAATGAGGTAGGAAATCTGCTGCAAAAATTAGATGAACAATGAGTTCTGCTAAGGGAAAGTCAAAGTAAACACTCACCATTTATTAGTCTTTTTTCCAAGATATCCTGTTAAGTTCATTGAAAAATGACTTTGCAAGTTGTATGGTGATGAAAACACTGAGGGTTTAAATTTGTTTCCTGCTAACCTCTGAATGATGTAGTGGAAATCTGGTCTACACACGCTAAGAAAAACTGCTGACAAACAAAAGTATATAACTCATGAATGTGCTAATTTACTGAACAGGAATATTACTTATCTGAGTGTGCTAGGTAGTGACCACTTCAGTGTTTGCATTTCTGCCAGCTTTTGTGTAAAGGGGCTTTGTAACTATTTGATGACACACAAAAAAAAAATAAATAAAGAAAACCAAAAAAGTAGCTGGTGCAGAAACATTGGAAAGTCTTTTGCCTCCCTTCACAGGCTTCTCTGTGACCTTGTGAAATAACCCTAAGTTGGGAGATAGGGCTTATTCCCAATTCTGTTACTGACTGTCTGTACAACCATAGGCATATTTCTTGAATATTTCCTCCATTAGTTTCTGCCTTGTAAAATAATATGTCATGATGATAAAGTATTTCAGAATCCCTGGATGAATAGAACTGGGTGAATTCAAAAACCTCTGGCCTTAAAAACTTATTTGCAAAGCATTATTACAAGTACCTCTATCTATACCAAAGGTGATTATTTAGCATGGAAGAGGATATGTGTCCTCGATTTGCACTCAACTTCTTTTTCCAAAAGCAGAACTGTGCATGTTATGAAAAACATTTCTACCAGTAACCTACTGCCTAAGTTTGCTTCATAGGGGAATTGGATCTTGGAGCTGCTTTTTAATTGCTGAAGATGCAATTTTTGAGATGTTGTCTCTGCTTCATGCTTTTATCTCAAATAACCTCCCTCGTACAGGAATTGCTGCAGTGAAACGGTGGATCTGCATTGGGCTCCTTCACTATGGAAATTTGAAATAGAAAGCAGTCAGGGTGCTGTGTGCAGGCAACCTGCCAGGCTGCACAGTCACCAGAAAGAAGGACATTGTCCCTCTGTCCTGGTTTGAGGTAAAACAGAACCAATTTTCTGTTTTACAATTTTATGTTTGTAGCTGGGCCTCTTCTAACTAACTAAACTGAGATTAACAGCATGTTTTTCAGAAAACTGTTCACTCTCACAGTGGTAAGACTTGATTCTACCCAGGAATGGTGCAGAGAGACCCTTGCTTATACTTATTGCTAGAACAACCAAGGTCAGGGAATTTTGTTATTTGCCCTGTTGAAGGGTCAGAAGCAGAAAAGTGTAGAGGGGTCACACCTATAAGGAGGAGTGGACAGGATAGGTGACCCAAAACTGACCAACTAGGGTATTCCATCCTATTTGTATCATGCTCAGTATAAAAGCTGAGGGATCAAAGGGTCAACTTTTTTCTTCCATGGCTGATTCCCAAAACTGACCAACTAGGGTATTCCATCCTATTTGTATCATGCTCAGTATAAAAGCTGAGGGATCAAAGGGTCAACTTTTTTCTTCCATGGCTGATTTCCAAGGAGGACCTTGTCTGTTTGCCTGCCTTGGGCCCCAATCCGTGCATTCCTGACTCCAGATCTAGAATCCAGCTCCTGTTGACCACTGAGTCCAGTCTGGGACTTTTCCTGATGTCTGCTCGTGACACATTTGCCATCCTGGGAGCTTGATATGGTTTTGTATATATTGTATCTATTTTATTTTCTTCTTTCTCTTTTTTCACCTTCCCCAGGTGAGGACAGCGATGTTTGAAGGGGGCTCTGTCTGCTGTCTTCATCCTCCTCTGGAGAACTGTCTGCAAAGAAAAATTGGCTTTGTGAAGGGTTTATGTTGGACAAGCATGCACAGTGTCAAGTATATATGTATTGATTTACTTTGGACCAGTTACTAGCGTACTCCCCTCAGGCAGAATTTAGATATGTGATTTGCTAATCTACTGACATTTACATGTTCATAGGTGTTAATATGACCTACATCCACTGCATGTTTTGACAGAGGCTTCCTCTACTCTCCCCATTTCATACATAAAGATGTAAATCTCTTTCAAGGTTTTCTAACTTTCTAAATTGGAAAATAACATAGAAATAGCATTTAAACAGTGGCTTGGTCTTATGCATCTTTTGGTTGAGCTTCCTTCTAGTCATTTTATAAGCCTCAATGTTGATGAGAGACAAATTAAATCTGCCTCCTTTCTACCTGGCAAATCTAAATAAATAGTTGCAGCTGGGCCTGTTTGTATCCTCTGCTACACTAATATTTATGCATTATACTGGCATATCGCTCATGGTAGGAGAGAGGGGAAAGCAAGCCTGTTAGCTTGTTTACACTTACCAGTTGGAGATATCCCTGAATAATAGAATTCAGGAGTTTCAAAATAATTCATGTATTTCCAGCTGCAGTGTTACTAACCTTCATTGTGGTCCTGGACTGAATTAATCATGTTCTTTTCAAAATAGAATGCAAGCAGAGGCTGCAAAACTTTCTAACTGCCTTAGGAATATTTAAATATCTGGCTGCAGGCTCCAGAGTCACTGGCAAGATTTTGAAGATAGAATCACTGCTTGGTGAAAAAAGAGCTGTCCCTTTGCTATACAGTGACAAGTGAGTAATGTGCAAACTCTGTCAACCTAAATTCATATGCATAAAAATTCATGCTAATTGAGATCATGATTTGGATCAAGAATCTATTCACCTTATGTGGTGCCTGTGGGAATCTGGCCTTTGATACCAGTGCACCTTGATGTAGTCATTTGACCAGTGTCAAAGCAAATACTATTCTAATGTTTATGGCTTATGGCCAGTTGTGAATTCTAGTCCATAAGGTCAGGTTATATATAAATCTATACTCTGTCTGTTAGAGGATAATGGATGTACTTCACAGATGCAGTCAAAACAATTTAGCAAGGATGCAACGCTCATTTTGAAAAGCAAAGTCTATCACACACCATCTGCAGACAGTAAAGTGTCATGGAGACAGATTTAGTGGCTTGGTGGTTGTTCCCAAGGAGCTCCTTCTGCACTGCTCTGCACTGCAATGGTAACATGAGAAAAAAATACTAAGCTAATTGTTGGAAGACTGAAAAATTATCATTTGTACCGCTGTTAGAGAGGTTGGAGAAGCAGATGTTTCGGAATAGGCGAGGCGATGACGAGGCTGTGGAGAACTTGGACAGTGAAGAGGGCACGCTGCTCAGCAGTCATTGGATTTGCTTTACTAGGCATCTGTGTGAAAAAAGAGCAACAGCGATGGGTTAAAGCTTTCTCTTGTGAGAACCTTTTACACAGACTGTTCCCTACAACAAGCAATTTCTGTTTTCTGTAACACAAAAGTGGGAAAATATTAATAAGAATGAGCAGTATAAAGGGTTACAAAAGTATAGATAAAGGCTGCAGGCTAAATACTCTACCGTGCCTTTATGCATCTTCAATCTCACGGATGGCGAGACAGAGGCTTGACAGGTACCACTCAGCCTTCAACTTCAGACACAGTGAAAAACATCCAGCACTGGGGCCCAAAGCTGGTCCTAAGGTCCAGTTATGCTGATGGGCACCTATACACAGATCCCACAGACAACTTGTTTTATCTCTTGGGTTTCTTGTCTTGCTCCTTGCCCTCTGCAGTTGGTAGCTTAGTGGTGCTGCTTTTCTCAGCTTGTCCTGCTGAATATTCCTGGATTATTTTTATTCCTTTGATTATCAGGGTCCGCTAAGCAATAACATGTGGCCTGACCTGTAAACTGGGTAAATCATGACTCAGGGAAGAGCCATGGCAAGTGGCAAAGGAGTATCTTACAAGATGTTACATGGCTGCCTTTTTAAACAGCATTCCCATCCTTTCAATTCTCCTATAGTTTACAAACATACATTGTTTCTGAGTTTTGGGCAAATAAAAGTCACTGGAGTTTGGCTAGATCCACAATCACACACACAAAGAAAGAAAAAAATTCAATGCACACAATTTGCTACTTACTTTTACACTATTACAAAGACATAGAATCTATATAGCTGTGTGCTGCCAGGCAGCTTAGTTTAGTCTTGGAGGATGGGGGGACAACAGCAATAAAAGTGCAGGTGGAAACAGGTCTGTTTGGTAAAACTGTTATGTGCCTGAAAGATGTTTGTTCCGAGGAACACAGTATTTCTACATACATTACGTATTAAGGAAAAGGTTTCCAAGCTGGAGGCTCTGAAGCATTAATGTCTTAGACTGTATCCCAAAAAGCACCTAATCTGACCTGAGAAACGTTGAGTGGAGTAGTCTGGAGTAGGCATAGAATGACCCCTGAAGACAGGTATGGTCAGATACAGCTATGGGGAGGTCAGCGCTTCCTACACTGGAGTGAGGATCTGAACTGAAATCAGGGCTTTTGGGTCAGCTGAGGCAGGAACCCCCATAATGATATTTTAGTGTGTGTTTGGGAAAGTAAGAGAGGAGGATAAACACACAAGGAAGTTCAAAGTTTGAATGACTTTCCTATCTCTTCTTTTAAATGAGGGACAGATTTTTCTCATTCAGTCAGGGCTTATGAGAATATCACCCACACTAAAAGAGACAGGCATATTATTTCACTCTCTATTGTTCCGTATTCCACCAAATATGCAAAATGAAAAACAGGTGATTGCAGTGCATGTGTGTGCTTTCCTTTTTCCTTTTGGGGGGCAAAAGAACTTTTGATCTTCAGTCTGTACAGAAGCATCCCAACTTTAAAAAAAAAAAAAAAAAAAACAAAAAAAAAAAAAAAAAGCACTATTGTCAGATTTATTATAGCACTGAAAAGTACAGATATTATGCTTACCATTACTTGGTGACCTCTTTAGGTTTGCCATCATGGTCCAAGATTTATTGCCTTCTGTGTTTTAAATGCAAAAGGATATGTCCTGTTAATATTTCTGGGTTTGCTGTGAAGCAATGGCTTCCTGTTTGCTGGTACCACAGGTAAAGAAGACACAAACCACAAGTGCCAACACTATGTAATTTTTTTGGTCCCAAGTCCCTAATTTCTCAGTCATCCAATGTGTTCTGTCAAAATGCAGCCTGAAAGTCTAGACCAAGAGATATCTATGATAGAAAGTGTACATCAGTATTTCAAGCCCTCTAAATTTATTCTAGCCATTTGACAGTTGCTTGGAGATACAATCTCAATTTTTTTGCAGTAGCCCCTTCAAGTGGATATTTATGGCAGATACAACTGTAATTATTTACCTGTAACAAAGTCCAGGTCTGCCTGCTCCAGGTGATACAGACAACAGAAGGACACAGAGAAAATATTAATCATCTTTCTGTCTAGATTTTGACCTTTTGCACCCAGGCTCTCAGCTTGTTATGGAAATGGGGCGGTGTTTATTTTTTTTGGTTTTGTTTACAATTTTTGTTGCCTTGCTCAAGCAGTGTGTCAGTTGCCAGAATCAGCGACTAAATGACAAGTGAGGGTCTGGGAGTGCTTCCCTGACTTATATCTAGCGTTCTTATTTACTTGCATCAAAAATGCTGAAGTCAAAGGCAACTACTCATGCAAGTTAAGGCGACTCTGAGCAAGACAGTTGCCCGTTTGGGGACACAGATTTTTTTATTTGCCTGACTCCCACTTCACACAGTAATAGTTTATTTGAAGAAAAAGAAGTGAAATAGAAGAATGACAGAGAAGATAATTGAGCCAAAAAAAAAATAGGAATCAGTATCTCACCTTGGTAAAGATCCTAAACCTGTACCTGCTTCTGAAAGGATAAATAATCCTGTCGATTCATTTGGGACTATTTATGCTGTCAGGCACGTGCAGAACGATTGGATGGAACGATTCAGTGCCACAACAGCTGATAATATTTACATACATTTTAAACCCAACAGCAAGGAAAGAGAACTCTTTGCCCGCTGCACGGTGTGGAGCGGTGAGAGAGAGCAGCAGGAGCCACAAATTCTCATTTCACTTCTATTCCTCCAGCAGAGGCGCGGGGTGTTTGGGTTGGCCGTGTTCCTGATGCCTGGGACACAGGAGAGCCCGAGTTGGGCCGGGTGCCCTTTCAGTGTGCCCCCGTTTGGCTTGGCAGAAGCGGGCTCTTAGCGCCTCTCTCCCCGTGGTTTCTGGGACACCTTGTTGCCTACAACCACCCAAAATTTTTTTTTCAATGAATTATTTCAGACTATGGAAACTACAGAAAAAGGTTCTTTCACTTGCCAAAACATTACTAGGAAGAGTGCTTAATTATGTGCACTGTTTTTCCCTAATGCACGTCAACTAAACACGTATTTCTTTTTGCTGGTGTATTGGTTTGGGTTGGGGCTTTTTTATGTGAAATTATTTCACCTTTGGATCGCATCCTGTTAATTTAAGTTTTAATGTGTTTTTCCATGTTATCTGTATTTGATAAGCCCCCTTTGTAACTTCTAGTAATTTGCATTCTCATATTTTTGTATAAAACCTCAGAGATATTCAGAATCAGAGTAAATCACATGAGAGCAAGTAGCACTGGAACAGCAACATATCACCAGCAACACTTAGACCAATACTCCAAGTACTGGTAAATGCTCAAGTTACACTTGAAACATGAAAATATTCATGTGAGCAATAAGTAATAATACTGTTCTAAATCACTGTTCAGCATTTTCTTTGTTTTTTATCTCTGTGTCGCTAGTGCATCTTGCTCTAGTTGTGTTTTTCAAATGTGTTTCACCTTTACAGACCTTCATGCACCTATTTCATGAAGCAAGAAAACAAACCAAATTCTGTATTATTCCAATGAAGGCAACATGATTACACCATGGGTGAATTCATTCTGTACACCACACCCCTTCAAAACAATCACCACTAATTTATTTAAAGTGGATTTTTTGAAGTTGTTGAAAATCCATCCAATTTGTTATACATTTGCCATCCACTAGGTAGTGTGCAAGGTTACTAAGAGCTGCTTCTGCTGCTTCTTCGTTCACTGAAACTGCTGCTTAAACCAAAAAGTAATTGTATTACTTTAAAGGCTTTTTCGACACACAGTAGTCCCAATGATAAGGAACAGTTCCCAGAAAGCTGGGAACCATCATTTTTATTTTCCAGCGGAAGGTCCTACTCCCTAAAGCTCCAGTAACCTGCAGGATTTTTGCAGCAGACTGGACATGGAATTTACAGGTATTACCGATATTGTCTTGCAATCAAGTCACTGAACTGAACTGGCTGGCAGAAGTCATCCTAGTCTGAAAAGAGATTTTAGGAAACCTCACTGTCTTTCCCACCTTTCTCCCAAGCACCTGGTCTGCATCCTTCCCAGTCTGCATCCTTCCCTCATCCTTGGGTACGATACAGACTCTTTGGTGCACCTCTAGGAATAAACATATTTATTTTGAGTGCCTCGGATATCAAGCACAATTGCTCTCCTGAGCGCAGAGGATCTGGATCCAGTGCAGGCAGTACTGTTATCACCCCTACGTTACCAGCTGCAAGGTGATATGGGATTTCATTCCATTTCTGGTATGCAGCTTCAACTCTTGAAAGCCATGATGAGATGTTCATCTTTACTGAACTCATTTCAGCAATGTGTCCACTGCTTTAAGCAATTTGACACACGGAGATGCTTTTCACAAGTTGATTTTTGTTGCTTTCTTTTTGTTGACATGATTCACTTGTCAGACTATGTACTTGGGTTTTCATCACCTCTTCCCAAGTGGAGATTGCATATCTTCATTTTGGCAGTTTCTGGATTCCATCTCAAAATGTAACTACTGTGCTTTGTTGCCTTCAGTGCTGGAATCTCTAGAGATGATTTTTTATTGCAGCTTTGGAGGGGGAGGACGTTAGTGCTTTGGCAACAGCCTCACGGCTGTGACCCAAAGCTTCCTATTTTGCTCTTTATTTTTATAATAGCGTGTATTATTATAGTATCCAGAAGCCCAGTTTCCAGCCCCAAGACATGATGACAGCAGATACAATTAAAAGCAGCACTTTGAAAACTGCGCATACTAAAACTTGACAGGATCAAGTTTGTTTGCAAACTTACATAAAGCTTGTTGAAATTGNCAAAAAAAAAAAAAAAAAAAAGAAAATTAACTGGTTTAGATCTGAGTCTACCGGTTTTGGATGGCATCGGGAAACCAGGGGAAACTTGGTGATCATTTGTGCTCAGAACTTTTAAATTAGCGCACAAGAAATATGTGGATGTAGCTCAAAGACAAAACAAAAGCAGAGTTTGACTTCATTTTCATGATTCTGATTTATATGAATATTCATTTGGTTATGGCCAGAAGTGCCATTAAATGGTGTGGTTTATTCTCTTGAGTACCACATTTGACTGAATATCATCTAGTTACTCTTCCATTGAGACCAATCACTTGACCCTGATGAAAACATTTTTTATTTTTTTTTTTGCATAGCATCATTTCTAGGATGGAATGTAGTTTTACTTTGTAGACATCAAGAAATGAAGAATCCTTTGGTTCTCATGGCTCTTACTGACAAGAAGATTTGGCTGTTTGGGGTATTTTTAAATTAATATTAGTTTTGTCTGAAATACTTTTTAAATTATTAGTCTTTCCTAGTCCTTTTTATGGTAAATTAAAAATTCTGAATTTCCCAAAAAGGTATTTTAGATTTTATGGTTAAGTGATAAGGTAATCAAACTGAACATCTGTCACTCGCAGCATTTTCTTTAGGCTTTAAATAGAATTTTACATTCCTTCTTCTGTAATCAGTTTATTTTTTAGCATCCTGGGAAAAAATAAGGACATCAGAGCTATAGGCTATAAAGGCAGCAAGCAATATAGGTGATATAGCAATGTCTGTCTTGTAAAAGGGGTTTATAGCTGCATTTAAAAAGTAAAATCACTGCAAAGCACACACCTTTCACCTTACTGTGCATTATGTGGTTCACTCCAGGATTGTACTTGTCCTCTCTGCCACAGGATTGACCTGAGAGCTCATATTCAGTTGCTCATGAGTTTTTATCCAAGAAACTTCCAAGAATCACAGCTTTCCAGGATACCAGTCCTTATTTCTAAAAATATGGCCTCCATTTCTGGCCCCTGAATGTCTGCTTTTGTGTTTGGATCAGTTGATGTGCACTTTGTTTGCGTTTGCCTAGTTCACCTGATTCCTTTCAGTGACTATTAGTATTTACTATTCCACTAACCTGTGCATAATCTATGCACTTTATCAGCAAATAAACTTTTTATTTATCTTCACAACCTCAGTGAAAATGGAATAAAATTTTTGATAGAATTGATTACTGTGAAACTCCTATAAAATGCTTGTTGTAGTGGCTATTTTTTGTTTAACTTTGAATATATTCCTTATTGTGCCAGAGGAAACTCACAATCTACCATGCTCAGCCTCCAGTTCCATCAGTTCCAGCTGATGCAACCAAGGTGTCCAGCTCAGTAATTTAAGACAATCTAGAATAAAAGCATGCAACATACTCATTGGCTATTAAATGTTTGTGCTGTGATTTTAGACAAAGAAATCCCTAGTTGCTCTGAGTTCACTGGAACAATCATGCATCGTGCCAGAAGGTATTTCCTTGTATGAGTCATACATTTCTTCTAGACTGAATGAGCATGCTAAGCTCTTGTGTTCAGAGGATGAGCAAATTTTACAGCTGTAGAAGGAATTTGGTTTTTAAAACTCAGACTTGGTGTAATGAACTTGCTTGAATATATCCTGGTGGACTATATTATGTATAATCAGCTTATAACTTACCCGAAATAAAATATCCCATTTTCTGTGTCAGTCGGCTGCTCCTGTGATTAAGGCAAATCCTGCAAGAGGTTACAATGAAATGTTTTAATTAGAGAAGGTGTCTCTACCAAATGAATCACAGCACCGAACCTCACAGTTATGGCACGTGCATGTTCAGGTCTGGAAAGCTCAGCAGGATGCTGAGCTACAGATTCACGTTCAGGACTTGCTCAGCATCCTCCACAAATTCTGGGATGTTAAAGGCCCAGAAATTTGGTGCAGACTTATCTCTTATGTTAATCTGAAAGTGGGGATCAATTACTTATATATCACACAGGTTTTATATTATTTCCTGTCAGTGCAGTGTCTGCCCAGCTTCTGTTTAAAATCCATAGCAACAAAAAGTCTCTGGCAGTCTTCATGAAATCCTACTAATTTAGAAATCTATTTATTGTAAGGCTGTATTTGATTATTATTACCAAGCTGATTTGGGAATTTATCTCTTTGGGGGCATTTACTGGCTTATTTCCTTCAACTCTTTCGTGGGCAGTTAGGTGGAGGAAGAAACAGAGGGCTTGAATTGTGGACTAGAGAAACTCAACCTGCTGAAATAAGACTGTCTTAAGGCAGGAGATTGTACTGATGAAAGGAGAAAAAGGACCTCAAAGAAAAAGCTTTATCTCAAGTCCTGAAGCTATGACAAGAAAGGCTTGGGTTGTTGGTTTTTTTTCCAAAAGATTCTTAACTATTTTATCCAAACAGCTGATTTTTAGCTGCCCATAAAATAACATCGCACAAAGCACTTATGCCAGGTAGGTGTGTGAGGTGCCATGAGTCACAGGCATAAAATATAAGTACTTAGCAACGGTTAATATTTACCTAGAGACTTGCCTTCTGGAAAGCGGTACAACCCAGCCCGAAACAAAAGCCCCAACCTATTTTGTGTCTGAGTAACTATAGATTGTTAACAACAACAACAGCAAAACCCCTCAAAAAAAAAAAAAAAACCAAAAAAAAAACATCTGAAGGAAATGATAGGCTTAGGCAAATGAGCTGAAAACAGGGAGGTATTTCATTAACTATCATAAGAGAAGCCCTGTCTTCCCTGTCCGATGTTTAACCACATAAAATGCTACAGAGAGGGCTTTAGGGTTTTTTATATTTGAACTGTAAGATTACAAAGTAGCTGTGCCTAATTTACTTATATATTACCACTTTTCTTGTTTGTCGCTGATGGTGTGCTTATTTTCAGAGGCATGTGACATTTCTCTGGTAAAAATCAGCTATCCTGTGATGTGCAGCTTTGTATTCAAAACCAGAATTAGGCCTGAAATTATTAAAGTAATAAAATAGCTGAGTCAGGACTAAGATGCTTTCAGTTGATTTTTGCTCCCTTGAAGACGCTTGAAGACCTTTGTTCTTTGTTATGCAAACATTGGGGAAGAGTCTGAGACTGATCTTTTCTAGCTTTAATTATTTAGGTGAGAAAGAAATCAGTGCAAGGCCTGTACTTTAGTCTAGATTTGAAGGTTTAAGTCTGGTTCTAAAGAATATTGAGAACTCTTGGCTAAAAGCCCCTGACTAAAACCCACGGGGGTCAAGCACGCTTCCTCAAGGAAGACTTAAGTGCTCAACAGCTTTTCTGAATTTTAGCCCTTCAAGGATGGAGTACTTTCCAGCAAGACACATAGACATGTAGTTAAACTGGAGCGTGGAAGTAGCAGTGATCCCACAAGCATATTTTATATCATACAGCTCTTCCAAGAAGGGCAAAAAGACTTGTTCACATGCTAGTAATTAAAGATGTTCTTTATCTTTTTTTGCTAGGCCAAGATCTGATGTCATCTTTTTGCAGAACTGATAGCAGAATCTGGCCCACTATATTCAGAGGTTTCTTACAAACAGCTTCTTTCCATTTTCTTCTTTTTTTTACAATTTAATAAGGAATTGTTCTTGAAGTTAAATAAAGGGATTCCTGTTTTCATAGGTTGGATTGGCATTGAATGTTTGCTGCCTGTAAATAAACAGGTAGTGGTCTCTGTTGAGAAAACTACTTTGGGGGGGGAAGTGGGTTCCAATGGATAACTAGAGAGGAAGAAAGAATAAAATGTCCTTGCTAGAATTATCCACGAAGTGAGGAAAAATCCCAAATATTAACAGACCAATCCCTGTTGTTATGTATCAAGGAAATAACGAAATTGCTCTTCCATTAATAACTAGGAAATGGACTGAAGTGTGCTCCTTAAAAGGCCAGGCTGTGAAGAATGGCATTGTAGGGTGCTCCTTTGGCGCCAGATCAAATTTGCTCATTTTAGTGGTGAAAGATTCTTTTTCTATCCAGCAATGCTGCCAGCTAATCCTGCACATGAAAGTTGAGCTGCATTTTGTCTGATTCACACTTCATCACCTGTAGTAAGGACCGGGCAGCTGGAGCAGACTTTTGTTGATGATGGAAAAGAGTCTCTCTCCCTTTCCATTAGCTGGGTTGGCCTGTGTTATGCCAAGTACAGTAGTAACAATATATTTTTATCAGAAAATTCAGTTGATACGGTACAGATTAAATGAGTCCCCACATTAAATTGATTTGTTGAGTCAGTATTTTACTAACTACAGCTGCACATTCACGAAAAGGCAAAGTGTAACGTCAGTGTTGGGTGAATAGAAAGGGTGTAGGCAACAGCTCTCTTCTAAGCTTGGGTAGATGGACAGAAAAAGGCAGCAAAACCAGCAGGAACCATGCTGCTTTCTCATTCATGAATTAGAGATGTGGTTGCATCCAGAACGTTACCTCCTGAAATCAGTGAAGTCCAGAATTAATTTCCATTGGAAAGAGTCCCACTGAGCTCAGTCTGGCTGGATCAGACCCCGAGTGGAAGCAATTCATCTTCCGACCGTGGGTCAGCTTTACGGCTATGCAACACTTCACTTGCACTCTACCGTTTGTGTTTCCCAGTGTGCCGGGCTGGCAGCAAAGGGTTTCATTTGGGCTCAAGCACTTTTCTTTTATCACTTAAGACACAAGCCCCTTTCAACACTTGGGTACGAATCGTGCAGCAACAGGAGCCTGACTGTAGGGAGGCAGAATAAGCTACTCAGTACCTGGACTGGTGATCCCAAAACTACACATACATAACCCATGCAGATTTGGGTTAATGAAAATGATGTTGAAACTGATGAAAAGTGCTCTGAAGACAGGCCAAACTCTTTAAGTTGCAGCTGGTTAGCACAGGAAATGGATGTGATCAAGGACTTCATGGTACCCATGGATAAGGATCAGAAAACAAATGACAGAGGGGTAACTGTTCTTTAATATAAAGCTTAGATGGTTAGACTGATCTCAGTTTAGATTTTGTCTCATAGCTTACTTTTTAAAGAGACCCTGTAGAATAGTTATGCTCTCCAACTTTGTTTTGGTTTGGTCTCAAATATGCATTTTGTGTTACCTCTTCCTAAATATTCCCAAGCATCCCAAAACCAAGGCAAACAAACACAAAAACAAATGAAAAAACACCAAACCTAGAAATGGGTACTTTACATTTTAAGTAAAAGACAACAGAATGTTGTAACATTTTTAATAACACATATAGATACGAGACACAAGTGGAGACCCCTTGTGCTAGAAGCTGCACAAATTTCCTACAGGCTCTAGGTCTTTAGTGACTTTCTAAATTTCTGTGAGAATCCCATCAATTTTTAACAACATCCACAATTTTGTTCACACAAAGGGACCCGTATATTGCTAGAATGACACAATTAACGTGTGTGAAGTTACAGAAAGATTTAAGAGTTTGCAGGATGAAATCTTCAGTTTAAAAAGAGGTAAAACAAATAAGAAAAGAAAGTGAGGTGAACAAAGTCTATGCACTTCTTACTTACTGCTATAAACTGGGCTATGCCCTTCTTTTGCGGCTGTAGGGAATTTTCTCACTGAAGGAAGAGGGCCCCAGTTTGGTGGGTCTACTTCAGCAGCACACTTAATACGTCTCATTTAAGTATAAGAGTTTATCCAAACGACCTTTCTTGCTGTTTAAGCATTTTCCTGTGCTGGGGTTTGGATGAATTTTTTCTGCAGACTGAACATTATGTCACATTTTAGGTAAACAAAACAAAAGATATCCGTGTAGAAAAGTAGGCTTGATCCACAACACAGTTGTACTTTGTACTACCTAATGTGTTCTTAAAAGACCAGGTTGAGGAATTTTTCTTTTCAAAATGTTGTATAAGATTTTTATCTCAGCTGTGTCCCTTATAATCAGAGCCCTTGATTAGAGGCTCCTTTCATTAAAGACCAGTAGCTGCTGCAATTAAATATATAATACTTCTGCTCCTGCTACAGTTTAGGCTTTTTTTTTTCCTTAGGACACATCCTTATCTGATATTGAGTTTGAAGGACAGCAACTTATCTTTCTTCTTCCCGCCCCCCTTTCCCTGACAAAATATTTCTTCAGTCTCACTGTCCATTCATTGAAGGAATTTTGATCATACTTTATACCAGTCACTGGCCAACTATTTGGGGGAAAAAAAATGCCAAAACATGTTAGTGCTTGTTTTACAATTAGAGGCACAAAAAGATAATCATCAAGAGGAAATGTCAAAGAACCACTGACTTTGAACTGCTACATAAAAAGTATGAGTAAAGATGGTCAGGGGAGTAAAATGAGCCCTTTTGCTATGGCTCAGTGGGCAGGTGACATTGTATTAATCAGCATTATCTGCACAAGGGTATGTCAGTACGTATGGGATTAGTCCTTATAGATGATACTGAGTTTAGGCTGCGTACAAAAGCTCTACAAACTCCAGATCTGGTAAGTATCAAGCACATAGCACCACCTCCAAGAGCAGCTAAGTGGGATACAAGGCATGCAGAACCCATGCAAGTTGGCTGGAATGGAGAATGGACCTTCCTACGCTGATCCCTGCAGCAGCTTCCTAGCAAGAAGTTCATATTGCTTGAAAAACTGGCAGGAAAGCCTGAAGCTTAGCTGTCATCATATTAAACATCCAGTTTAAGTTCATTACTACTTGAAATGATGAGCAAACATTTATTTCACTTGGCTTTTTTGTGTGAGATAAGAAGGAGGACACTTAATCCTGGAGTTTTTGAGTGAGTTAAATATTACTAACCCAACAGAATGTTTAGGTTGTTTGATGTAGAGAGGAAGGGCAGTTGAAGAAGACATACTTCCCTTTTTCTGAAGTTAATTTTTTGGTTGTAGTGCAGAAAATGGAAGTTTCAATGTTGTGGCAGTAAAATCTGGCCATTATCCTGGTGCTGGAGAGCACATCTTCATTGATGTCTGAGCTACTGAAATAAAAGGAGGGGGAGGAAGGGAGAGAATGACTCATTTGATTATTTTGCTCATAAAAAAAAGCAACAATCACTGTAAAGTGATTGGAAAAATATGGGATGACTTTTTATTCCCTTGAAATGCTCACATCTGTCTGCTAGAGTCTCACATTCTCAAACATACAGGTAACCCCAATTACAGCCCACATGCAATTCCAGATGGAAAGCATACTCTGTAGAGGTAGCATGTTCTTTAAAAGAGAGGAAAAGAAGTGTCATTTGGATTCAGACCATAAAAATAGAAAGGAAAAGAGAAGCGGAGCGGAGAGGAGAGGAGAGGAGAGGAGAGGAGAGGAGAGGAGAGGAGAGGAGAGGAGAGGAGAGGAGAGGAGAGGAGAGGAGAGGAGAGGAGAGGAGAGGAGAGGAGAGGAGAGGAGAGGGAAAAAACTGCACAACTGATTTCACATATAACTGACTTCATCTTAGCTTTTTTATAAATATTCATTAATGTTATTTAAGAATGGGACTAATATAGGTGTGCTTTGCAGTCACAAATTCTTTGATTTTCTGTAAGACCAGGATTATTCAAGCATTTGGAGCACTACTGCTGAATCCTCAGCTGCCACTAGAACCAGAAGCAGTTTTATGAAACACAGATGACTATGTATATCTGTACATTTGTTGCATATATACCATATATATGTGTATATACCATGTGTATATGTGTGTAGACATACAGACTCAGTCCCCACTGGAAAACTGATCAACAGGCTTAGTGATACAGGCACCTAGTGCAGCAAAGTCTATATTTCTCTTTGCCTTCAAGGAAACCCAGAGGCTGCTATATTAATCTGTAAATTTAGCTCTTAGGTGCCAGAGAATCCATTTCTGCCTTTGCCCCACAGTGGTCTCAGTAGGTCAAGGAGCTGATAGTGCTTCAGTTTATACAACTGACAAGTCCTGAAAACACTTTATCAGAAACTACTCTCAGTGCTGCATTTTGCTTCTCCATTTCTCCCAGTGAGGCTCACTGTGAGCATCTCACCATGCTCCAAAGCCATTAATGGGTGAAACATTCAGGTGCCACGCTAATGCTGAAGTTTATAAAACTGCAAAGCAAAGCTGAATTATGTGGGTAGCTGGACTGATGGAAGAGGTGTCCCTGTGGATTCACTGAATTCAACAGTAATGTTTTCATTGATTCAGTGAACCCAGAATTGTGCCACAATGCAAGGTTGACCTTTTTAATACTGATGAACGTAAAGCAAAATTTCCCTTGCACACAGATCCCCACAGCCACACAAAGCCTTTTGTCTGCAGAGACTTGCACAGGGATCTGCCCCTGCAGTGCTCACAGCAGGATATGGCCCAAAATTTCATAGAATCATAGAATGTTTTGAGTTGTAAGGGACCTTCCAGATCACTGAGTTCCAACCCCCGTGCCATGGGCAGGGACACCTCCCACCAGACCAGGTTGCTCCAAGCCCCAACCATCCTGGCCTTCAACGTTTCCAGGGAGGGGGCATCCACGGCTTCTCTGGGCAGCCTGTTCCAGTGCCTCACCACCCTCACAGTAAAGAAGTTCTTTCTAATCTCTAATCTAAATCTCCCCTTCTGCAATTTAAAACTGTTACTCCTTGTCCTGTCACTACAATTCTTGACAAAGAGTCCCTCTCCTGCTCTCCTGTAGATACTGGATACTCCTGCAGGTACTGGAAGGCTGCTATAAGGTCTGACGGAGCCTTCTCTTCTCCAGACTGAACAGCCCCAGCTCCCTCAGCCTGTCCTCATAGGAGAGGTGCTCCAGCCCTCTGATCATCTTTGTGGCTCTCCGCTGAACCCATTCCAACAGGTCTATGATCTTTCTATGTGGAGGACTCCAGAGCTGGACACAGTATTCCAGGTGGGGTTTCATGAGCACAGAGATTTTTGAGCATATGCTTAATGCAAGGTAACCAGCCTGGAGTCCACACATGGGCCATGGGATGCATCTGGCTGGCCCGCTGTTTTACTTTAGCCCTGCTGCCACCACTGTGGGCACTTGTGGAAGGGAAAAGGGCTGCTCACACCCGGGCAGGTGGAGCTGCCCTTGATGCTCCCACGAGGCCCTGAAATGCAGCTTTGAAACTTGCATCAAACTTTGGGCATGATAATGATTCCTGTCACTGGTTGAAAATATCAGGTGATAGTTTCCACACAGAACAATAAAGGAGTATGTCTATATTTATGAAATGGCAGTCAGTGTCCGAAACCGAGCTTTCTCAACAAGAGACAGGGAATGACAGCAGAAGCAAAAGAAAATCTGTTTTGATTATCACACCTGATAAGCCTCATTGGTTCATCATGTCCAGCATCTGCACCACTAAAACCTAATGATCATGAGTGAAACCTTTCTTCCTGACCCATAATAAATTGTACTTGAAAGGTGATGAATTACTTTCTGTCTTTTGCATCTTGGACAAAAGGGTTGTATCACCCTTTTTTGCAGAAGTTCACTTTACATTTTTAAAAAAGAAAGGAAAAAAGAAAACAAAAACCTACATGGCCTGTTTCATTAAAAAAAATCAGTCTAAAGAGATACAGTAAATCTCTGCCAAAGGGGCAGAGGGGGATCTGAGGGGGATTTTTTTAAGAACAGCCATTGCTAACCTCCATTTCAACAATTGTCCTTTATATATTTTTTAATATATGACTTCCATTGTTATACCAGTGACTTTTCAATGGCCTGCCTGGCTACCTTTTCCTTACACCAGTAGCTTGCTACTCACAGGAGCAGTTTTACTGGATGCATATAAGTACCTGCCTATCACAGCAGTTTGGGACTCATGCTCAGCCCCAGGACGGCGAGTAGTCCATCCGAGAACAAATGAGGGAATTTAGCAAAACGTATAAGTCCTTCCCATGCTACCTACTGAAACAAGCAGATCTATAGTCAATTTATTGAGCATAAATTACTGCCAACCTTCGCTAGAATAATTTATACTCCTGAGCCACTTCAGACAGGAAGGCAATAGGGAACTGTCAGGATACATGAGGTTTTATATAGAGATGAACGAATAGCTCATTATTCAAAGTCAAATGATATTCATATTTAGGGGTCAGAGAATTTGGGAAATGTTTAGACCCTCACCTGAGATTACAGTATGAATCCTTTTTCCCCATAAGGTCTTCTCAAAATAAGTGCTGGCTTTTCCAATCCTGCTGCTTAACCAGAATAGTTAACCCAGGCAACAGTTGGGTGGGGAGAATTAATAACAGTAAAGGAGCAGGAAAATGAACAGAGGGACTCAGTGGCATAGGATTAAGGAAATGAGTGAAAAGAAGAGGGGGAAAGAGAAATTAAAAGATATGGAGATGAGATGAAAAAAGCTGTGGGAAGAAAGAGGAATTAACAGCCACTCCAAAAAATTATAGCATAGTGTTAGTTTTCAGAAAGGCATTATCCATTTCCTAGTTGTGTTTGATAACTGGAAAATCTTTGAGCAATGCAGCACAAAAGGCAGAGTATGTTTCTTTTCATTGCTTCATGCATTAGCCTAGAAAGTTCAGGCTTTATGAAGCAGAGTGACATCTTTACCATCCCTTTTTCAGTTTGTCTTAAAATCATAAAGATTAGCATCTCCACTAGCTACAAGTCAACTTCCTTTTTAACTAAGTAAATCCAGTTTTCCAGCTTTAAATCAACTAAATCCCAGTTCTTCTCTGGAGCAGAGGACTCACAGTAGAAAAGGAACCTATTGCTGTGTTTCAATCTCTGGCTTTCCAAGTTGCTGCAGGTTTTATTGAGCATTACCCTGTGCCAATCCTCCTCTAAGATAGACTGAATTTCAGTAGAGAAAGGAGCCCTGACTCTTTTTTCAGCCCTTTCCCACCCCCACTTCACCACAGCTGCATACGGGCAGCCATGCAAATGCTCAGCCAGCAGGACTCCCAATCAGATCACCCAAAGCCAGGGAGGAAGAAGCTTTGTGAGTGATGGAAAAAAAAAAGCCAAAATGCAGCAGATAATTTTCCCTGCAGTATCTCTGCTAAATCTAAAGAAATATGTTCAGAAAACTTGAGCAGCACAGTCACAGAAAAAGTTCAGGGTATGTTTCACTCCAAATTTCCCCAGTGCTGCTAATTCCCCAATCAGCCATTATGTTAGTTTACTAAGTCATCTGTACTCACCTACAGATCCTTCACTTCATTACTCCCCGGCCAAAATCTCTTCCGAAGGCTCCTCTGACAGATTTATATTCTGAGCATCAGACAGGAATGTGGTTCTCTGTTTTTCCTTTACCTTTACTACATAAACATGTCCAGGTTACCGCTCGTAGGGCTCGTCTGGAACAGCTAACACAGAGGATCTCAGGCTGAGCAATGCAGCTCCCTCCAGAAATACCCCTGAGATCCCAAGCTCCCTGTGACCATTGCAAAAATTCTGACTCCTCAAGGTCTCAGTTCAAGCCTCACCTCCATATCTGGACCTGTTTCTGGACAGCAAGGGCTGTGGTCAAGGAAAGCCACTGCAGGGAAACATTTCATAGTGATGTTATGGTCAGTAAGACTTTAAAAGTTTACTCAACGCAGCATCAGTTCGACTAGGTGGAGTCTCTACAGCTATTCCAGTAATTTCAATTTGTTTTACAAATCAGTGGGAATTTTATGAGTAGATGTTTTACAAACTAGTTTCTTATATTACATAGGAATGATTGTACAAAACCCAACCCTCCAACTACGTTCTGGCAATAGTGGCTTTTCACAGCCTACCTCTTACCCCTTTTCCCCCAAGAAGATAGAGCATACAAAAGTATTGCTAAGGATAAGAGCTTTTTCCTTTCATAGAACACTCCTCCTGTCTCTTGAGAACTTCAGCCATGAGAATTTATATTAAATGAAACTAATTAGCTAAAGGTTGCATCAAAACTCTCACAAAGACCTACTGAGATCAGATTCCTTTCCTGCTAGTTATCTCCCCAGCAGATCCCCAAACAACTGAAGGCATTGTAGAGACAATTGTGCAGATGCAGGTATGAGACCTGCTCTCGTGATGAGGGCTGTTTCAGTGGTACAAGTATTAGAAGAAGAAGAAAGGGAAAAAAGGCGTTCTCCTCTGCCATTTTGTGAAAATACCTTCAGCGTCCCTTTGCAAAACTCAATTAATCATGTACTGAGGTTCCACAGTCCTGTGAATGGCTGGAATTAGTACAATCATCACCTTAAGCTTTGTCCAGCCATGTTGCTCTGTCCTTTAATACATCGTAGAAGCGTTATTTCAATCCAAAGGTGCCTTTGCGTAGATGCAAAATTCAAGCAGAGAAAAGTAGCCTCACCTGGTGGTCCCAGAAGAGACACACGAGCAGCAGTGCCTTTGGTCTTCTGCATGGGGAGGCACGGGTTGCCCACAAACACGTAGTACCGGGATGGGTGCCAAGCACAATACTGAGATGTGGCTTGGACAGCTGAGGATGGCAGGGACAGCACAAAAAGTTGCCTGTCAGGCATGCTGTAGCCTGGCCAGAGTCTGTTCGAAGCCAAGAGCAAAGAGCAGGCTGTGCCTGTCTCAAAGCAGGTGGAGGATACCCTGGATATAGCTGCTTGGCTTAACTGGTAGTGAACTAAGATCACTGAGTTTCATACCGATCACTAAAAAGTCACCAAAAGAACTCTTTCCATCCAGTTTCCTTGCGATGCTACTGCAAGTGTCAGCTCACACTTGATGAATTCGACTCATCTCAAACCAGCTCACCAGGCTGCGAGCGATGAGATTGTGTTACCCCAGCCCGTCTCTGCGATGGACGTAAATCACGCTGGTAGGCTACTGAAGTATTTAGTCAGGAAAACGAACCTGTAACACACACACACACAGAAATCTGAAAAATCCCTGCCTCAGCTACCCCAATATAATATTTATCTTATTGCATTTCCAGTCTCTCGAGGAGCGAAGCACCTTAAAAATACATTCTTTATGCACCGGTTGGTGCCAAGAGTAATAATTTGAAGACCATAATATACTCTTGAGGAAAGATTTTGTTTTCTAAACCCAAAGATGGAGCATTTTCTGTTGCAAATCCTTGAAGAAAATTAGAGGGGGAAAAGGGGACAGGGAAATGGGAAGTTTTCTGTGTATTACAGAAATTACAACTGGGTTTGTTAGCTTGCTATTTTGAAGAAATATAGGTGAGCAAGGCAAGGTAAATCACAGCAATTGGAGATGTCATTTTGCTCTCCTATTGTGTTTGAATTTCTTCCATATTACAATAGATCTCCTCTCTTTGTGCCAGCTAAACTGAATTCCTCTTTTTGGGTTGTTTCTTTGAAGGGCTTTGGATAAAATGTCTCATGCAGTTCAGTTTGGAAGCTTCCCAAATCAAAACCCCAAACCCTAAATTTTGTTTCAGTTGTGGGGACTGGGAATTCAGATTGTTTTTTACCTGTTCATAAGACATCTGCTTTCACTATTTGGCATAACGTGGGGCTGAGGTTAGTGGGGGAAGGAGGGCTGATTTGCCTCAGAGGATTTATTACATTTGATACATTGAATGTCTGATTTTGCCTCCCTCGTTCTCATTCGTTCACAGCCTGTACATCGAGATACACTGCAAATTATTATATTATATTAAAAAAAAAACAGTTTAGATTTAATTTTCATCTCTTATTTAGCATTGAGATATCCAGAATANAAAAAAAAAAAACAGTTTAGATTTAATTTTCATCTCTTATTTAGCATTGAGATATCCAGAATAAGTCATTGGTATCTGTTGTTTTTCAGAAGCTTTGCCCGGACTAAACTTCAGGACTCAGCGATGGAAGTCAGAGAATGGGAAGTTGATTTACAAACTGCCTTTAAATCCACTGACATAGGCTAAAGTGCACTGAATATTCACAAGCTCTATATTAGCAGCCTCTACTATTTTGTGCTCCCCATGGCTCTGGTTCAGCTGAGGAACACCCAAAGTGATCCCAGATTTTAAAGTCCAGATGATCCTAAACGGAGCAAATTTCACATTAAACCAGGATGCTTTCGTACGCCTCCTAGATGCCGTTAGCACTTGACCGCGTATGCTAAAATTTGTGCTATTTTCTATATGACCTGTTTTATACAAATACGCATGAAAATTTGACTGTTGGTAAAACATGATGCTTTGTCAGAAGTGTTTTGAAGCAAACGATATTTGAAGATGTTGCAGTAACTTTCCATAAGAGCAAAGAGATTTCGGCAAAGGAACTTAAGTTGTGCTGAGAAAAACCACAAAAGGCAGTCAGATTCATAATTTGGCTGTAAGAAAGGCTGGTTGGAAAACCTGTGATGACACAATTTCAGCAGAAATGGCAAAATTTAATGGAAATGGCGACATTCATGGTGCCTGTTAGGTCCGAAGAAATATTGCTCAAAACAAGGCAGAATTTGATTCAGAGCCCATACCTTGGTCACCAAAAAAAAAAAAAAAAAAAATCTTTTTGCAGCTGCAGGACAAAGAAACACCGAGAATTTCACCTGGAGTCAGATTTTCTCCCAGCTCTGCTTCAGAACAGGATTCAGATCCAATATTGGGTAGAACCCAGGTTCAGGGTCAGGGCACAGCACGGCTGGAGCCTGATGCTGCTTTTTCCAGGTGACATTAGTGTGGGTTTAGCTGAGCATCCAAAGGATACAGGGACACTGATCTCTTTAGAAAACATGGGGGAGTTGAGCTTCTGATGTGAAGTTTTAGCAGCCTTTCTCCAAACAGAGAATTTTTGCTTTGGTGTAATTCAGCATGAATCCAAGCTGTGGAAGAAAATACTGAATCCTTGGCTGAATTCTCAGTTCTGTCTTTCAGGTTCTGTTCTGCTTAATATGCTCATTGCAAAGGTTTTCCTGTAAACAAACACACACATGCACACCCAGACCCATACACACACCAAAATGTTATTCCCGGAGTTGTATTTTAACATCAACACATTATTTGCTCTATTACCCTTCTGGGTGGCCAATAAAATATCAAACAGCAATTCAAGAAGGCAACAGAGAACTACCCGTGAGCAAGTACACCGAGCTTTCTGAAAGCTGAGCCTAGGATATGCTAACAGATTTATACACTTCACTTTGAGGCAAAAGTTGGGTTTTTTTCCCCAAGTAGTGTTTGCACACAATTTACCTGAGGTATGCAATAGCCATCTTGATTTTAACGTGAGGGCTTGGATTCTCACCTGGTGAATATCAGCCCAGCTCCATCACTGAGAGCCAGATTACTAAATCATGAATAATATGCCTCAAGCAGAAGGCACTTGGCCAGCTCCTTCCCTGTCTTAATGATTTTTGTACATTGTGCAGATTTACATCAGCCAAAGATCTGGCTGAATGCCTCTTATTTTTGCTGAGATTGTAATTATAGCCCTGCTCTGTATGTTCTTCAGAGATTATTTTCACAACTGCCTTCTTCAAAACTTTGCCTTGCCTTGTTCTCCTCCTCCCTGCTTTTATTCCCATTCCCTCCCTTTGTAGAGCAGATACAAGCTTTATAATTGCCACTTCCTCTGTGATTAAGCTTGGTGATATACGCAAAAAAAATAGCAGACTTCTAGGATGCCTCTTCAATACGTTTTAATTCCTCTGAAGACAGTAATGGAAGAATAGCTATCCTCCAGGTAGGAGAAGTGCTCTACCAGGTTATGCTTCTTACCAGGCCTATAGACAAACATTATGAGGTTCAATAACACCCCAAATGGACAACAGAGATGGAAAGGGAGATGAAGACATTCCCTACCTAGAAAAAGAAATGCTGCTCATAAAACTGCTGATGTTAGATTAGCAGAGTGGGAGAGCCAAAGGGGGGCTTGGATAAGCAGGGAAGGTTCCAGTTAACAAAAGAATATCTACCTCTGGCCTCAGACATTAAGGATTCAAAACCTGGATTTAAAGCTGATTTTTAAAATTTAACTCAGTCCTTGAAAATAAATAAAGTTCATTTCATGTAGACTTATCCTTGTGAAAGGAAAAATAACTCTAAAAGATGGAAGTTAAAATCCCAGTGAGTACAGCTTTCATGTAGATTTGCAGATGATGATGAATCCTAGGCTCTCACATTGTCTTTATGTGGGCCTGCTGACAGTTGTGCCTAGGAAATGGTGCATCTTTATTAGGGCTTTTTATACTAATGCTAGTAAGAATCACACCTTTTCTTCTCTAGACAGATTTTCTCATTTCTCATTACAGCCAGAGGAATTAAAATTCTCAGAAAAAAACATTTTGTTATTTTCCAATGGTTTTCCAGAATCAAAAAAGGGTTTCACATTGAACAAATCCTTCCAAATTTAAGTTTTTTAAAGCAGCTTTACTTTTGAAGTGTATTAAAGGATATTTCAAAACAAAAAGTCATTTAGATTTCAAGCATTCTGTTTTAAAAATGATGAAATAAAACATTACAGCATTTTCAACATCATGTTTTTGTTCCAGACAATTTGGCAAAGCTACAATGAATTTAGAAAGCGCTTCAGTATTGCTAAATCTGCATTTTTTTCAAAGAAAACAAAAAATGGCCAGAGCTAATGTGAACCCTTTGTTATGAATTAAATGAATCTGTGTTATGTTTTGAGCAAGCTCACTTTTGCCATATTAATCTGGGTAGAGATTTAGTTTCATTTCAAACCACCTAAGACAATACAGTTTTGTAAGCAAAACTTGTTTGCATGTTCATTAACATTTTAGACTCTAGGGGTTTAAGCCAATGTGAACTAAAACCTTCTTTCTCTCAGCTCCAAAAATAAAGAGTATAATAAATCACAAATTCATTGCAGAACAATATGGCAATAATTTCATATGCTTTCATGTATTTAACTGTGACAGAGTTTGCCTTTCCACTTCTTTAGGAACTAAGGGTTGATTTAATCCAATGTTGGAATTCTCAGACCTTTGGTCAGATTTTGTTTTAGTGCTGTGCCTCTGATAAATAAACTCCCAGACTCAAGATCCCCGTCTAACACGGGCTGCTATTTGCAATGAGCTAAAGAGTGACAAAAATGTTTGATGCGGAGAAATGGAACTATACCATAACCACGAACAAAATTTTGGCTGCCATCAAAATATATATTAAAAAAAAGATGTTAGTTTATGGTTTATCTTTAAATATACGTAAAACCCCCATGTGGTACATTGCGGTTTCATACCATCTCCCTTTAGAGATATCTCAAAATGCTTTATAAATACTAAGCCAATTTTAAAATAATTCTTTAAACAAAGTTCCCAAATTATTTCCGAGAGAACCTAGGATCTTATTTTGTGTATTTCTTTCTCTGGCTTATCAAGATTGTCTTAGTTTTTACTATTCATTTGCTCTGGTTTTTTCTTCCCCTAAAACCAGACACTTTATTGTATTAGCTGCTGTGCAGTCATGAGAAGGCAAGAAAAGAAATTCCCGTCCCAGAAAGGTTAAAAATTGAAGTAATATTCTCCAACCAGCAGTCTCAGGATTGCAAGAACAAATTCAAAGGATGCTTAATGAAAATATTCCCAGAAAAAGCAGAATTTATTCTTTTATTCAAAAAATAATACAGCTAGCATATCTTCTAACTAGCCCTTTCCCCGGATCCCCATCCAGAGGCTGCTGTCCTCGTCCCTTTCTCCATACCTAGGAAATTCACATAGGAAAGAGCAAGGAATAATTCCTCCTCACTTTGGGAACAGCTTGATGAGACAGATAGATAGGCAGGTGCTGGAAAGCTCAGCGAAAGCTTAATCAAGCTGGCTTGTCGAATTTCCTGCTGTTTGCTCATCCTGTCGTTTTTCCACATGTGCAACTCCAGCTGCAGTCAGTGGGGGGGTTTGTATCAACTCAAGGAAAACAAAACAAGACAAAAAAACAAAACAGAGCCTTAAGGAATTCTACAACACAGCTCACAGAAAAATGGCATCTGCCCTATGTGTTATCTGCAACTTCTCCCTGACAAGAAAATCTCAAATGCTATGCTTTTGCCTTCTGCTGAACCTCAGTGTGTTTTTTAGCTGCTCAGAGGAAGTAATAACTTCCTTTTTCCCCGTTTTTGTGCCACATGTACGATATATTAAGTGCATCTTAGCAGCACACTTAAAACAGCTTCCATTTCCCATTTTAGAAAGACAAGGGAAAAAGTAGCTCAGAGGGTCT
>VZRU01006955.1:112772-130155 GCA_013398155.1 Pedionomus torquatus | reverse complement strand
AAAAAAAAAAAAAGCAGAAATAATTCATTTAGATGATGTTTTTGCAGAGTGGAAATAAAACTGCTAATCAGACGGTGGTTATAGAGCTCAGAGCCTCAGTCCTGCTACCAAATTTCTGGGGCAAAATGCTTGCAGTTTAGCAGGAACGTGCACTGGCAGGTCCTCTGTAGTGCAAGGACAATATCAGACAACCTTGGAGGCTAGTGCGGTCCTGCTGGGTTTGGAGGCAGTCACTGTGCCAGACACACATACCCCTGGTTTTGGAGGGAGGTTTGCAACCCCTTTGCAGGGTTCTCCAGGTCTCTACCTCACAGAAGCAGAGCACTGGAGGAATTTCTCCCACCAACACGCTTAGAGGCTGTTTAATGTGTATTCACATTTTGTTGCCAGAGCAATCAAAATGAGTTTGGCCACTGGCTTTTCATCATGAGTAGCATTAAATACAAACCTGCCTTGGACTGCCAGGATGGAAAAAAAACCCAACCACTGTTGTGGTGTCTGTTCGTAACAGATATTCCCCTGTATTCCTCTCCAGCGCTGAGTGACAGCAGCTGGAATTTATGAAGCACGCTTGTGCTTTGCAAGTTCCCTGTTTTTATATTCAGGAGAGAGGGAAAATGTCTCTGCTTTGTTCAGTTTGTCAGGCTGCTTCCTCCTTTGTGCCCAAACGTGCACCATGTCTTACAAAAAGTCCCTTCTTAAATTACATCCCAAAAGGCAAACTGGATACGTGCAAAAGTCATTTCTCCTTCAAACAGTACGCCACACCTGTATGGGATATGTGGCCTTCTGATAGAGAAAAATGACCAAAAGTTCCTGTGCAATTCCCACCTGAGTTCCTGCAAACAGGAATTCAAAGTGACTGCTTATCACACGTGGAAGGGCTGAGCCCTTTTACACACCAGAGTTGACAGAAGTTTCTATTTTGATGGCTGGGCAGTACAACTGAAAGTGGGCGCAAAGTAAGTCAAAACATAACTATTGTATTTTCATTACATTTGGAAACCTCTGTCTGAACCCATAGGAAATGTGTCTAATACCCTTTTTTCCCTCCTTGGCGTCATTCCTCATTTCTTAAGGACATGCGCGCACGCACACACATGCGCACACACACGCATATTTCTACAACTGCAGATGACTGAAAGCCATCAGGCTTTCACGATGGGAAGGGAAGAGGGAAGGGAATCCATAGCTCAGCAGTATTATTTCCCCGACTTCCTTGCAAAACCCCTCTCACTGGAGTTTCATAGGCTCTCTCCTCCAAATTATTTATGGGAGAGGGGCAACCCACCAGACGCTGTATGTGCCATTATCCCCAGCTATTATCCAACAAGTAGTTAATGTTGTTTGAAGCAAGCATGATTCCTTCTGAGCTCCTCTGTGGCTGCTACTGCATGCCTAGGGCCTGGTTGTACTCCCTTAAAGTCGATGCTAAAACTTCCCAGCCTCACAAGGTGGTTGTGAGGATAAGTTCATTAACGTTTGCAAGGCCCCCAGATATCATAGTGCTGGGAGTAATATAAGTATCTAGATAGCTAGTTCTCAAAGACGGCATCTCTGAGGGTCAGATTCTGCACTAGAAATTCCCTTTTGCCCATCAATTAACATTTGCTCTTGAATATGTATGTAACATGATGTTTTCCTATTATACATATTTAATTATGACTTATTCTCCAATAGCTATATACGCTATGGAAAGAAGCATCACAGAAGATAGAGTTTTGCTAACTCCTTCAAGAAAAATAGGTTCTGAAAATCTGGAAGAGTCTTGGGGTTTTATTTTTGTCTGAATTACTCCATCCGAGTTGCCATTTCTCCAAAGCAAAGTGTGGCTCATTTAAATATTGCTTACTCTCTTATGGTTTCCATTATTATTTATTTCTGTCGCAAGCAGAAAGATGTCTGGGTCATCCTTTCAGTCAGGACGAAACATGCAAAACAGGACAAAGAAAATGAACAGTAGTATTCCAGAGGAGTTTGCTTAGGGGCATATGTTGGGCAATCTTTTGACTGAGCTGGAAAGTCTTCAATCTTCTTGAATTCTTAAAAGCTTTTCTCACCTTTTTTCAATGCAGCGGGTCAAATTCATTGCTGATGAAATTCCATTGGCTCTGTTGTCAGTACTAAAATCATAGAGTGTTATAACACTTAAGCATTTCCTTACTTTGAAACATAGAAATGGAAGTCAATAGAAGCAATTGTATGCATAAAATTAAATACACACTTCAATATATTTCATTGAATTGATGTTTTAATCTGGTTTTATGACTTTAGTAGCTAAACAGAATCATTTTGCTAAATTAAAATTAAATAGAATTGTGGAGAGTGCAAATTATTGCCAGATACAGTATCTGTATCTGGCATGAGGAACACACATACAATGCAGTTGACTGTAAAGACTCAACTTCTTAATTAATTTTCCTGAGGCTTAGCCTTTCATTTAAAATACAGCTGTTCCAGTTCCAGGCAAAATAAATAAATAAATAAATAAAAACCACCCTTGGAGACACAGCCCAAATGTAACCAGCTCAGAAGCATCGGTTTGAGTTTGCAGAGAGCCTGAAACCACATCCTTGACACACGAATTTCTCTCTTGAGTTCTGTGTATCCTGAAGCCAATGAGGAGCACGCTGTTTCAAACAGAGATGTAGCTGACTAATTTGTCATTCATTACAGCATGCAAGAGACACAATCGTATTACGAAGGTCTCAGCAGTTTCAAAGGCTGGATGGGGCGACTGCCGGAGGGCAGTACATAAAGAGTAGAACCAAAGCGAGAAGGTGAAGCTGGAGACATGAAGTTGAACGTGTTGAGCAGCTCATTACTTCTTCGTAGCTGGCTGTAAATCCCCGCTTGATGCCTTGTGCTTGGGCTCTAAGTTACTTCTGAGAAGGACTTTTTGTTCTGTGCTGGCAAAACATCCCTCACTGCCCAAATCTAATACAAACAATAAATAAAAGTAAAGATGCTATTTTCCCAAGGGAATGGGCTTAGCTTTCAAAAGCTTAGTAACCACCCCATTTCAGCAAATGCATAAATCTCTATTGTAAAAATATTATATTCATTTATACTTTTTAAATTAATTCATTCCATTTGATCACTTTCCTTTCAAATAGTTTGGCTGTTAATTGGATGCAGGCAGGACACACAGACAGAGCACTCAAACTTCCCTGTTGGCTCTGCATTTCCATGTGGATATTTTGAGAGACAGGCATTGTCTGCTAAATGGGAGTTGTGAAACACAACTACACTGGTCAGTTTTAAAACTTTTCAGTTGCCTTAGGTAACTAGATAATGTTCCCTCGGTTTTTTGCAATATTCCCTAGGTATTTGCTGCGCTCTGTGCCAGGGAAGAAAGCCCTGGAGGGAATATTAAGGTCAGGATGAGATGGAACTAACAATAGACAGAATATTTCTGCTGCACACAGCCATCAGTGCTGCCTTTGCCCTCAACTTCCCTGGTGGGCCTTAGTTACCAGGGCTTCAGTATTCCCTGGGTATCTCTTGTGTTATGAAAGTCCCCTCTCTGCGGTGGGGAGGGGAAGAGCGGCATAGAAAATAGAATAACAATGGAAGGAGAGGAACAAAAACTAGGCAGTTATTCATGAAACTGGGTTCATAAACCAGGGGAACAGTTCCCATAGCCATGCTGCACCATATAGTGTATATGCTTTAGTGACCGGACGATTTATGTGTTTGGAGAGGATCCCCAGAACTCACCCTAGCCATACCAGCTTTGTGCAGGACTGACCTGGAAAGATTAATTTTTAAAGCTGATTTTTGCCTTTTGAGTGAAGAGGGGCAAAGTGTATGCTCTCCCTCCCGTCTCTGCAAAACCCCTGCAGCTGCTACCCTGCGAGTTGATCAGGTCGTCCTTAGGTGGACTTCTTTGTGCAGCTCATCGTTTCAATGTGCTCTTCATTTAATGCCTTATAGCTTTCATATGGCGTAAATGTTTTTGCATCAGTTGAAGAGAACTGTAAATGTTATTGTCAGTTTGGTACAAAGGTTTGCGTTTGTTTGACTGCAGTAACTCTGCTTCTTATTTCAATAGCCCAGCACAGTAGGGACAACATTCTGCTGTTACACAATAAAAAGCTTTTCCAGGCAGGACTGACACACTCTGAAAAGCAGAATGGGTAGTGCAGTCTCATCCTGATGAAATTAGCAGGGAAGATATATGAAATTTCCACCTTCCATTACACACATTCATGGACATTTGGAATCTGATCTGAGCACGAATCTGAATTATTTTGTTTTTCCCCCTCTCATCTTAAAGCATGAATATTTACCTATATAAAGCACAGGATTTTCTAAGACAAAACAAGTGTTGTATTAGGAAGCACAGAATGCAATAAACATTTTACTCCCAGGTCAACAATCATATAACAAAGAAAATTGATGAAGTGCCCTCTACTCCTTTTTTTCATATGTCAGCAGGAATAAAAACTGCTTTACTTTTTACCTCGGCTTCACTACTTTAACCCGAGCTGATGGCAAGAAGCCTAGAGAATATTGCTAGCAGCCTGTTCTCTTATGACACCCACCCTTCATCTGGATGTAATATCTCAATATTGCTCCAGAAGATTGGATTTTATTTAGTCTTTTAGCATGATATGAAAAAGTGAACCAAATTCTTAGATGGCAGGGGCTTTGTCAATTAAATTTGTCTAGTTTACTGGGAACCAGCTGAACAGTTGACTTTATCATATGCTGTAGATTAATGAATGCTACTGCTAGTCAAGAGAAACAAGAGGTCATCCAAAGACTACTTTGTTTGCTCTTTTGGTACTTTTAAAAAAATGTTTCTTTAAATACTTTTAACACAGGCCTTTCCAGTGCTATAAGGAACATACTTGCCAGTTAATCTGATACACACCAGCATCAGGAATCTCTCCTAGTTTTCAAGTCTTTGTCTAAAGAAGCTTTTGTGACATCCTAGCTGGCCAGGGCTGTAATTTTCTTTGACACAGCTCCTGTTAAGCGAGCACAGAAATGTTTTCTGCTCCTTTCCACCACTCTCTTGTTACGAGACACCCAATGGTTTTGTGGTTTGGCACCTGCATTTGTGCAGAAGAAACTTCAAATTAAATCCTTAGAGCAAGGTTTTGAATGAGGATCGCTTACTGTACTAAAGTAGTGTGGAAACCATCTGTTTATTTTTTTCTCGTACTGAAAATTTCTAATCGTCTCAGGTTCATTCTGCATCATGGTGAAAACAAGAGCTCCAAATACTTCCACAAATTGGAAGTGCATTCATTTTTTCTGGGCAGCCTTCAGCTTGAGGAACGATCATACTGTGTTTGCACAGTGCCCACCACCCAGCGATTCCACACTGCCAACAGCACAGCAGGTCACCGGGATTTGGGAATGATCTCACAGGATGAGCTCTTTGGAAAGCTCCAGGTACTTTAATTCCTTCTTCTCTCATACGAGAACAATGTTGGTTTTTAAATTCCCGTCTCTTGTTCGGTGGAGGGCAGGAGGAACTTCTACCCACTTTGTGGCTGAAATCCTCCCTCGAGGGCTCCTGGATTCCCAGCAGAGCTACTGTGAAGGCATCATTGCAGCCATGAAGTAGCAAAGGGAAAAGCATAAAACCACAACTAGATGTATAAAACAGTGGTTTTGCAGCTCTGACTGAGGCGATGCAGAGAGGATCCCAAAGTTGCTCGTCTCTGAAAGTCGCTGGGGTCCTTTCAGTTACTTTCTTTATTTCCTTCCCGCTCAACAGTGCAGAATCCCATAGGCTTGACTCCCTCAGGTGTGCCCTCCTCTCCCATCCCTACTTCATATTAGAAGAATGAAAGGACTTAACTCTTTGTATCTAAAATGAATTCAGAATCCCTTAGCCTTCTCACAGCCAGCTAAAAAGACACTCTGACTATAACAATGCAGGGTTTCCTTTAATTCTCCAAGAACAAATCTTGGCTGCACTGCAACATTTATTTTCCCATCTGGATGCATGAGAAGTAAGAGACAAGTTTCTTTGGGATTCCAAATGAGAATTTACCTCTTAGCTGACCAGATACCTATGAAAACAGCCTGTGAAAGGAGAGGACAGTCGGCTTGCTTTGCTCCATTCCCACTACTACTAAAGGAATAGCTAAAAACATAAATCCATATTTTATCATTATTTTTACCTCCCAGTGTACATCACTAAAAGGGTTTATATGCAGCCCTCATAATTGGCACAGCCCCTGCTGGAAATAGAAACATGCCGATGAATTGCTCATTCAGATTAGGCTCCCAGGAATATATTGTGCTGAGAGACATTCACTTTTATTTCCTGAATTGCTTTAACGATGAGCCCTGAGCAATGCTTCCTCCGCTCAATCCCTCCCAAGTACCCTGCTCTGCAAGGCAAGGCAGCAGCCAGAAGCTAACAGTGTGCCCCCACAGCAAGAAATATCTGCACGTAAATACCAAAGCACACCTGTAAGTGGGCCTTCAGATATTATGTTTACCAGGTAAACACATAATTCTCAATTAAGTGGGCAATTATCCGTAATTGTTTGGCCCTTGTAATGTGTCGTGCTGAATCTATTCCCTGGCAACGATCCCAGTGGGAAAGCAAGTCGTCTCTTTAGGGTACAGATTTATATTCGCCAGCAGTAGGGTCACTAACACTTTGAAACAGGACTCACAGGTAAACTCCCAGGGCTTCAGAAGGCTGTGAGCACCTTCAGCTCCCAGCATAGAGAGTGTACATTTCCACAAACCATGGCTCTCCTTTTCTTCTAGCTACCCACTCACTGAAGAGTGTCTTCTGCAAAGTAATATGGCTACTGTTTGCTATTGTGAAGAGTGAGAGACGATAGCGTAAAGTTTAGCGGGTCTAGGCTCTAGAACAGGTTGAAAAAATGCAGTGCCTCTGAGAAACAACCTTTTGACTAATTGCAGTGAAACCTGGTTATAACCACTGAAACTGGGACAAGTTCATCTTACATGAATGCCTGTTCAATAGACTTGAATTGCGGGACAGATAAGGCCTTTTTTTCTTAGAAAACTGTAGTCATGGATATTTTAGTTGAAAATTAAAGGTTATTAATTGATAACCACATACAAAGATTTTCTGGCTTTCATAAAATGAAAATCTTTGGATTTTTTCAGCTGAAAACCAAAAGCTTGCTGTCAGACCTGGCTAAGCTGAGCATAGCTGGTATAAAGGTTTAAGGTGATTCTTTCTTGTGCCTTGTGGACATTTCGCAAAATCTTGAGGAGAACAACTTGAATTAAGTTTAAACCCCAATTGGCTATCAAATAACCTATTGACAGAAGCTTTTCAAGCAGTCTCAGCTGCAATGCAGACCTGCGAGGGTTTGTATGCAGACCACAGCTGTTTAAAACTGTATACGTGGGACAGATGAAAGGTTGACTTCAATCTAATGGTATGTTAACCTGTAGTTTCTGGAAACCAGATTATTTGGGTTGCTAGGTTGCTGCTTCTCCTCTTGTAACGAAGTGAATTTCCTAGATAGCTTTTTAGTCCTAGAGGAGGAGGTGGACTGAGGATGGTGAGGTTTGTTAGGCTGTGGAAACTCTTTAAGACAGGTTTGGGAAACAGTCACATTTCAAAACCTGGAAAGAGGTGGAGAAGGGAAGTATTTTAAGTTTTGCTCAAAGATAATTTACACATTGGGTTAGGTTTTATTCGGTTCTATCTTCAGCAGCACCCAACTTGAGCAATACTAATCTGATGCCACTCGTGATGGATTGCGCACAGGACCAATTGGAGCCCTGCTAGCTTTAAAATTGATAGTACATAGACCAACGGCGGTGGTGCAGTTTTTCATTAAACAAAATGGAAAAGTGATTTAATAATTCTTTCTGTCTTAAATTGCTTAAAAGAATTTTAGACAGTTAAAAATTGCATGGATTTTAAACCATATGTGTGAGAGTGGAAAAAAATAAGGGTTTTGTTTTTCCTATTTTTAATATGAGCCAGATGAAACAAAAAGATTGTTTCCTTGCAAACTATAGGTCAAGTACCTATGTAGGCTTTGAGATGGCTCTGTAAGTTATCATGTTATCTTTCTTTCTTGACAGTATACCATTATGCGGTGTATCATTTCAGCATTTACTATCTTTCATGTCCTTTTATCTTCACACTAGGATTTCTTTCTAAATTCCAAGCTGTGCATTTGGTTTCATTATATAACACTGGCTTTTACAAAACATTAGCTCTTCATATTCTTTGGTTTCATATTTGTCGGCATCAGGCTGAAATAGTAAACCCGCTATGTCTATTTTATCTTGTTAAAGATAAAAACAATATGGCAAATGAACTATTTGGGGAACACTACTTTCAAATTAAAGGAGAGGAAAAAGTATTAAGTGTCGCCACTGAGTTGAACTATATTGAAATCTTGAACCGAAGTGATTTTTTTTTTTAAAAAATTGGATAAAAAGGTGACCCAAAATGTTACAACTGTCATGCAGGACTGTGTTATCTTAAATTATTTATTTAACATCTGGTAAATATTATCCGAGCTATAGTACAGATAAATTGAATAAAAGAATACCAATGCCAGGGGAAAAGAAGAATTGCTTAATACTGTAAGTATATAGAACTGTTCCACAAAGCAGTTCATTCTCTCTCTGCAAGGGGAGATGAGAAGCATGGTATTGGGGTAAAATGCATCTGCTTCGTTTCACCCTAAGTATGAAGCTATCAAAGCAGTTTTAGGGATTTAATTTAATCTCAAACACAAATTCTATGAAAACAGTCTGACAGCGACATGAAATTTTACATAACTTCTTTTACCCCTCCCCCTTTATAATGCAGCTTCCCAGCTGATTCATTTTATTTTATCCTATGCGTATTGGGGATCAGATTGAATTTTCTTTGAGAAAAGAAAATAATTAAGCCATCTATAAAGCTTTGGCTGGGCATGAACATAGCAGCACAGTATAGAGTTACTTGGAGGGGGGAATGAGGTCAAAGAAAAGTACTGCAGGGAAAAAAAATAACAGAAGCATCAAATTCTGCAACTTGGGGAACAAAATAAAAAGAGGATGGAGTCTGAGAAGGGAGAAGGGACCTAGATTCCTTGTCAGTTTGTGGGTTACAAATGGAACAAAAGGTTTATCTTAAATATATGCAGGTTTAGAGATTTTTTTCTGGAAGCTATTGAGAGCTAATTAAATTACAGTCGAGTACTGAGCATTTCTCCGGTGCTTCCATGGTCAGTTTCTGCTGAGCTCTTCTTGGTTACCTGATACTGCTTATGAAATAAAGAAGATTGATTCCTAAATATTTGTTCCTATTCCCTCTTTGTGGATTACATTATACCACTTTTCATTCTTACAGTCTTTGCTTAAGCTGCAGGATATAAGGACCCTATACAGACTGCCAACTCTGGTATCCAAGATTAAGAGCCTGCTATCGCACCTAAGTTCAAGAGGGTAAAGAGCAACTCAGACCACCTAGTGTCTACAGCCACCAGATCCTGGCTTAACAGTGAGGAGGAGTCATGACACTCCAACTGTACATGCATAACTTAAGCACCGTGATTATTTCTCCCCACCCCACTCACTGTATTGAGAAAGAAAATCTGGCAGCCTGGGCATGAGGAACCTGGGCTGCTCACCACAATATCTGACATAGCCCAAAGGGCCTCAAATCCTGCTCCAAAGGACACCCAAATCAATGGGCAAAGAGTTATTAACCACACTGGTGTGAGGATCAGGCTCTTATCACCTGGAAAAGGCTTCCAGTCTCATACTGGTTTTTAACCTTGGTTCTTACAGGACCAAGCTTTAGGTAATAGCACCCACTGTCTGCTAGTCAGTTCTCCTCCACCCCAGACCTCCAGTCCTACCAGCCAGCCTCCACATCCTCTGACATGGGCAGGGAGGGCTCAAAGATGGTATCTACCCTCGAGTTGAAGGGGCAGAGAGACATGAGAGAGCGACATAAAAGATTGCCCCTTTTAGAGGCACATCTTGCAGCATGGATGTGGTGGCATTATTGGACACCAGAGAAGGCACACGGGAGGACCCACAGGCTCCATAAACTCTGCTGCTTGCACTATTGCTGTGCGTAATTGAAGCCATACTCCAGTCCTCTGTTCCATGTGTACTCAGCCCTCCAGACCAGGGTTTAGATGTGAGGGAGCGTCTTACCTCAGCCTCTTCCTGATGGTCTTACTGCTTAATGGAGTGGTGGAGCTGCCTGGTCAAATGGGGGTTTGGACACATGGAACTCATGACACCTTCCTGTCACCCACACTGTGGCCACATCCCCTCGTATGTGGGCAACCGTCTCAGGTCTGATTTGGATGGATGCTGTCTTGGCCTGTTGTGTGCAATGCAGCTTTCTGCTGCAGTTACCCCTGGGAAAGGGCAGGATTCAAGTGTCTTAAAGAAGAACCAAACTTCACCCATTTGTTAACTGCAGATGCCGGGTTGCATTTTACCTCCTTAAAGATCCTGCGAGTACCAGTTTCCTGATCTCCCGATCTACCATTTTTTATAGAGGGATGGGATGTTTTGTCCCCTGCCAGATGTTTTGTCCCCTGCCCTATGTTTTGTGCCATGCCCCAAAGCCAGTAGTTGGAACAGTTGTACAGGTATCTGGTAACCACTCAGGCTAGTGACTTTTGTTTCAATGCTCCAGGCTGTGAACACCAAATTAGCTTTCCAGAGCGTGCTCTCCTGGGCCCTACTACCATCAATGAGCAGGCAGCAACCACCACCCTGTACTGGGCTGCCCCTCAACCTGGGAGGAAATACCTGGACATATGAGAAGAACCAGCTGCTTAATCATTGCACGAAATCACATAAAGGCAAACCAAGGGCTAAAGCATGAACCACAAGAAGTTCACCTGGTTAGTTCATGGGCAGTGTGGAAAGTTTAAATCACTCACAGTTTATGCAAATGGATGCTCATAAAGATTAAGGGAAATGCTGCTGAAATCTGTAATTCACAGAGTCAAAAGCCTTTCTCTATAGTTGTTCCAAGGTAAAGCATAGCTTGTAAGAAATAATTTTCTACTGTACCTGGATTTTTCTTGCAAACATGGTTAGTAGCAAATCTGAATCTGTCAGCACAGTAATATAATTTAAATAGTACAATTCACAGCTGACAGGGGATTTCCACCGACTTCACTTGGAAAATATGTCATTTGCTGACTCTTGTTAACAAGTAGCAAGGAATCTCTTGCTTGCCCAGGGTCGCATGCACCAGCATGAGACCCTACTGAGGAGAAAGCAGAGAAAGGAGTTGACAGCGGCAGGCCAGATGCAGGAATAGAGCTTAAAAAATTGTGTAAAACCCATAGGAAAGGCCTAATAGTAAATTGCTGACACCTCAGTTTACCTGAATTTGCTATTGCCACTCTGTATTGCAGGTTCTTATAGCGAATACCAAGCGAAAAACCATAACAACTTGGGAAGAACCAGAAGAACTTGAATCTTGGCCTCATCTGACTCACATTAGAATGAAGTCTTTGAAAGTCTGCTAGTTAAACTCAACCTGGGCAAGTACAGTCAATGCCTCCTTGAAGGGGAGAGACAGCAGGATGGTTTGGCATCTAAAACATTATATCAACACTCTTATCTGGTGGATTGTACCCACCATAATCTTAAACCCTCTTGTATCTACTCCCCTTGCTGACTATTTCTCACTCTCTTTCTCCCACATGCTCAGATAATTGTAGTTAAAAAGAGTGAATTCACCAGCCTCCTCATCAGTCTCTGAGAATTCTTTTCAGGGGTTTAGGTATGTGCCTTTATCATGCAACTAAGTTTTGTTTGAACTATCAATATACAAGAAAGTATGTAGCTGTTTCTTCAGCTGCGTTTGAAAGAAGAGTGTTTCTCATGATTTTTCAGTAAACCTGTAATTGTTTATAGATCAAAGTCCCATTCAATAACAGCTATAAATAGCTTTCAGTATAACACTGTTAATATACTAGCATTTGAGGTTTTTTCCATGGGAATTAGCTCAAATTTTCCATAAATCTAATAAAAACTTTTCACTTCAGTCCTGGAGTTATTCGCAATAAACTTTTTCAGCAATACTTTTGATAGGTGATGCCTAATGTGTCCAAACATGTGCAGCAACATTAATAATGAACAAGAATTGTCATTAATTTCCATAGACTTTCCCATAACCTAGCAGATCTAGAAGAGCATTTTTTCACTGATTGTCACCACGAGGTGTACCTCATCTTTCACCTTCATTTGTAAATGGGATAAGTCTTTTCTTTATGGTGACCAAAGCTGAGACTGTTAAGGTCCTTTTATTATACCATATACTGGGAAGTTCTATATACAATTTACTGGGAAGGTGGGCATGCATCCAAAAAGAGAAATAGGTTTCAGATAACTTATTTCAAAAGATTGGGTTTTTTTCATTACGGACAGATTTTCTTTGTTGTTGTGCGACTGCACCGTAAAAAACCACACTGCAAGGTCTGGTTTGTATGGCTAGAAGTACAGCCGAGAACTAAGACCACTTCCCAATTTATCCCTCTTTAGATCCACACTAAGTATCTTTCTAAAAATACACAATGGATAAAAAGCAGGTGTGAAATCAAATGAGGGAATAGGAGTCCTTATTTGGTATTTCTCTCAAAACCGGAGGAAATTATTAGTAAAATATCTCCTGGCCTTAAAGTTTCTGGGCCAAAATAAGCAGTCTTTGTGGTTTGGGGAGCGCTGCAATACCTGCAAGGTAGGATATTCTAAGGGATCTAAATGAATTAAGTTATATACAAAATATATTTTACTGGTTACATCAGCGAATTTTCAGTTGTTTTTTTTTTCATTTTTATTTTTAATTATAGAATCAAACATAGAAAAGTAGTAGCTGAACTCTTGTTACTGCATATACTTAACCTCAGTGTAGTGACAACTGTGATATAAACCACCTGAAGGCAATTCCTCCCCATATTTAGTCTTGAATAGTTGGTAATATTAGGGACTTTTTAGTGTTGCTCATAGATCTTTAAAGCAAAACCCCATACTTGTAACTTGTTACAGCTGAACTCACAGGAATTAATTTTTTTCTCCAAAATCAAGATTATTAAGAAATCAAAATTCTCCATAGATGTTGTTGAAGTTCATCAAACTGCTATTATGTTGTGAGCCAGCTATGCCAAGTAAATCACAGAGGTCAATTTGCCAGAACTGTTGCAATTCATAAGACAAAAATCAAGTACACAAAATATCTCAGGTCTAACCAAGGTTACTGGTAGGTGATTATGGAATGAAAATGCAAATTTTGCCAGAAGAAACATTTGTATTGGAATAGACTACCTCTTACTGGAGGTGTTAGATAATGTTGTCTAGTGCTTAATGGTTTTGCTACAGAACTTTCATTCCTTGAATTTATTCACAAGTTTGTATCTTTATTTGCCTTCAGGTGAAATATTTAATCTGCTTACCCATCTTATTAAAGGACATACTTGCTTTGGAGGAGGATGCCATGACATTTAAATCACGGATTATATTGTTATTAGGTAAGCTTAGTAGAAAGTTGGAGAAGTGCATAGAAATGACAGACCTTATAAATAAGTTTGTCAAACATATTTGGGTCTGAAATCAGCTAGAATTCTCCCCCCTACTCCCCAGTAATTTACATCCTTAGGTGAATTATCATCATAAGTCATTACAAAAAGCTTATCTTGGAACAGGTGTTGGAAAGATTTTTCAAGTGCTTTGTGAAAGAAGAGAGACAAACACATGATGAAACATCATAATGGTGCTTGGCTTCTGAATATTACCAAAGAAATCTAGCCTATGTCACTTCTTTGAAATTTATTGGTTATTTAGCAGCTGTTGATTGACAAGAATTTTGCTCTTATGATAGTTTCATGTTCCTTGTCTTCTCCTCTCTCGAGCACTGTGTTGTGGTGGTTTCCCCCTACATCTTAGGGAAATGTCTCTCATACAAAAACCTGAAGATGTTCACCTGACCTAATTCAAGATCAGGTTGGACAGGGTTCTGAGCAACCTGATCTAGATGAAGATACCCTGTTTGTTGCAGGGGGATTAAACCAGAGGACTTTTAGAGGGCCCTTCCAACACTCTGTTATTCTATGATAGTTATGTCTCCAGATGGTGAAAAGGAGTCCAAATTGATTTTTCAAACTTCCCAAGGAATGATTTATTAGCTATACCCCAAGTAAGAATATATTTGCCTTACAGAGATGACAGATACAGCTTAGAAACTCTTAAAGCAGGAATAGTCATTAAGGCATATACATTAAGCACAGGAGGAGCATTTCTTTAACTGCAATTTTGTTTATTTTGCTAAAAAAATCCAGTAATTTCTTCTGAATCTTCGAATTTGTACTGGCATATTCACATTAGTGAATGAACACTAGCCAAATACTTGTGCTTTTAGCCCTGTTGACATAGAAGGATTTAGTAGTGGGCTAGCAGATTCGGAGGTGAAAATACTCATTAGTATAAATATATGGAGTAGCAAATGAAGACAGGGATTTCAGCTCTGGCAAAGGCAGGTAAAACAATGAGCTTTCTTAATTTTGTTTCTTCCTGCTCATCCAACCACAGTCCAAATGCTGTGCCTTGTGAAAAGGAGAAAAGGACTTTAAAAAAAAAAATTGTCCCCTAATTCAGCAAATCCCCATGGGATGCCAGGGAGAAGGCATGTAGCTGGTTAGATCTGCATGAGGTGGCTGCTGGCAGCGATGCAGGAGCAAGTGTGCTGTTCTTGCTGGTATGGTTCCTCACCTTCCCTGTGACAACATCATGGAAAACACAGATCAAATGTCTTACTATAAACAAAATATATAACAAAGCAGCTTCTCACTTGCTGACAGCCCCTTCCCTAAAGAGAAGGATCAGGGGGGAGATGGTAGATCATCCAAATTAACGTGAATTCATGGATAAGTACTACAACAGAGTCAAACAAAATCCTGTTTTGAGTATGTTTTGCAGGTAAGCACTTGGAATATAGCATAGAGATTAATGGGATCCTGCGTAGTATATGTCATATGGCATATCACAAGTATGCCAACCACCTGCTTTCTGTGATGGGGCAACAGCCTTGGTGGATAGGGGAGAGGTTGTTGTCATCATATATTTTAATTTTAACATTGGTCCTGTGACTTTCTCATAAATAAGCAAAATAAAAGTGGTAATCACATACCTCGTAATGAGGCCCCAAAAAGTATCGTCTGGAAAGGGCTGAGGTGGTTTAGGCCGAAGAGAATATTGAGCAAATGAACAGGAGTGCAGCCTTCAAGTTTCTCTTGGAAACAATTTGTTCTCCCTGTCCATCATGGACAAGGCAATAACTAACATTTTAGTTATAGAGTTAGGTGCCAGCAAAACCTTTGGAACACTAGGGATAACGAGGCACATGAAGACTGGATTTGCCCTTGGGGGAGATCTCTAAAACCAGGCTAGACAAGCATCATCAAGAATTGCAAAATGGTCACTGATCTTGCCTTGGGGTGGGGAAAGGTTCAGAAAACCTCTTGGTGTCCCATCTGTCCTATGATAAAACAGTGTTCTTCATTCCCAGAGCAAAACCTGTTTGCCCACCAGAACCCACAGGTCAGCCTCCCCCTCTTCTTTCTGTTCAGATGACCTCTGACATTTGCCCAGCAATAAATCAATTATGGTCTGAAAAGTGAGCTTCTTGGAGAAAAGGGCTCCTGGGGAAGTGACACTAATACAGTATCTGAAATACATGCTCACACACAGACAGATGCAAGGTAGAGCTACATCCAGGTCCTCCCTTCTGAAGTATCCGCAGAGTTTTGTCCACCGTCCTGAGCAGCAGCAATAAAGCTTCCTGCAGGAGTTCTCACTGTTACTGTGCTAAAAGGCTCAGCAAACACCCCTGCATCTGCAGCCTGCCCACTTTGTATACCTAGATGGACCGTTGCTAATATGGACTGCACAGTCCATGTGTGAAACACATGCGTTCTGCCCCAAGACTATGGGAGCTGCATAAATTACACATGTGAAATATGTCAAGCACATGCAGACATGCCTTGAATCTTCATGCATTTTTGGTTCAATATAACTCCAAGAGTGTTTATTTCAACTATTTATTTATGAGGAGGGACTGCAGGGGAATCTGCGTAATATTCAATTTCCAGAAAATAGAAGATATTATTTATCATTGTGCTGTCCAAGTTGTAATGTTGGATGCCAATATTTCCTTCTCTTCTGTGAATTTTACTCCTGCACATTTATTACTGCGTAGAATTGGAAACTCTTGCTGCAAAATGTAAATTAAGACACCACAGTGGGAGCTTCTGGAGATAAGGCAACCTTTTAGTCATCTGAATGTTCCTTTAGGCTGTATCTCTAGTTATCAGCATTATTTACTAGCAGACGTTTAAAGCAAACAGGAAGTGAAGTGTCTTTAATCTTTCTTGCAGTATATCAGTTCAGTTTCTTCAACGTATCAGTAGAGAAGAAAACAAATTAGGAGAGCCAAGGCTGAATTAGTACACTAAATCCAGTCCCCAGTTCTGCAAGACTCAAAATCTGAACCCACTGTTTATGCCCGATTAAGTAGGACACTGAATACAAACTCTGAAAAGATGAGTTTCCCCACTGATACTGGTTTTGGAAGTCACTGAAATTGTCACTGGAACAGGCACAGGTTTTTAACAACCATCTTTTCCTGTGCATTGCCCCCATAATGGAAGGCAGAATTGCTGGCTTCTCATGATGATGTTTCTTCCTGTTGGGTAATTACCCTCTAGCAGGATAATTATATTTTTTCCCCATGATAGAAGAAACAGGCTGAAAGAACATGTAGGGCAAAGACACCACTGCATAGAAAGGAATTGTAACATTTAGAAAATTGCAAGTTTTATTTTCTTCCTTTTTTTTTTTCTCTACAGTACTCAGATTTCTACCAACTATGAACAAATCACAGCTTTAGCCAGAACAAACCAGAAATTTGATAGTTTGGTCTTCTTTAACTGAATTTAATTAGAACCCTGAGATGCGTTTGACACTGTCTCGGCATAACAGCCTTGTTTCTAAATTGGAGAGACATGGATTTGACAGATGGACCACATGGTAAATAAGGAACTGGCTGGATGGCCGCACTCAAAGAACTGCAGTCAGCAGCTCAATGCCCAAGTGGTGACCAGTGACGAGTGGTGTTCCTCAGGGGCTGATACTGGATACTGTTGTTTAACATCTTTGTTGGTGACATGGACAGTGGGATTGAGTGCACCCTCAGCAAGTTTGCTCCATGAGTTCTTCAAATTCAGTAAAAATGGTTGCTCTTACAGAATCTTCTTCACAGATTCTTCATGGTTGGAAGGCACCTCTGAGATGGAGGCCAACGACACACATAAAACAAACAAACAAACAAACAAAAACAACCAAAACAAACAAACAAACAAAAAAAAACAAACCACCACTGCCAGAAAAA
>VZRU01006955.1:77418-112676 GCA_013398155.1 Pedionomus torquatus | reverse complement strand
AGAGCATGCCCTGAAGTGCCATGTCTGCACATTTCTTAAATACCTTCAGGGCTGTTGACTCAACCACCTCCCTGGGCAGGCCATCCAGTGCCTGACCGCTCTCTCACTGAAGTAATTCTTCCTCATATCTAATCTAAACCTCCCCTGCCACAACTTCAGACCATTTCCTCTGGTCCTCTCATTCTTCACTTGTGAGAAGAGGCCAACACCCACCTCTCTACAACTTCCTTTCAGATAATTGTAGAGGGCAATGACATCTCCCCTCAGCCTCCTCTTCTCCAAATGCCCAGTAACCTCAGCCTCTCTTCACACAATTTGTTCTGTAGACCTCTCACCAGTCTNACAAATCACCCAACCCAACAACCTCAGGCACCAGAGCATGCCCTGAAGTGCCATGTCTGCACATTTCTTAAATACCTTCAGGGCTGTTGACTCAACCACCTCCCTGGGCAGGCCATCCAGTGCCTGACCGCTCTCTCACTGAAGTAATTCTTCCTCATATCTAATCTAAACCTCCCCTGCCACAACTTCAGACCATTTCCTCTGGTCCTCTCATTCTTCACTTGTGAGAAGAGGCCAACACCCACCTCTCTACAACTTCCTTTCAGATAATTGTAGAGGGCAATGACATCTCCCCTCAGCCTCCTCTTCTCCAAATGCCCAGTAACCTCAGCCTCTCTTCACACAATTTGTTCTGTAGACGCCTCACCAGTCTGGTAGCTCTCCTCTGGACATGCTCCAGCACTTCAATGTCCTTCTTGTAATGAGGGCCCCAGAACTGAATACAGTACAAGCACCACACTTCATTTCTCTGAGACTTCTTTTTATTCTTTGTTTCTTTCACTTGATATAAAAATGATCCACTCTCTGCTGACCTTGTAGTGCAGGACTTCCAGTGTCCCCTTGCAGAGTTTGGACTAATACAAAGAACAGCTGGTACCACTAATACTAATGGATTTCCTGGTTTTAGTTCAAATACAGTAAACTTTTATTTTCCTTCACACTAAATCTGAAGACAGGTTTTTCATATTTGTTTTTCTCCAGTGAGAATCATAGGTTTTAAATGTACTTTTAGAAATAAAAATGAAAAAAGGAAGAAAGTACTTTTTAATATGTTGGCAAAAAATGTGTACCTTTTTCTTTCCCCTGCGTTTTAGTCCACTCCTGTAAAAGATCCTAGTCAGGACCCCAGAAAGGATCAGATGATTTCTGAGACCCCAGTGAAAGCATGTACTAGAACAAAAGAATTTAAACCTTAATTACATAGATTTGAGAAAATATCTGTCAAAACTGCTTCAAACATGTAATTAACTGTATATAGAGTGTGAAGGGGTCAAACTAGTGTTAGCACCATGCTATATGAAGTTTCATTTCTCTGTAAAATGGGGGACTGCAGAGGAGTGGGCAGAGACCTAGAGCCAAATCTTGCTAAGGCTGAGTCACAACCTGAGATGGGTGAGAAGTGGGGGTCCTTGGTGTGTCAGAGAGAGGACCGGCCCTTTGCAGGACACAGAGCAGGCAGGAGAAGGCTGTTGAGGTCGTTTAGCACATCAGAGATTCAAGCAGGTAGGAGGCAGAGAGGTGTTTTAAAATTCAGCTGACACACTTGAGTTTGAACCTGCTTATAGTTTCTTGTGGTTAATAACCTATATCTAGTTTGAAGGAAGGAAGGGAAGGGAAGATCTCTCTTTCTACTTATAGAGAACAATAATATTTATTTCTTCCTTCCCTCCATTCAGAAAAAGATAGGCTGCAGATATTTTTGATTTACAGAACAAGAAAGAGCAGCAAGAACTTGCTTGTGTAGGAGCATGTCCCTATATTGCTTGCTAGTGACTGTCCTCCAAACAGCACAAGCTACTTGTCAGTACCTGTGGTGGGCATCATACTCAGAGCATTCGAAAAGGAGGATCCTGTGTAAGTCAAGTGCAATCTGTTTCTTTTGAGTTAGATATCCATTTCACAATTAAACAAGTTTTTGGTTTTTTTTTTCTTTTTTTTACATTTAGCACTTTATTCCAGCATCTTTTCCACCCATTTTGGATCAAATCAGAGGTGGGCATTCAGCTGAACTAAACGATGAAGTTTTGGATCTGGTAGACTTTCACACAGGGGAGCCTAGTGTCTCCCCATAGTTCTCCACACCCAAAGCTTTGAAACCTTTGTTTGACAGAATGATCATTCAAGATGTTTTTGCAACTTTATTCTGTAGGTCCCAGTCTTGCAGTGATTATCCCTCAAATCCTGCCTGAATTTCTGGTCATTGCGCCAGGGGCTCAGGACAATATCACACCAAGCACACAATTTTCATGATTACAGAATGATTGGTCTAGTAAATCTAGGACACTGATTCTAAAGTTTATTTTTCATGCACAAGGTTCATTTGAAACCCACCAGTCCGTACAGCTACCTCTACCAATATCCACATAGTTCTCTGATGGCACCATTTAAATCTGTGGACTGTGGTCTCTTTCTCAAACACAGTAGGGTTCACCTCTTGCAAAGGCACACATGCTGACACCGTGAAGATTAATTTTAAGGCTAAAGGAGAAAACTATCAGAATGGAAAGTCAATAAAAACAAATACATTCTCTATGAGATTGAAACTGTTGAGGGAAATTTTAGCACCTAGAAATCAATTCTTTATGTAGCCAATAAACTGAATATAAAAAAGATGTAGTAGTTTCAAAGCATAAGGTTGGTCACAATAACTATATTCAAGGTAAATTCTACTAAGGAATCTTCAGGGAACAATTGTTAGCAGGGCATTGCTGAAACTGAACCAAACAATCCTCGTTCCATATGAATGCTGTATTCCTGCCATAATGCCCTTATGAAGAACAACACTACAACAACATTAAGGAACTGGTTAACTTGATGCAAATTGTTCTCCTTGGAGCAAATCTGTTGGTCACTTCACAGGCTTGCTGGCTCAGGGTGGAATGTGATTTGGGATGAGATATAGAAGTTTTTGCATTCCTCTTCTGTCTGTATAGTAGATCTGTATAGTAGATCCCCACACCAGTAGGTAGCAAAGCAGTTTTTAAGGTGTTTTTGCCTCTGCTTTAATAGAGGCAAGAGCAGCATAGTCAGTCTTCCACTTGTGGTGGTGTTTGCTCAAAGCAAGCTCCATGTCCACAGCATTTGAACCTTTTCCCCATTGTGAACAGTTTGTCTTTACCTGATCTCCCAGAGAAGACCCCTCTTAAAATTTTGCTCTGATTATTTCTCCTGGTTTTCCTCTTGCTCTGCTGTTTAGCACCAATGAGAGCAAGGCAAAATGATAAACATCTGCCTAACATGAATTTGAACTGTAGCCAGCTTTGATTCTCCTCAACATTGATTTCAGTGCTCTGATTATAGCCCCAATGCACTGCTTTCTTTTGATCTTCCTTCTGAGTATTTCTCTACCTTGATACACTGATGATGAGACAGCATTTGTCTTAAGCACCAGCAAACACTTCATTTGGGTTTCTGGGATCAGGCATCCTTCTGACATGCATTAAAGGTATTGAGTGTCTCTGCTTCCCAATTGTCAGATCATATTTTGGTGTTTATTTGCAGAGACTGGTAAATGTGTTTTCCAATTACGAGTCACCCACATTTTGGTACCAAAACACTGTTTGGACTGGGTGTTTATTACATCCTGCTGTTCATTTACACAAAACAGCTATTTTAATGGAGGCAAGTATGGTGCGTGATTAAAACCTAACAAATGGGGCTCTAAAAAATGATACATGGATACGTGTGCTAGACCCAACCATCTAATAGTGCCTGCATGTGAAATATTTTTCTTCTGAAGATAGATTAATAGACCTTTAATCTATTTACTGCCAGTACACTCTCATATTTTACTACATCTTTTAATAAGTATCTATTAAACTTCTATCTTTGCACATGTTAACTATTTAGGTAGTTGATCCTTGAAAATGCCGTAACTCTTGTTTATACACAGTCATATCACTTTTCCTCTTCTTTGTAGGCATGAGGACACTGTAAATATCAAATTTGTATGCATTATCTTTGATGTGTATTGTTGCTGTTTAATATTAGGCAGGAATTAGGAAATGTTCCAACTCGTGTGAATGCTGCAGTATGATTGTACAATGAGAAACTTATTTATAGTTCGCTTATTGCTGAAAAATAGCATTTGCTAAGTTAAACCAGAGAAATGTGATGTTCTACTCTTTACCCCAAAACACTTAGCACAGAAACAAGCTAGGGCCACTGCCTAGTGTCTTCGTGAAATGCTGACTTTTCCAACAGCAGCAGTTGCATCTGTGTCATGTTAGTACGGACACACAAAATGTTGTGGGTTTTTTTAAGTTTAATGATCTTTAAGATCTCTTTGAAAAAAATCCTAGGAAACTCTAGGCATTTCAAAAATTCTGAGTCCAAGTTTTGCAACACAGCAGCTTTTTAAATCCAGACTGCTCTGTCTTCACCAAATAACCTTCCAGAATTGAAGTAGCTGGAGATTTTGCAGAGAGAGAAGAGCAGTTCAGAACATGTGTATTCAGGACCAAGTCTTTTTGTGTTTTCTTTGTAAATTGTTTTCTTTGCAAATTGTTTTCTTTGCCTCTGTGATTTTTTGTCCTCAAAACACCATCTGTAGGTCTGTTCCTAAAGGCTCTCTTTATGGACCCACTCTTGCAGTTTGTTGCCAATATTTAGGAGTCCCTAAGTGTCCAACTATTTGGTAGATGCAGTATCAGGAAGAAGAGGAGGAATCATCCTACACGGGCTGGAAAAGCACTGCTGAACTGCTCTCAAAAACTGGCTCCATCCCAGAGGGTGGAAAACCGATGTGATGGTGCATTTATTTGAGTGTTTCAGGGAAAGATGAACATGGATTCTCCATACAGCTGGACAGAATCACTTGTAAGCTGCAGAGATTTACCCGGCAGCGCTTTAGGAGGTTAACCTTTAGGAGGTTAATGCTCTGGGTTTTTTATGGGCTTTCTGCACTGGAGCAGACTTCTCTCATGGAAGTATCCCCAGAAGAGAAAACACAATAACGCAAGCTCCTAGGCTTCCATAACCGCCTGCCATCAGCCACAAGCGAGAGAAACTGCAGGATGCAGTGATGATGGAGTAGTGAATTAGAAACATGTCAGACCTTGCATGGGAATTCTCTGCACTTCCAACTACCTGCGGTCTGGGCAAACTGAATATAACATGAGAGTCTCTTCTGCATATTTTAGAATACTCCTCCTCAGGTTCCCACTGTTTCAGGATCTTTTTCTTTTTCAGTGGTTCATTCATTTCAATGGTTCAACGGTGAAATAATTGTGAAAACAAATGTAGTTAGCACAGATTTGAAACCCAGTGATAACCGTGCTTAATAGACTAAAGTTTTTCTTAAGAACCTCATAAATCCAAATAGAAAAATATTTTCCAAACAGAAAAATATTTTCCTGTACAACTTTAGAGGTTTTTTTCATTTCACTTTATTCCTGCCTATATATTTTGCAGTTCTTGTAGATGTGAAATTTTAAATACATAGAGAAGCTGACATATATTATTTAATTTTTCCTTTTTTTTTATTTTTAAGTGTTTTAAGTATTTTTACTTTTAAATTTTTTCCAGGTGTAGTACCATCTATTATTGGACATCTGTGTATGTATGTCATACATGTTCTTAAGCCTTATAAGTGCACTGAATCCATGCTTTTATCCTTCTTATTCACAAAATTCACATGGCAAAATGACTGTTCAATGAAGCAGCATATACTATATTCCTTCAATGTACTTCTGAAAAGCAACGCATAATTTCTTACGTCTGTAGTGAGAAACATGACTTCAAAAATAGTCTAAAGCCAAAGGGAATTCCAAACATGCATGCTTTAAAAAGTAATTGTATTCTTTTTAATTCATTTATAAAATGATCACACAGGATTTGAAACTGAAACTGAAGTCCAACTTAGCTGAACAGAGAGTAACAAAATGCCAGATTTATAAACGAAGCATGCTAGTAAAAACATAACTTTAACAAAAACTGAATCAACAGAAATGTACAGAGGCTGTCTGCAGAATAGGTTCAAAATATCCAGAGTACTTATGAAATATGGCAGCAATATTGCTTTCAAGGCATATAAGTAAAGAAAGCAAACTGGTTCTCTTCTGTCTTACCAAGTGACAATACAGGGAAAATAGCTGAGTGCCTGTATAGTGATTTTGACTATGTCATATAAATTACAAATTTAAGAGTTGATAGGGAAGATCGTCCTTCTCTGCCAACCTCTATTGTCTTTCAGTGTATAACATCATGAGCTATTCAAAGTTTCAAAGCAATTATTTTACTTAAGAGTATCAGGCCTTTTAAGGATTATTTTTTAAATAACTGATGTGCAAAGCTACCCTTGGAGAGAGCATATGGCATCAAGGAACAGGTACACTTACAGTTATGATCTGCCAGCGTGGGACTGCATAGAACAGTGTATAAAATCTTTCAAGCTTATGTTTCATAAAATTAATGTTTGTAGGCCTTAGGTTTGTGTGTTTCTTTCTTTTGGTTGTCCTGTTTTGAGTAAATGACTGAAAACCACATCCAGAGTACTAGTTGGATAATCCCAGTAGTTCACCTCTAAATTTTGATCCTGTTCTGCAAAACCACAAACAGAACACCTCCAAACTTGTATAACCTTTCCAAGTTAGGGATTTTAATTAAAACCTTAAACCCTTCTCTATTTGGAGGTTTAATTAAATCATTTATATTTGATATACTTATGATTTTAATTATAATATATTACTTTAATTAAATCATTTATAGCAAATAGCTTTAATATTTATTGCAATGAATAATCACATCTTTTAGCAAAGTATTTGAACATGTACATAAGAGTAGGGTTGCTTTATGCCAGGCTCTGTACAAGCATGCAATAATCACCCCATCACTCACAACCTGAATAGACAACAGAATGGAGAGAGGAGGAAGAGGAACACACAATGGCCAATACAAGTACCATAAACATCTTTTTCAAACAAAATACTTTCAGAGGCCTGGAAGGAAGAAGGTAGTTATATAGAGCTGGGTCACTGGCTGACTTCCAAAGAAAGAAATAGAATATATGGAGAAGTTGAAATGAAAATCAAATGTAGACAGAGTGCTTAATCTTTTCTTTTCTAGAAAAGATCAAAACTCTTTTCTCCCTAGCAACAGCTAAAATTACACAAATACATTCCGAGTAATAGTGGCAAAGTACTTATAAGGAATTACTGCTTTGTCACCAGTAGTGGTAATATATTTTGTTGTTGCTTTATTGCATCAATTATAGTAGTGGCTAGAGAACCCAGCTAACAGGGTGCACAATATTTTGGCTGCTTATAAACAAAATAAGCCAACTTATTCAATGTAAAGAGGGAAAGAGTAAGTAAATTTAGAACAGAAACTCCAAATTTACTTTAGGCATTTTTACCATGATGTTATTTTCTCACTAAAAGAAACTATTCAGTGAAGAAAATACTTTGTATGTAAGCCATGGAGAAGAGCTCTGGAATGGAACGTGGAGCAGAAGCTTCATTTTGACATGCATCGTGAAGGTGCAACGGAGAAATATTCTTGAGTATTGTGTCAATGAAGAGAAAGGTGAAAAATGCATAAGGAATTGCGTTATGGAGTGACTGGCTGATGTACAGTGGATTACATTCATTGTAAATAAGTGTGAAGTGATATATGTTTGAACACAATAATCCTGGCTACCCAAAATCACTGGTGGATTCTCACTGATCATTACTAATCAGGAGCCGAGGAACAATAAATAGCTCTATGAAAACACCAGCTCACCACTCTGGAGCCAAAAAGGCAACTAAAATGCTAAGAATTATTAAGAAAGGAAAAGGCAATGAAACGTGCATCATCATTATGCCTCTGTGTATTCACTGTGCTCCCACATTATTTTGTGTAGCTCTGGTCCCTTATCACCACACCCTTCATTTAATGGAAGCTTATCCTAGAACAGAAGATTCAGAGGACATTAACAACCGTCAGAATTACAGAATGACTAGGGAAAGAACTGTTAATATGAAAAAAAAAGATGACTGAGGAGCTCTATAAAATCATGGAAACATGGGCAGGACAAACAGAAGACAGTTGTACATGATCTTCTCCAAGGCCCCTTAGGAAGCCAACAAGTAGCAACTTCAAAACAAACAGGAGGAAAAGGTTCTTCATAAAATGCACAAGGAAGCTGTGGGAACTCTTTGCCTCAGTTAAAATCAGATGCTGAAATTTTATCTACAGTTTGACCCAGTGTAGTCAATCTTGTGTTCTTACACACCAGCACTATTTTATAGTGGATGTAGGTGCACACCCCTTCTGTGTATCCCTGAGGATAAGAAAAGGACTAGGAAACCAAACTTTCATAAATCCTGAGATAAATATTGAAGTTACAGTGAAAATGCAAAATCCAAACCTTCTATTCAACAGAAAAGCCAATCTCTAGGTCTTAAAACTTCCAGCTCTAGGTTTTGAAACTTCCTTTGCATTTTGTGGTCCATTACCACTACATTATATATCCCTTATTCCCAGCAGGCAGCTGTTGGAGTGTTGATGGATGTACAGGGGACAGTGACCAGGCTTTAATGCATTTCATCACTATCACCAACATCCATGTACCATCAAAGGAACACCCAGGACTTAGACCCTAATTCAGCACACCCCTAAATTTCCTAAGTAATGTCTCCACTTTCTCTGTACTAGTGCACCAGCTGCTTCTTCACTATAGCTGGAATCAGAACATACTTTTAATCTACATGGAGAGCAGTAATATTTTTTAAAATACCCTAACTGCTTAACTAATTGCACATTCTGTGTGAGTACTCTCAGCAGATTAACAAGAAGATCAAAACAATGTTATTCAAGACCTGGTAAGTATTAAAGGAAGAAAACTACAAGACAACAAAGGCTGGAATGAATGCTCAGACGCTTGTTGTCCCTCCACTGGCCCATTAAAAATCTTTTACTCTTGCAAAGCTGTCACCCAGGAACCACAAAGTACTTAGCAGTAGAATTGACAATAATTATCTGTACATGAAAAAGCAAGTCCAAAATGTGTTAAAAACACCTCCAAACTACCAAGAAAATATATATTAAAAAAAATATTATATGGCTAAGCATATACTCTATTAAAAAAAAAAACAACACCTAGACATGGCATTACTACTGTATTTCTTGGTTCTCCACAGACTGAAGGAGACATGATTAGTCTCACTGGAAAATGCAGAAGGCTTTAGAAATTATTTCTTATCAGAGCATGAACTGGATGAGTCAAAGAATCATGAAAGATACCCAAAATCCCCATAAATTAAAAGCATGGAAATAAATACATATAGTGGGTCTATCATAGCCCAGTGTCTTGCCTCTAAAATTATTTCACAGCTGAGAAGGAGGGAATTCTGTCTCCTTCACCCAGCCCATGTACCTCTCAAATGAGAGCCCCATCTGCTCAAACTAGGAAAGCTTTCACCTTGACAACATGACATTTTAGATATGGGGAAACTCCTCTGGGGCAATATGGCTTCCATGCCATCCTGGTCAAAAGTATAGCACTGTAATTAGGTAAATAGGCAGACAGGCTGCAAAAAGACAACAAACAATATCAAAACATTAAAATAAAAAGGGGGAGGAGCAGAAGATTCTAAAGCATAGAATTTTACATACTTGCTGTCTTCCAGATTTCCTGGCATATACAAGTCATTTTTGAGAGTGACAAATCGATGAACATTAAATTGAAGATAAGAGTACTTTACTCAGCTTGAGATTTCCACCTGTTCTACATTTGCAACATATCTCTCTGCAGAGATAAAGTGTTGCATAGATCCCAAATTTCAAAACTAGCTTTCCATATTGTATTCATCTCAAGAAAGCAGGTACCCATCATTCATGGCACTAACAGTTAGCTGTAGACACAGCATTGTGGGCTAGATTCTAGAAGATAGATTCCTGAAAATCTGGGCAACTGTAAGCATCATGGAAGAATAGGTTTCCTTTGTTTTATTTCCTTCTGTAGAAAGGAATACACAGTATGAGAACTTCTGCTCAGAAAGCACAGAGTATTTTTCATGTCATGGATTAAGTCAAATTTTCTGTAGACAGATTCTGAGTCTAACTCTAATTCACTGTAATAGTGAATTAGAACTCTTAGTAAAATGAATAAAATATATTCTCACTATAGAATAGTGAATAAAAACTCCTCCAGTTTTTAGCTAACTTGTCATGCAAGTCTATTACTTCAGGCTGTCTATATACTTAAAACTGTCCCCCAGGGACACTGGAAAATGTTTCTTTTACCCCTTTCCTGTCCTACAACAATTTTTTTTTTTTTTCAAACTTCTGTGTGCAAGCAAGTCTAAAGTGCATGTAATTTTGACCTGGAGATCTCGTTGGGGAATTCTAAGTTTAAAACTTTGGGAGGAAAATACTGATTCTTTTTAAAAACTGACCGCAAGCCTGTGATCATGAATATTGATGAAACTTTTGCATGGGCTGCTTCATTGGGTCCAAACCTGAATTTCTAGTTCTACTATTTCTAGAAGACCTGAAAATCAATTCTCTCTGCAGTCCTTCCTGAAACAACAGAGGGGTGGGTTCAAGATTCCTCCTTAGTTAGGTAAAGGAGTACCTATAAGGTATGAAACACCTTAAAGTATTTATAGAGCACTTCAGTAGTTGAAGGCATAATTTTAGATGCAAGAAGGACAGAGCAGGATCTCCAATCTGCTCTTTCCTCCTATAAGTGTCCTATACACAAGACTGTCACCACTTCTTGAAGGGCTGGGACTCAGTCATGCAATCCAGTAGTTGGGGAAAACTCTCCTGCTTTTTGTCAAAGTGGGAAAGTCACATCTTGCTCAGATTTACTGTTTTAGTTTGGAGTCCTGGAGTCCATGGGGAACAAGTTCTGAGAGTGGGAGCCTTTCTGGATTATTTTTTGAAGTTTTAAAGCACTAAGCAAAGTGATCCAGTTAATTCAGACATGGCTGTAGCTTCTTTATTAAAAAAAAAAAAAAAAAAAAAAAAAAAATGCTTTTGGGAAAAGAAAAGCTAAAAAAAAAAAAAAAAAAAAAAAAGTGCTTCTGTGGAAAGGATAGCTACAAAACAGAAAAGAAATAAATTATAAATTTTGGTTTGTTCTAATTACTAGTTAGTACACACATTATTCTCAACTGTACTCTTTTGAAAATTTTTCTAGCAAATCTTTAAAAATAAAGCTTTCACTATTCCTGAAGGAAATTTTGAAGCAGCTAAGTGGTAATGTTAGTGCAAAATAGATTCTGTGAGCTGCTTTTGCCCAAATCTGAACATTTTAAACCTTTTCCCATGCTAGGTAGTGAAAGAGATCTCTTTATATTAATTCGGACTTCATAGATATCACATGATAGGAATACATTCCAAAAGCTAAGATACAAGATTACTCTTTAACCATAGAACAAACCAACAGGAATTTTAATCAAGACAATATCTAATAATGACTGAATGTTTTTGGAGGGGATCCAGAACATACATTTGGGAATTTTAATCTTGACCGCCTTTGAATTTTGTAAAAAATATTTTAAAGTTTGGGGAATATGCCACTCTGGCTGATTCCAGAAATGAGCCATCTAAGGTATTACAGAGTTTCATCTGTTCAGACTTTGAATATTGCAAATCTGTTTCAGTAATTCAGAACAGATAAGTTCACAATGAAGGAGCCTGTGAAGAAACTTGTTTCCTTTAAAGCAAGTCAGGAATGGAAGAAAATATAACTAACTGAAACAATCTTTTTAAATCTTTCAGAAAATATTAAAGCAGTTGCTTTTCTCAACTTCTCATCAGTTAATTTAAAATTACTGAAACTGTACTGTTTGCAGCACTCTGACAAACTGGATGTGTTTCCATATGTGTATAGACGCATCTGTGTGTCTGCATATTTATTGCAATCAAAGTGTTCAGAAAATTTCAATCACTCTTTTACTGAAGGATCATGTTATCTTCAAAATATATGTATTGGTATATCATATTCTAATGCTCCAGCCTGCATATGTTAGGTTTTGTTTTTTGTTTTTTTTTCTTACTGGAAGCAGATTACAATGGGCTTTGCTGAGTTATCTAAAATGCTATTGTATGACTGGAAATTTTGACAGCGCTGAAACTGCATGTATTATCATAAAATTCTTGGCTTATCTGTTCCATGGCTTCCATTTGGAGTAATTTTATATGCAGCCAATTTAAAACAATTTAAGAAAATTAAACAATTGAAATTGCTCATTTTAGGCTAGCATGATGTCTCAGTTGAAATATCAAGATCAATGAGAAGAGATTTTAGGCAAAAGGAGATTTGGGTTTAGGATGAACAAGATTGAGCATTTTAGGGAGGTGCTAATCTTCTCTCTCTAGGACTAACCAGCTTCCAGCTATTTGGGGACCTGGTTATGATGGTGACTAATATTTTAATAGAAAAGTGGCAAGGGTCTACAAAGTGGGAAAATTATTGTGCTTTTGTTTCTTTTTCATATTAATATAAACTCCTGTTCCTTTGTTTTCTTCTTGTAACCAATCACACAGCTTAATCTCCTCTGTGCAGTGAAAGTTTAAAAGCTTAATTCTGAAAGCTATAAAACAAACTAAGCACAGAAAGGAATTTACAGTATGTTAAAAGAATAGGAGAAGAAGCTAATAGAGTTGTATACATTTCAAGGATAGATATAATCAAGTGTGTACAATATAAAGCAGAAGGTTCATAATGATTGAAAAAGGAGAAGGGGAAAAAAAGCTATTTTGTAGTAGCTGCATGAACTCTGGCTGAACCTTGCTATTTGGCAGCCTCCAGTAAGGACAGCCTAAGATGAGGCATTAGGGTTTGAATCTGAGAAGCTGACATCAAGCAGACAGCAAGACATGATATCTTATTTTCCTGAGCTATGCTGACACAAATTGAACTCCACTTATTATTTTCTTATGCCAGTAAAGTTGCATTTGGCATTTAAGCATTTTGCTTGCAGATGTTGGAGTGCTGGTTGTCTTAATTTAAATAATTTGCAGATTGTTTGGTAGTATTGAAAGATAGAAACTCATTCTTCATATGAGTCCAATTTTATAAGCTTTATTTTTTTCCTGACCTTGTGCAAGGTACGAATTTGATATTAAATCCAAGTAGCCCAAGGGTACAAAGCCAGTCTTCTGTGTTATTCAAAACTAGGAGTGGAGAAAACTTGCCTTTGAGCTGTTTAACTGATTCAAATAAGAAGAAAAGATGAAAATTCTTCACAATGATTTGAGGTAAGGAAAATGAAAGTGTTATTTCTTTGTCAGGCAATGTAGTAACGATAAGACATCATATATGAATAGCAAGTAGTTAATGCTTCTAGCATATTTCCCATTCTTTAAGGGAGTTGTGCATCAACAATATCATCTAGCAACCCCTTCTAATATGATTAAGTAAATAGGTGAAAAGCCATCATTACTTCTGTAGGTATGATGCTTGAACTTTTTCAGTCACTGCCACACACATGTTACAGTTTTCTTCTTCTTAAGAAAAGGTTTCTTTCCCTTGTCTGTTGCGTTGCTTTTATTTGCTTATTTGTATTCCTAGGAAAAATGTTCTAAGAGCATACTAGTGATTTTTTTGAAAAGAGAATAAGATGTCAGTTTACATTACAACCCCCCAGGGTAAATGGAGAGAATTCATAAAGGGTTAGAAAAAAATGTAGTGCTTTATAATGAAATGTACTTCATGTAATTTATGACTACACAGTTAGAGTATAGTCTTTCTTTCCCATTTTTCCCATGCTGTCTACAAATCCTTCATAATTGTCTAGGGGAAAAAATATTTTACCACTTATTAAGAAACAATGTAACTTGTTTTCATTTTGCTAAAAGAGTTATCTTTCAGAAGTGCATGGCCATGTTGTCAGATTATGCTAACGATCTAAGAAAGTGTGGCTGGGGCTGAAGGCTAGGAGACCAGATGAGACCACAGGTCCAATGAATGCAGCGAGAGCTTTACTGGAGGTATCAGAAGGACAAGGATTTCTAGGAGTCTTCAGTCCCAAACCAAGATCTTCTGCATATGGCTCCTATCTATAAAATTGGAAATAATAATATCTACCCACATCCACAAAAAGCTTTAAAGTCACCAAATGGAAAATATTAGGCATTACTAATAGCAGGTATATCTAGCAGTATTTGTGATAAAACAATTGGGCCTTCTCTGCTTTCAGACCAACTTAACTATCACATGTAGACTGTCTATGCAAAATGATTTACTTGGATTGCAGTGAGTTACTTATGAAAAATGAGAAAACATATGTCAAATCATAATGTGTATCTTACCTAAAGCAATATTTTAGTGTGATTTGATAGATTGCCCAGAAAGTCGTTGCAAAAATTTGTGTCTGTTGGACTTCCAGGGATTAATGGGAGCAATTAAGGAATATACAGACATTGCAGAGAAATTAAATTACATCTTTGCCTTTGTCTTCACCACAGAGAATGCTGGGTGACATATCTTCTCTTTTCTGGAAATAAGGGTGAGATACTGTCAGAGGCTGCTATATCAACAGAGGACATGCTGGAACAGAAGGAAAAAATTAGAGAACCACCAGTTATTAAAATAGGAGAGTTTATTTCCAGGGGTTCCAGAGGAGCTTAAGAATGAAATGGTTGAACTGCTAAAAACCCTAACATTCAGACTCATTAAAATCAACTACTCCGCCTGATCACCAGTGACTATCTTTAATAAGAAAGCTACAGATGATCCTGGGAATTGAACACCAATTTCTTTTCTTAATATCAGGGGTATTGTGAAACAAAAATAAATAACTGAGAATCATAATAGAATAAAGGCAGTGTCTACCTCACAAAGAAAAACATACCTCTCTAATCTATTAGAGCTTTGCAGGCACATTGCTCACAAAGAAAGAAAAAATAATTTAAAACACCTTTGACAATGTTCTGAAAAGGGACTATTGAGACGTGGCCAAAGAAAAAGAGGCAAAATTATTTCAAAGATCCAACACTAGCATCTCATCTACACGGGGTCTGCAAGAACTACAGTGGGTTATTCCTTAACTTCTTTTATGGGTGCTCCTAATGAGCAATTTGGAGATGGGTTAAGCGATGTTTCACCAATGCGGACCTGGATTGGGAAGGGAAGAGCTAAGCAATCCGTTCAATAAATTAATCAATGATTTCTAGAAGCCTGGAGAAGTTACAGCAAGGAAAGGTCATTTTATGTACAATTGTTTTATGTAATTATGTAATCGTGTAATAACCACGAATTTAATGCACCAATATTAATTTAAATGTAGACTGCAGAAGCAGAGATTTGTGTCATTCAGACATTCCCAGACTGCAATCTACATAAACTCATCTGGGGCATGCCATGGCTTTATTTTATCTTCTAGCAGAACTTTCTCTATGCTACCAATAGTCAAAAAGAACTGCAGCTAAACCCAAAATGGAAACACAGAAAACAGCTATGCTTTCTGCATCGGAGATAAACTGAACACAAGCAAACTAGACAGAGGGGGGTTAACTGGGCAATATATATGAGAAAAGTAAACTTGGTATAAAGTACATTTCTTCCAGAAAGCCAAGATGCACAATCAGTGATAGAATGTCACTGTTCCACTCCTTTCTCTAGCTGTACTTAAAGCCAAAATATATTAAGTTGTAAATCTATTATTAAACTCAAGGTAAATTAGCTATAGGCTTTACTAAATTTTATTCTGTCATTTACTTTTTCTTTTTTTTTTTAAGCTTACATATGCTGTATTTTGCAGTCATCTCTGGTTGAGCTTTCATATATTGCATGGAACTAATGAATTACTTCTGTATTCAGTCACTTAGACTTCATGAATCAGTCATCTCCTCCTGAAAACTGCTCTGGTCTGGATCTTTAACTAGTGTAAATTAGCACTGTGCCAAGAAAAAACTGAGGTGATACAATACTGTACAAAAGTCAAGGACCCAGCACTGTTTTTCTTGTGGCACTAATATTATCATGCCTTTTATAAGTGCTACAGCTCTTAAGGATTATATAAAAGTAGATCATCTGCAAAGAGAAATTCAAAATTTTCTTCTTATTTATCAAAGCTTTCTCCTTTGTTGCCAAATCTCTCTGTTGACCTAAGATACTTGAATAATGCAGTTTGGGTAATACTAATTTATTTCAAGTGATTTGTGTTTGTACCTTAAGAAATAATAGGAATAATATAGAAACTGAAACCTTTTTTTTTCTCTCTAACATAATCTACGTTTCTATAACTTTGTAATCAACCTCTTTTCTCCTTTCTAAGTATTAAGACTCTGCTTTGAGCCATGGGATTTTATGCCTTGGAAGACTTTTCCAGTAGTTTGCAATTCTCCAAGCAAGGAAGTTAGGCTGCATCTTTGTTATAGCTCTCAGGTGCAGCACTCCAAGCACAAAACCATGGCAATTCCAGCCAGTAAAAACAGAAATGCAGAGGGAAGGAACCAAAAAGAGAGCTGCTCTGATGCTTCCATAATGCTATATGTATGAAATCTCTGATGTAGGGCTGTGTTCAATCTAGTCCCTGTTTGTTTAGGTTTCTAAACATCATAAAAAATCATAGATATTTAATTACTGGAGTTCCTAAGAGAGTAGTTGCCCATTATAGTTTCCCTGTTAGCAAAGGTGAGTTGCTGCCCTCTGAAAGCCCCCACTTTCCCCCCCATGTCCAGGAGACTGTTGCAGGTGGGAGGACCACAGCACTTTTCTCCCTCCCCATCCCCAGGACTTGCTCATTTTGCTTATGTTACAGCTTATATGTGATCCAAGACACAAAACATTCTCCAACATCTTGTTGCACTTTTCCTTGAGGGTCATCATCTCCAAAACCAATATTATTAGAGAATCCACTTTCCCTGCATGTTAGTGGTGATCTGCTGCAGCTTCACCACTAACCTGAATGCCAGACATCTTTGTGGTAGGGGAGAATGTGAGGGTAGGACTGAAAAGGAACAGACCTTTGCCAGAGAGGTGTTTGTTTGTTGTTTGGAGAATTAGGGAAACTGAATACTGAGATCACATTCTTCCCAAGCTTCTACAGGCAGTTAATAAGCTGCAGGGAAATATTAATATTGAGTAAAAGGGCATTGCTTCAAGGGAGGGAAATGGAAATGTTAATAGCTGTTGGTCCAAATTCTCTCTCACTGGACACCACAGACATTACTAAACTTAATCCAGAGAGGAATTTGGTCCACTGGGTTTAATTTAAGTATGAAATATGATGCGGTGTTGGGAGAAAAAAAAAAAATATCTATTTGGTGGAGGTATTTTTGGGATGTCTCTTATAAATTCAGAGAGTTTGAAGTTCATTTTTGTTCATCATTAGTGTGACCACAGTTAGAATGTCAGGCTCTGTTTTCTTCTAAACAATTACAGAAAAGACAGGATGAAGCTAGAGAATAAAAAGAAGAGACACAAGCAGATGATGTGAGAGCTGAGGATCTATTCCATAAGGAGAGACTCAGAGAATCTGGGGAATTGAATCTGTATCACTTACAGGAGAGGTAAAATGTGGGGGATCTGCAAAGAGGAGATACATCCACACTCTACAAAGGCAAGTGTTATGCTGATATTAAAGTAAAATAACTTTCAGTGCATAAAGGCATCAAGGCAAGGAATTGGAAGATCGAATGAACTTATTTCTAGAGAAAAACTTTGTGAAGGTTGGGCACCATACACTTCAGTTGCAGTGAGAGTCTCTGGATACCAGAGCCAGAGCTGAGTAAAACTGAATTTGTTAGGTAGTGTGTAACACTTTCAAGTGAAATTTAGCAGGTGTTTCTTCTTTTTTCTACTGGACCTATATCCCATGAACCTTATTCAGTCCAATAATCTTCCTCAAATCAGTGGGACAACCTTTGTGAAAAGGCAGAACTATTTATTCTACTGGTGACACAGACCTTTCCTGACATATAATGGCAAAGAAACAGAGGATTTATGTCTGTAATATCATCTGACTTCTGTACCCAAAATTTAAAAAATGAAGGATAAAATATGCTTTCTCTGTTGGAGAAAAAAGACAGAGGAATTACATTCTTGGCATATATGTTAGAAATGGCAGCACTGATGAGATTATATCTGTTATCTTCAAAATTGCTTTAAACCAGAAGCCTGGGTAACAAAGGACAGAAGTTACTTTCATATTAGCATATATGTCATGTTTAATCAATCAAAAGAGAACTGTAATTACTTTACCCTCTTCTTAGCTAACTTTAAAGAAAGGAAGTCATGAACCTATAAAGTAAATGTCATCCTGTTTAGATAGTTATAGTTTTATAGGTAATTTGTTGCAGATTTTATGCAGATAATTTATAATTATTTCCTTTCATGCTCATCTTTTAGCCTGAAGTCCAGTTTTAACACAAACATAAGGACTGCAGATGCAGGGAAAGTATCAGTGAAACTCTCTAATTTTTTTTCCCCAAATTTGGTGCACACATTTACAAGTTGATCAGCCACTGTGCGGCTACTGAACTTGGCAGCAGTTTGAACTGCATATGCAATATCAAAGTGAAAAATCAAGGGGTGGTAATAATTAGTAGGCTTGGTTGGTGACCTATGACTTCCAGGAGCTATTTGCATAAGAAGGAATTCATTTCTTCTCCCAGCCCGAGTCTTTGGTATCGCTTTGTTTTGGATACTGTGCTATAGGTGGTTTCCAGTACATCGTGCTGCTGCTGTGAAGGAAACAAATTGCATAGTCAGTTGAGCAGGGAACTTTAAATTGTCAAATGTGTTGAGCTGCACATACAGCAGCAAGATGACTGTGTTTCAAAATAGTCTCAAATTGCCACAGCTGCTTGCCTTTAGCATGTTTCCTACCACAAAATAGTCTGTATTTTCTGCTTCATGGATAAAACCTCTATGTTGGAAAAACTCTGAAGAACTCCCGGGAAGCAAAACAGAAAGAGTGTATTTATGCAAGACAAGATATGTTACAATTCTTTGCTGGCATTATAAGATAATTTAGTTTCCTCTTGCTCTTTAGAAACCTCTTACAGAGTTAAGAGGCAGAAAACTAGTATTCACAAGTATTTTAAAATGCTAAGCCGAAATGTGGATTTGATTTGTTACGAGTATTGGCAGTCTGACTCTTGACCATCCTTTCTCTTCCAACCTGCAATAAATTCTACAAAAAGATGTTATTTCATCACTCACCAAACTGGACTGATTAAAATATGCACCAGGGAAACACTCCCTAGCCGTGAGAGGTATTGATTCCACTCTGAAGCGCTGTGTGTCCTTTATGTTGCTAAGGACCTTAGTGTATAAGCACAGCAACCCCATGGAGATCTGACCAACGACATGGATGCTTCAGAGTTGCTTTTCTCTTTTCAGTTAAGGGCTAAATAGCAACACAAACCTGTCAAGCTAGTATCCTGGTTTTCTGCTGAAAGTAACATGCAAGCAGAAATCTATCCAGTGTTCTGTCCACCTGCCTCTGGCTTCCTGGTCTGAAGCACTAAATAGCCATTTACATCTGGGCTGATTAGGGAAACCTCTGACATGACTCTGGAGCGAGGCTTAAACTTCTGTTTCTGGATCCATAGGGAAAAAATGCTTAACCAGCTTTAACCTCTCTGCAACAGCTCCCTTCAGGCTGTTATGAAACATGAATTCATCTGACCTCTTCAAGGTCTGTTTATATCTTCCTGTCTGGGAGATCCAGTCATTCCTTCCTTCAGCCTGCTGCAGACAAATGAATATCTCATGGTACTGTCATATAAAAAGCTACTTAAAACATTTCAAAGCCAAAAGGGCTGCTAGTTTATACTCTTTGAAAAATCAACACAGTGTCTAAACAGCTCCATAATACACAAGACTTCTGCTGCCTGGATTTATTTCTTTCCAGCTCTGGATTGTGCTGTGTTTTGTTTTGTTTTGGTTTGTTTTTTTTTTCATTTTTGACCAATATATTATCTCAGTTAACAGTATTTTTCATTTCTATAGTAGTAAGGATTAACTTGTCCAGCCAGAAGATGCTTCAGCTGCATGTCCAATTCGTTATGTTATGGGACTTATTTGTCAAAAATGTTAAGCACTCTGAAGTCCAGGAGGAGCACACAGTACCTGGGAGTCCAGCATGTGTCTGCCATAGGTCTGGTGGTCAAACACAAGAAACCAGCAAAGGCAACACAGGAGAAGATAGCAGCCCTATGGACCAGTTGCCAAACAACACATTATTGCCAGATGCAGGGCTGGAACGAGAATGAAATTATTGACTTTTACTGCTGTTGTGCTTTGACCTTGACAGTAGGACCCAGGAGAGGTGGATGCTGTGACTGACCCTGCCACTGTCCGTTTTATGTTGTTCCACTCCAGTCTTCTGCATCACCTTGACCTCAAAGCCTGAGCTGTGAGTGCTCAGCAATTCTGCAAGCTGGGCATAAACCATTTCCTTTTGTGCCACATTTGTTGGATAAAGGCAATAGAAGCTGACGCTTGTCAATGTATTGATGTGCTGGATGAAGGACATGAGGGAGAGGAGAAATACTGTTCCTTAACATGATGATAGCAAAAGAGGAATACAGGCAATGAGTAAGATAGCAATAAAAGGTAGAAATGTGCTTCTGTTACAGGAAGGTAAAAGTGCTGAATGTGCAGAGAGGTCCTTTCCTCCCTACCTTTGAGGGTAAATCTATCATTCTTTGCCAGCTCTGGCTGGTCCAGTCTAAGCTGGCTAACTGAAGAATGCTAACAAAAATAATTTAGGAATTGACAGGCAAATGAAACGTATAATTTCACACATTGATAAGAAGTCAGGGTTGTTAAATTAGAAATAGTCCAAATCTAGTTTTGGGAAGTCTGGAAGAGAGTGGAGCTGAGAGAGGGTTACCATAGCATGAGGAGATAGGAGCACTTACAGAGAAGCCACAAGAAGGTGTAAGATAAAAACAGGTTATAAAGAAAGAGAGGGTAAAGATCTAAGGAGCACAGAAAGTGAAGAAAGGAAAAAAGAAGTTATCAAAAGAAAACAGACGCATGGAAGAAAAGGCAGAAGAGAGAAGGAGAGAGCAGGCTCCAAATGATGAGGAAGGAAGAAGTATTAGTGAAACAATAAATACCCAATGGAGCCATCCCCAAGTGATGGTGATCTAGGTCTACTGAACTGTCTTAATTTTTTCATCTCCATCCTGCCAACAGTGTATCACCCATGCTAAAGAGCGCTCAACATCTATAAAATTCAAGTGAAATCAAAGTTTGAGGGAAAAGAGGAGTTAAAAGGAGATAATCAAATTAGAAGTAAAAATACTGAATACTCAAGGATTCTGGAATCATACAAATGTTCAACAGCCAAGAATGCAAAGTCCATATTGATTATTTAGATGTTTTATAATATAACCCCACAGATACATTTAATTCAGGTACAATGGCATTATTTTTACCTGGAAACTTATTTATATGTAATAGCAGTGTCTTGTTAAAACCTAACTTTTACTACCTTGCAACAAGCCTATTGACTAACTTGTGGATTATTAAATATGAATAGTGCAATTCCTAGCAACAAAAGAAGCGTTATCTGAGTACAGGAAGTAATTCAAATATTTTTTTAAAATGTCTTCTTTTTCTTCCTTTTTCTTTTCATTTTGTTTCAGGTTGTGCTATTTTGACTAGTATAGCTTACTGAATAATTCTATGATTTTACCTCTTCCCCCCCCTATAAATCTATACATTTTTATATTTTCTATAATTTCTTTGGGGGCTGTTTCCTTTGTAACATATGAGAATATTTTAATTTGGTTTTCTCTCCATTCCAATCATTTGGGGTTAAATTTTCTCTAATAGCCTAATCCCAGTCCAAATAAGTTTAATGAGAAAACTCCAATGTGATAAAATGGAACCACATTTTCCCTCTTAAGCCTGCACAGCAGACTTTTCTGGCATAATTGTGTCGTTCAAGGGTAGAATGAGGTGTGATCTGTGACTGGCATAAGCAAAAGCTTTCAATGCCCTTGCAGGTAAACTGGCAAAAATACCCTATTGCCATTTCCACCTTACTTTGTTTGGCAAGCCCGAGAAAAGTTATAGTATCTACAGTGGAGTTCTGTTGCTGCGAGCTGCTTTTCCAGTCTAATGGATATTTCAAGGCCTTCCAACCGTGGGCCTGGACTGAATTATGCTCGTGTAAATTGAGACTAATTCCGCTGCAGCCCTGCCGCAAGGGTCCTGTTGGCTCTTGGCGGGAGCTGGAAGGTTGGCTGGAGGAAAGGCTGCTGAGATGCAGCATGTTCTCCAAGCGAAGAGAAGCCCTGCCCTCCAGCCCGGCTGCCGAGGCTCTCACTTGAGAAGACGTGGTGCTCATCAGGTTGCCATATTCCCAAAATGCCGAGCCGCGGCACCCCGTGTGACAACCTCATCCAGGCATGCCCCTCTCACATGCTTTCTGTTATGCCTCTTTTCTTTGATCTCCTCTGCCCTGCAACAGAGGAGGAGATCAAAGAAAAGCTGAGCTCTGCCTCTTATCTCTGCACTCCTGTGTCTTTTCTTTCCTCTTTTCCTCTTTATTTCTGACAATTGTAGGGGAAGCGAGACACAGGGGGAGCTCCTCTGTCCCAACCCCAGCCTCCTCCCACCCTGGCCCAGAGGGCTGCAAGGAGGCTCTTGCGCTATTGCCTGAAGCAGCTGACTGTTGACAGAATGCTAGAGGTGGTAAAAGCTCAGTTTCATGGTTTAGCTTCACAGGAGCAGTATCTCGATCCTTATCAAGGACACAAGGGTGCAAGAAAGCATTTGTTAATCCTTTAGGCAGCTCCTTCTGAAGAGGCAAGTGTAGCCCTAAAAAGTCCTGGTGATTTAGTTAAAGAGTCTGAAACAGTACTTTTCTGGAATAATAGAAGAACTTCCAAGCTGATGCTATTGCACTTACAAAAAAGCAGAAAATAGTCATGCTGAATAGCAGCCGTTCTGTGACAGCTGGAGGAGACCTAACCAAAGCCAAATCAGTTCAAATTTATCAATGTCAACAATGCTTTGCCCTTAACTCTTCTGCTCTACACATCTTTTTATATGTCTTTTTTCATTAACCACATGGAAAAAACATTATTATAACATTCCTACCTAGATGATCTTTACCTTTCTGGTTCTCTGCTACCTGTAACTTTTAAGTGAAAGAAATTAATCTGGAACTTCAGGAAAAAAAAAAAAAAAGATGAAGCTTGTTTCCTGTCTTGCAGTTCTCTAAGCTCACAGGACTAGTCCTCACTTCAGTTTTCCCAGGACTGTGGCTATTTGAACTTTATTCAGTTCCCCTAAAGCCCAGTGACTTGAAGAGTGTGTATCTGGACTTCCCTCCAAGTGTGCCTAGGCTGGCATCTTAGTTCTGGTCTGGAGCATGCTTTGGGAGCAAACCTGCTTGCCCTCACCTACTGTGTTTCAGTTGACAGCAGGGAGCAGTTCCAAAGATGCCAACTGGATTTCTGTTGGCAGGAGCTGAGCTGAAGGATGCGATCCAGGAGACGGAGGTGTTCCCACCACCAATCGCTGTCACGCCCCAGCACTGGTGGGTGTTAAGCTTGCAGAGGTGGTCTAAAGCAAAACCTCTCAGACACCTGGGGTGGACTGATGACCAGCTGCTGCTTTGCAGATCCACTCCTGTCACACCACAGTGCTTCCAACAACAGCTCAGACCCCCAGCACGCTTTGTTTGAGAGGCTCAGCTCCTCCTCAAGGGCACAGCATCGTTCTTGACCATTTCCCTCTGAGTTAGCTGGACTCTGCATTTTAATATTAATGACCAATCTCACTTCGGGTATCTCTAATGCTTCTGGATTCATTAGGTCAAACTCAGGGTCAAGAGCTCCCTAAAAATACACATTTTGATGAATAAATGAAGAGCATATTTAAAATAAACAAACAAACAAACAAAACCCCAAATTTAAAAAAAAACAGCTCACACACACACACAAAAAAAACCCCACACACAACAAAAACAAACAACCAAAACCAAAACAAAACAAAACAAAAAAAAAAATCCCCAACAAAATAACAGATTACTTTATACTAGTGAAGGATTCAAAATAAAACTTTGCCACCTTTCCAGCCACATGAATAAGCCTTTAAAAGGAGTCTGCTTGTTGGAGAGCAGGGATACACTTATTAACAGAGCTTTTCTCTCCAGTGTACGGCTTTCATATTTTCAGTAGCAAATGAACTGAGACATAAAACGAATGAGCTGTTTAAGAGTAATATGTCTCCCCTTGCACCTGCATACGGTGACGGCTATCACTGGAGCTCTGTAGCTGGAGTTTCAGTAGCACTAATTCTTGTACCATGATTATTTTCTTAAGTAATGCATTTTAAAAGCCCTAGCAGTCCACCGCTGTTGTCACTCAGTACAGCAATTTGTGCGAAGCCTGAGACATCCTTGTTTATGTACTCTGCTGTTTTTCAGAGCAAACAAGCGTCACGTGCGATTCTACCAACCTTATTTATCTTGATTTATGTGATTATGCATATGGTGCTAATTCTTGCCTTCGGCTGTGTTTGTTCAAATTACACACCCTTCTCTTAAAAATGCTATTGCACTTTTGGAGATTGATCTTTTTGATTCCACGTTTACATCCATTTTCATGCTGTTCAGTTGACTTCCTTTTTAGATTTCTAGAGTAAGAGCACTTGCTATAGTAGGCGTGAGCAATATACACATGCCTTGAATATATCTTGCTATCACTGCCTTTTGATACTCTTCCTGAATTTTTTAATCTGAAATATGAATAACAATTTAATGCCTTCTGGAAGGGGAGAAGGTCTTCCATAAAAAATATCATATTATATGAGTTGCATGGCAAAAGGATTTGTGATTTGAATTATTACTGAACCTCACTGAGTATCCTTTCACAATCATTTGCATTTATAGTGCTATAGGAATAGGGTCTTTATGTAACAGCTTCGGCATCAGAACCCTGTGGTTTTGGCTGTGGGAGCTTCCAGAGCTGAGCTGTTTGTGGAAGCCAAAGTGTTGGACTAGTTCAGCCTGAGCACATTAAGGATGGTTCCTCGAAAGCATGCTGACAGCCCCCAACAGTCCGAGTTTTTTCTTTTAAAGATAAATGCAGTTCTATTCTTATGTCTGCCAAGACTTTGCTAACCAGTATGTATAAACATTAGCCCTAGATGGTTGAATCTTTCATCCAGTTTTGTTTCTCTGACTAAGCTTATACACAGCTAGGACATAGCTCCATGTGTTACGCTTGAGTTTCAGTCTCTCTGGCAATAAAGTATTTAAGGTCTAATTGCAAGAACAGCTGGGATGCTGAGTCCTCTGCTTCTCTTCTAACATCTCTGTAGTCTTGTGTGTTCACCCTGCACTTAATTCAGCTCCTGAGGGGCTCAGTGACAAAACTCTTGGAGCCTATGCAGGTAGGCATCCACAATTACCTCATTGTTTCCAGTAGAGCTGCATCCTCACATGATTGCCCTCTGGAGTCATTCCAACTCCACATCTCCTCATCCACCCTCTCTCCATCCAAAGACCATGTTGACATCTTAGCTATGGATCAGCAATGAAATGTTAGGTTCAATGAATTATTCTCCATTTCTTATAAGACTTTTTCAGTGTCACTGCACTCTGTGATATATTCTGTAAGAGTGAGCAGGTCTCCTATTCCAGTGCATATAACCTGTGTTGGATTTTGTTGAAATGTGTGTCATTTAAGTAACTCAGATCAGCCCCATTTAGCAAAACATTCTTATGTTCTCTGTCATGAACCAGACAGCTGTCAGGTCACACCTTTCGTAATACATCAGGAAAGGTCTTGCAGTTCCTCACCTGGAAGGTTTTGGAGTGCACCTTAAAAATATTTAGCAGTAGGTCATTGGAGGAAAGGAAAATCAGAGCAGGGAGTCATAGGCTTGTTAACGGTCATCCGAATCAGCAGTTAGATTTGTTTGGAAAAAAAGAATAAAAACTGAAATCTTTTGACTCAGTGTTTGTTTTTCCAGGAGTCATTTTTTCTCACAGTTCTTTTCTTTTTTTTTTATATACTTCAGGTGAAAGCAAATGAGGTAAATTGGAAAGTCTTTAGCCATCCAGGCAATGAATAGCATTGCTTAAGAAAGAGTTAATTGTACAGTTACAATTGCTTTCAGAGGACCTGACTGTTAACTCATCCTTAACCTGTTTTAATACAGTCAACAGGCTGTACAAGTGGATTGCTCTTTCAAATAAGAACGCAAGAGCAAACAACATCAATTTAGTCTCAATGAAATAGATATTACTTCCATTTTAACTTTTCTTGTGCTGTCTCGTGGATCCATCATGTTAGGTGTTGCACAACTCACAAGAAGATGCATTTTCCTTGCAGAAAGTCTTGGAACTAGCTTCACCCTTGGGGCCAATTTAGGAAAGAGAAGATTTGATGTATCTCCTGCACAACTGGCAGCCTGATTCTCAGAAAAGGCATCAGCTGCTTTGGGAGTCACTGTAACTCTTCTCCCACCCCAGTTTTGGGTAATAGCAAGCCTGAAAGTTGCAAGAGTATCCATCTCTGCTCTTTCATGCATTTTCTCTTTCTTCTCTTCTACTCTGCCTCCAAAAAATCCTGTCCTATATTTTAGGAGAGGTATCTCTTGTACTGATGTCCTAGAAGGAAGAGGTATGGTTCTGATGGGGTTTTCAGTGGGGACAGAAGATTACTTCTGCCTCTGTTCCTCCTGCACCATCCTAATTGCAGGGCAAATCTCCCTTAAGGCAACAATCAAAGAGCTCCATGTTCCGAGCATCATGTTTGCAACTTTCCCCTGGTGAGCAGCCCGGCTGAAGCCAAGGCAGGCAGAGCTTCCACGCACGTAAGCGTTCACAGGATCAAGCAGGATAAAGACAAAAAGCAGACAAAGCAAAGGGGAGCAAGTTAGACATACAAGCGCAGTGGTCAGGGTGATGATAGGCACACATGTTGTTAGTTCCTTTCCCCCTCCCTCCTGCCAGCCACTAAAACAAGCAACACATGATAGGAGGAGAGGGGTGAAAATCCGAATCCGTACTTGGAAAAAAAACCCACCCATCTGTAACAGATTCGAATTTCATAGGTCTTGTTTAGGCTTTATTTACACTCTTGGAATGAATTTCTCTCTATTATGGAGCCCTGTGGCCCACTCCCGCTCCGTTTCAGCATGGCAGAGGGAAGCGGCCATACTCTGACCTGCAGCGCCCTGCAGCCTCCTCAGTTAGGGAAGGAGAAATATTTCTTTTGGCAAGCAAAGGTGCGCCCGTGCTCCAAGGTCTTCAGTCTGCTTAGCGAGGGTGGATAAGTAATGATGCCTAAATTTGAATTTCATGAGATGGCTCGGCTTTCCGGTAGGTGTTTCTCAGATTCGGAGCAAAAGCAAGTATGTTTTCAATTGCCAGTGAAAATGAATTCTGAAAAAGATCAGTTTTAGTCAATTTTCATTTCACAATTTTGATTTAACAATTTTATTTTACTTCCTACATCATCTGTAAAGCTTTCCAGGAGCATATTACTGACATGCTACATCTGGTATAATATCATTGAAATCTTCCATTTTTAATATCTTACTTATTCCTAAAGGATATTCCTATTCACTACCCATGAAAAACATCTTCATCTCCTTTCTTAGAGCAAACCCTCTCTTGTTTTGTAATAAGATAGTATAAGAACGTGTACTTGCATTCACAAATAAGTGAAGTTTCCCTTTACACTTACAGAGTGTAGGTTTAGTATACAGTTCTGTGGAGTGAGAGAATATTTAAATTTTAATAGCTTTATTCTGAAACAAGGCTTCAAGCACAGATGTAAATAATTCAGCACTCGAAGATTTCCAATATGCTGTAGTATTTGTTGTGTGTCTAAGATATGTATAGGTAGACATGAAAGGAGATACTAAGCTGCTCTACCCACAGCAACATCACCATGAGGCTGAGCCATTGTGGGTGAGCCACGGAAATTCCCTGTCTCGTTGTTTGTAAAATGGGGATAAGGTATTCATTTCCCTGGAATGCTGTGATCCTCAAATAACGGATGATGTGAACATCTCTGTTGAAATACTGTATCATTAATTTTCCGTTGCTCTTTGGCCAGCATTTGAAGACATTTAGATCTATGATGGTTCAGACTTTAAAGCTAATAACAGTACTGCAATAATAATTTTCAACTTTTTTTAAAATATCCTACCATCTTTCAAAACATTTGTAACTTAAGCCTCAAATGCATTCTTACAGAAATAGATTATGTTGCTTCTGCTTTGCTTCTGCAAATAATGTTGCGTGGTATTCGATAATTAATTCAAACAGAAGAAGAGTACTCTGTTCCTTCTGTATTTTGAAAGGAGGTTCCTGGATGTTGTTGCTCTGTGGCATGTTGGCCATGAGCCCCCACATGGCCAACAGCACCTTTCATCCCCTTGAGAAAAAAATAAAATAAAAAAGTCAGAATTCAAAACTAAAAGCCTTTGACAATCATTTTGTACAAAGTAAGGGAGCATCCGGTGAACACAGTTCTTGAATTGCTGGGATTCGGCAGTCTTCACTCCAGATTTTAAACATTCATAAGTGCTCCTTTCGATCTGAAATGATATTAAAAGCAATTGTTAGAGAGTTGGTGGACTTTTTCTAAACTTTTTCCTCCTATCAGTAACAAGTAAAATTCAACTGATCAGAATTTGCTCATAAAAATGGAAATAGATGTATACATATTTTTAAATGAGTATGTAAAGGCATCCATAGTTTATCTGCTTTTCCAACAGATATCACTCTAATAAGCTGCAAGGTCTCCTTTGAGCAAAGCTCTTCACGCACTCTAGCAGTGGGCAAATATTAATGAAACACATCATCCCAGGAATGTCCATATTATCGCTTTTGTTTTAAAAGCTGTCCACAGTAATGAGCTCAACATAACCTTTTGCCCTTCGGATTTCTACAGAGCCATCCACCTGGCAAAGAGCTAAGTCCAGACCATAACTACACAATACAGCCTGCAAGTGTCAGCATCTTTTCCTTGCAAACTCTGCCTGAGTGTGCATGTGTGTCTGAGCGCATGTTTTAAAGACCTTGCCTAATCACACCTCACTTATTTTTAAGTAGAACATGTGGTTTAACTTTGCACCCACTTTTCTACTAGAAGACTAAATGTTAACACCCAGGGGCACCTGTCTTAGATTAGTGAATAGTTTACTACGACTCATGGAACAAAACTGATGGGATTATACTTGGTTCCGAAACACAAAATTGAGTCAAATGGGCTTTTGTATTTATTCATTCATTTATGTATTTTAAAGCACAGAAGATGACACCAAAGCCAAAGGGAAAATGCTGTAGTTAAAAAACATCTGACAACTTTGGCTGACACGTTTTCCGTGTGGAAGGACCTGAAAATCTCATGTCCACTTGACAAGAGCATTTTTGTCATTCCACAGTGGCAAAACAAGTGCAAAATGTGAAGTGGTCTGCACATATGGCCTTAGAGGGCACTGAGGTTTGGTGAGGGTCAACTTTTTTTGGATCTGGGTAAATTTCATGGTCCCAGCTGTCCAGATGATTTGCAGAAGACACCAATATACTGAAGCAACCTGCTGTGAATCTTCATCCAAACAGGTTAATGCATGGCAGGCTCCCTGTACGGTCCTCAGCAAATTCACAAAAATAAAAAAACTTTCACCAACACTAGTTACCTTGAGGTTTCCTCTTCTGGTCTTCTCACTGACTAGATATAAATTAGATAATTCTCCTATGATTATCTAAATCTCTCTCCTTCCATATACATCTATTAATTCTCAACAGTGTTAATAAGGAAAGAATTACATTTTTATGGATATTCTGTTCTTTAGGTGCTAAATTAGCAATCCAAGTACTGAGGTACAGCCATGATCACATTTGATTTCTTTTACAAACATAATATTAGAGAGACAACAATAGATTTCTTTCTCACTGCTTTCAGCTACTGCCCAAATACACTCACCTAAGTCTGTGTTCTTATATATGCATTCATACTAACAAATGCACACACATATATGCACTTTGTTACTTTATACTTGGACTGTTAATTCCCTTTTACCCTTATATGTGTTTCAAGTTACTTTTTACTTGTTTATTGTCCACCTCTTCTTATCAATACCCCTCCTTTTCTGATTAGTGTTGTGTGCTGCTTTGGAGTAAATATAGAGAATGAACAAAAAAGGTGGAATTTATGCAGGTCAGTTGGTTTCTATTATTTATTCCCTCATATTGCCTCCTTCAATATGAAAGAATATTCTTTATTCTCTCATATTTCCTGTTTCTATGCCCACTCAACCTTTCTCCTATCCCAGGGCATTTTTGCAGAGTCAAATACTGCAGCAAGGTTTGTTGTGTGATTTCTTTGGAATGTGCACTGCATTGATGCTGTGATATTGTTGCTGCCATGTTTTCAAACCTTCATTCTAGATGTATTTACCAACACAAATTGGAGTGATTTAAAAAGCAACTTACAAATAACTTCCTTACTGTATTTTATTATTATCACCTAATTGCCAATTTGCAGACATGCATTGAGCAGCACCATCGAACTTCTGCCCTAAAAAGGGGCACGTTAAAAAAGCTCCTAATCACAAGGGACTCAGGGCATTTGACTTCATGATAAAAAAAAATGATATTGTTATTTTTCATATTGATTATCCAGGTATAGGCTATTTTTCTGACATAGGAAAGCTCAATGTTTGATTGCAGGCACGCAGAAAATTAAGATACAAAGTACTTGCACAAAATCGGGCATTTTAAACCACAGTACATCACTGTATACAGTTTATAGTAATATAGTAATCCTGGGAGATATGAAAATATTCTGCCCAGTGTCTCAGCACAGAACATTGTGGGGATCTTAGTGACGAGCTGGCAGACACCATCCTGACGATGACTGGGGAGGGATGGAGCCTTCTGCTGGCTAAGTTGGCTTCCCAGCAGTGCCCACTACCCACCTCCCACTGCAGCTCCACGAGCTGTCTCACACCTCCAGCACATCCCAGCAAAGACTCCGTGGCGCCAGCAAAGTGGCCTAATTCCTAATTCCTGGTGCCTTTTCGCCATCCCTCTCTGTGCATGGATGCAGTGGCCCCTTGGGGAGAAGTTAGTGTGAAACTGCTCCTTGCACACACTCCAGGCTTTCTTGCACTGATGGAAAATACTGCACGAACCTGCTTAAGCAAGGCACCAGCCACGGTTTGCGTCTCCAGGCACAGCCCATCTCAAAAGCATATGACTGAAAAGGTGCTTTAGTGATTGCAGCTCTCTGATAGGAAAATAAAAGTCACAAATGAGCTCTGAATGTCAATAAATACAGTATGAGAATTGTGAATTATTAGGGACATCGGGTTTCCAGCAGATGTTTTTGTCCCGTAACAGAAGCAGATTTAACAAGTCTGCTTACAGATGGCTTTGGAGCCCCACAGAGCCGAGACAGCAAGCTGAGCGTTGTGGGGCTGAATCTTCTCTTACCCTTCACCTCCTGCCATAGGAGCAAGCTTTAATGATTTGAGAGAGAGCCTGAGCTCGTGCTCAGCACCGTAGCAGAGAGCATGTGGTGGTACTGTGCAGGAGATACTGAGGAGAGTGGTTATATTGGTAAATTTAAGATGCTGATTTTCTCCTTCTGGGAAAAGGCTCCCATTTCTTTGTGAAAACAACCCATGTGTTGAATGTAGCTGGAGCTGCATTTGCAATAAGATGCCTGCCCTGCAGCTGTGAAACCTGCAGGTGCATAAATCTCTAGCATTTATGATAAAATCTGTGTCGTGGACGTTTTCTTATCACGGTGGATCAGGGAGAGGAGAAGGAGGAAAGGCTGAGGAAAGGCTGCTGACAGATTTGAGCTGCTTGGGAACACTGGCCAGTATTTAAAGGCAGCATCCGAGTCCTGCTCTCCCTGGAGCTGGTAATAATTGTGCCTTTCGCTTCCATGGGAATAGGCTCAGGCCTTTGGCTGGCAAATGTTTGCATATAGCCCAAATCAAGTCATTAGTTGCCATGTGTCCAACCTGTACTTTAAGGCCCTCCAGCTGAAAAGTCCATTTGCATATTTATCCCAGCCAGGAACATGGTAATTAAGTCTGTGGCGTTGTACACAACCCTGAGGAAAGTCTGCAATTCAATAGTTCAGAAAGACTCCTGCTGATTTCAATGGGGTTCGGAGCAGTCACAAACTCGGAGGGTGTTTACCGGATCCCGGACAATCCCAGTATTAGCAAGAACTATTAAATTAACACTTCAAATTATCGACGCCTCTGTGATGTGAAAATACCAGCTCTACCTTTTTGATCAGAAAGAAAGCATTACAGAAGGGATGAGGTTTGCTCTTTGATATGGTCTACTCCATACCGCTACACATCCTCCAATGGCTTCTCTGGGCTCCCAGCACCACAGATAGTCCCAGTCCATAGAGGAGTGGGAGAGCAAGGAGATGGGCTGGGACCTGAATAATGGACAATTCCATCAGCACAGCAGGTAGGGGAAAATGATTGTGCTGGAGTTTAAAAGAAAGGCTTTTGGTCGCAGTTAAAAGACGAGCTTGTTAAACAGCTACAGCTGCAGGATCCTTGAATGATAGGTAAGTCTTCCACGTGGGGAAAAAATGTCTCTGGTAGGAAAAAGACTTTTAGCAGAAGTGAAAATCTTTAACCATGTTTTATGGAGATAGGCAAAAAATAGTTCCTCCATCTGGAATTTCACTTTGCTTAAACAGACATAACAATGCTTTGTGCAATTCAGAAAAAAAAGAGTACCAGCTGAAATTTTAACTGCACCCATGGCTGCAATTGGGATTTCTTTTTTCAAAGGTCTGAATCACATTTATTAGGTATTTATGCTTGTATTTGCAGGGACAAATATTCATCTGTTGTAAACCTCCAAAGTCCCCTTGACTTCAGTGGGCGTGTATGTTGTCCAAAGCTGTCCCCTCCCACAGCATACTTGTGCAACTTCCATCCTTCAGCAGCAACTTAACGCACCACCAGACCTTCAGCTTGCCTGGTTTGCTTTAACCCCAGCATCTACTATGCAACTGCTAATTATTTAATTTACATCAAACCGTGTTAAAACCAAGGACTATTGCCAAATATGATAGCCATCTTAAAAGTAAATTGAAAATATTAAGCCTTTTGAAATGCGGCTCTAGCTTCAGTGAAGGTTTAGGATGTTCTGCCTTCAGCCAAGGTCCATGGATGCCCATGCCTTGAAATGTGGCTCTACCTTCAGTCAAGGTTTAGGAGGTTCTGCCTTCAGCCAAGCTCCATGTACGCCCATGCCTACATTTTTGTCCATCTCCTCTCACTCATGAGCTTTCAGATTGCCTTCACCAGCTCAAGTGCAGAGGAAAGGAGGTTTCATGGCTTATTGTATCACCGAATGAAAAGGAGAGGGGAGAAGAGACCTTGCAGAAAGAGAAGAAAGGCTGACTTAGAGGCAACTGAGGATGCCTGGAAGAGACAATGACGTTGGGCCTGATTCAAAGCCCATTGAAGTCAATGGAAACATTTCAATGGGCCTTGGATCAGACTTCTGCAGTGAAATGAAATGGAGGAATAATGAAAGGTTTGGGAGACAAATGAATTGGGAAGTGGTAGAGGTAGATGGCACAGCTGTATAGAAAAAAGTGGTCTGGCAGGAAGAAGAGGGCCTGGGCAGTTGAAAATTCAGATAGGGGCTGGCAGCCAGCAGTGCTGGTGCTTGGCAAATGACCTGAAAATATTGAGCAAGAGGTTTGTTTGCTTGGGTTTTGCAGTGTGCGGTAGCAAACAAGGCCCAGAAGCGCAAAAGAGAAAAGAGCGGCTGGTGGGCTGACTAGAAAGCAGAGTTAATGATTCTAGCCAAGGGGACCCACCCCAGGGGAATTCCCTTCCCCCTGTCCACTTCTTGCCAGTTTTAACCCAAGAGTTCCTTTTTTGGCCTCTCCATAACTTTCCCTAAAAATATTACATTCTAAGCAGGTGCTCACGTAGCAAACTGTGAATGTGACCTAATAAATTCTCAACTCCTTGACAAAACATCTAGGGCATTATTTTTTTTTCTGCAAAAAAAATAAAATTTCATAGTGATTCACCATGTAACTGTTAAATCCAGACTGAATTCTAGAGCTAAACCAAACCAACCTCAGATCCTGTTTCCTCATCCCGGTAGAAAATCCTTTGCCTAAGGTTTCTGGGAAGCGGGAACATACAGGAAAAAAAAAATCACAACAAACAGAAGTATGAATTTAATTACCAATACTATGCTCCAACCTCAAAGGGGAATTAGAAAGATAATTGCTTAGGGTCTCTGGGTGGAATCCTGTCCCCATGGCCAAGACAACAACCAGTCTAGCCAGCATCTCAATGACAGGAGAGCAACGTGCAGCGTGTTTTCTTGTGCCAGTGATTCTGCGTAGAGTCATAACAGGTAAGCGAAATGGTAATTAAAAATAGAAGGAAGTGCTGGCCAGAGGTGAGAACAGGTGGCACAGTGGTGGAGGGGGGGGACCTGCATTTTGTTGGGTATAAATTGGAAAGATAAAAATATACAGCAGCTATAAAAGCAATGTTCTCATGGGGAATTTTTGCAGAAAGCTCCAGATAGAGAAATAAGAATCTGAAAGGGAAAGGTGGAGGGTCTTTTTCNAAAAAAAAAAAAAAAAAAAAGCCTGGACAATCAAGGAAATGTGAACAGGTTGTTACGATAAAGCAAAATGTCCCATGGGGAAACAGATTTGAAGTGGCAAATGTGCTTGCAAGGGATAAGTGTGAGCTTTTGAGAAGGAACCGCTGCAACAAAGAGTGGAGGGTATGGTGCTTTCTGATAGAGGAGGGCTGACGGGGATTCCCGCTGCCAGGAGCCCAGGACGTGCACCACCGCTGCCCATGGCCGTGCCGGGACCACATCGAGCTGCTGGTGGTGACAGTCGCGGGGACACCCTGCCTGCTGCCAGCACCATGGGTTGCTAAGATCAGAGATGCAAGAGAGGAGACAAAATTGCTCTCACTTGCAGACCTCTCCAGTGGTGGGGATTTAGAGACAGCATCTCCTGGAAGCTGAGGGGAAAGGCTTGAGGGTGACCTGAGCTGTGAAACTAATTTGGACAGAAAAATTGTTTTAGAAAGAGCAGAGCCCCTTTGGTCCTGTGCTTGTCTGGTTTCAGTAAATGGACACACGGCAGCACTGAAATATTTCATCAGTGTTACAGATGGCAGAAATGCATCCGCCTTTTAGCTTGGAAAGCCAAAGTTGGTTTGGGCTTGAAGTTTTACCTTGTGGATTTATCTTTACCTCATTATTAAAAAAAAAAAAAAAAAA
>VZRU01006955.1:29779-77408 GCA_013398155.1 Pedionomus torquatus | reverse complement strand
AAAAAAAAAAAAAAGAAAGGAAAAAAAAATAAAAGACAGGAAGCATCTTAACTTATTTAGAAAGCAGAGAGACTTGAGACTTGAAATGCTAAAAGTGCTAATATACCAGATGATGTTTCTCTGACTGGGAGAGGAGAGACTCCCTTCTGCTGAGGTTACAGTTCCTTGCTGCCAAGATGCAAGTGATCATGCAAATAAAATGGTACAGAGATATACCTGAGGACCTTGCTCCTGCATCCTTTAATCTATTCCTTCTTTTTTTTTTTTTTTTATTTGTTTAATTTGGAGGTTTTGCCTGGTTTCCTAATAAATTTTTAGCCTATTGTCTTATTTCATCCAGATAAAATTATCAAAGGCAATGGGCATATTTTTCTGCTCCATAAAATGTCTTCTAGCAGGAAAACAGTATTTTGTCATACAGGGATAGTTCAGATCTTTTGAACCTGTTCACTGATTATTTCTTTAACAGCTTATTAATTAGCATTCCTAGCTTGCTTGTCGCTGCAAAATTACTCTGCAAGACAAGGATTATAAGAAGGTGTATTTTATAGATACCTAAACTGAAAACAGACTATTTTATTATAATTATATGAAAAATCTGAGTAATCAAGGGTTAGATATCTGTAGGAATCATTCCTCTCACAAATCATTTTCAGACTAGTTTTAAAATGTAACTCACCAGGGGAGAAAAATGTCTCCCTGTATGTTTGCAAAATATCTACTTCAGTGCAAACCGTATTTTGACAGAAGTCTTTGATCTCTATCAGAGTGCAAATGACTGAAAATTAAACATGAGGAAGAGCAGAGGGGAAAAGTATTCAGCACAAGCTAGACAAGGGGGATCTTTTTCTTCTTCATTTGAAATGTCATTTTAAATTCTCCCTCGTAGATTGGTACTAGGAGACACTGTGTTGGTCCCGATCCTACTTTGTCCCTTTCCTCCTCGGTCACCTGCGAGAAAAGATCAGCTGCAGAATTTAGATTAAATGATGTCAAGTGGGGCTAAATCCTCCGGCTCTGGGGCATCCACCCACCCGTGCAGGGTGGAGACGGTGGGTGCCTGTGTGGGGCTGTGCTTGACCCTGCAGCGCTGGCACCGCAGGCAGGAATCAGCATCCACTGAGGGCACCAGCAGCTCATGAATGTATAAATAACGAAGATTACAGACATTACAGGGAAAAGTATGAAAGGACCTTTGGTATCTAGGAAATAAATTGGGCTTAATCCACAACAGATTTAACAGTTGGTGGCCATAAACTGTCCTTTGCTATAGCTGTACAAGCGTCTTAGCTTATCTTGGTGTAAATCCCCCTTTTGATAGTGAGCTAATGAAAATACTGGTTGAATATTTTAATAACCCCTTCCTCCCTGCTCGTGACAAGGCTGTGATGAGAATAAAACCAGTGTTATATAGGTGAAGGGCGGCAGGTGAACATTTTATTCCTTGCCAACATCAGCCTCTATCCTGGATTTCAAAAGTACAGTAATGCCCTAATGTCCTGATTTCCATTTAAATCTTTCACACATTTCACACAGTGAACGTGATTCAGGCTTAGCCACTTTGTATGTTTTGGCAGACTCGTAGTGTTAAATAGTAAATTTAAACAGTCAATTAACACATTTCTCTATTTTCTAAGAAATGTGAACAAATGAGCAGTCCCATGAAGAACAGAAGTCCGTGTCTATGCTGAGAGCCTTTATCTTCTAAACCTGCCTTAAGGTCCCGTAAAAATGTCACCATTTAACACCTACAAATTTAGTGACATTCACATATTTCACACAATTTCTTTGCTGGATAGATCTCCTCGCCTCCTTGCCACCTGGAGGTCTTGGAGGTCATGGTTTTTGGCTCCTCCGTGTGAAAGGCCACATAGGGAAGGCAGAAAAGTGATGCAGTGGCATTAGCAGAGTCTGTGGAGAAACAGGAGGTGCTGGCTGAGCAAAGCACCACACGGGTGCTTGGATACACAGCATCAAACCCAGCACATCAGCTTGCTTTGGGTACCTCTTGGCGTCTTTGCACGGGGACCTGGAGACAGCCCCTGAGCTTCACCTGATACCATTTGCCATATTCCTTCGATGGCAAAGTACTGGTCACAACATTTTTGAAAATGCTGTGGAAAATTAAGACATAATTTCAAAAAGGCATATTACAGTAGCTTGTTCGGATAGTATCTATCTCTTTTATCTATTCTATGATTCTATGATTCTTCATTATTACTATAGGTCTGCCTTTCTAACTTCTGCACTTTCAGTGTTTTTATTTCTAGTGGAATATCAAAAATAACAATAGCTTTTAGGTGTTTAATGCTGTTATTAGTCCTCGGCTCACGAGGAGAGCTGTGCAGGAGGATTTCTTCAGTTCTTCTTCACACTGCTGCAACGGAGCCTTTTGCACAGTGGAACATGAACTGAATCGAAGTCACGGGGGCTAAGGGGAGAGAAATCAGACCTCTGGGTCTGGGGTAGGAAAGAACTGTAGCGAGGGGCCGGTTTGTGCCCTATATTTGGCAGTTTCTGTGCTCTGCTACCCTGCAACGGTTAAACTTTCTGGTGCAGGAGAGCACAGGTAACAAAGCGCAGGGTGTAAAACGAACTCTCTTGCTGATAGCCATCTGGAGATCACAGACTTCAGCTCACTCCGACTTATTTTTAGGCACCAAGCTTCAGAGTCTTTAAGGGCAAAGAGAGGGGAATAAAAATAGGCCAATTAGTATAATTTCTAAAAAAAATTCCTTAAAGATCTTGAGCAATTGCAAAGGTGACTTTAAGAGGAATGAAAAACAAATGGGCTGGGTAGGAAATTCGGGGCCTCTAAGAAGATCGCTTAGCCAATAAATTGCCTTTTTTATTTGAGTATCTTTGAAGTATCCTCCCTGGAGGGACTATCTTAAAGCTAGCTTTAGTTAGTAGCATTGGGTTGTTAATGGCTTCCGAATGTACCTTCCCTATTTTCTAATCTTACCGAAGTCTCCTACCTCCCCTGCTTGTTTCTTTACATTTTCACTCTGAGTTGGAAGAGCAAGCTTAAAACTGAAAAAAGTGTGGGGGGGGTTGTGTAATCACAAGGTGATATCTGACTTACCATGGTCTGTTCCCAGTTTGTCACACAGACTCAGGTTAGTTCCTCTGCAGGACTGTGAATTTTAGGAAAAGGTTTCGGTCCTGCTTTGGAAATCTATGTGTCAACAACTCCTTGGACATCTGGTTTCAATTTACAATATATCTGCCTGAGGGTGCATATCACCCCCAGAGTAAATAATAATAATAATGTTAATAATAATAACAATTTCTATAATACAGTAATAATAGATGTAAATGAAGTACATGTTCTTGAGTTTCCAATGCAGGAGAAAACAAATTAGAAAATGAATTGCCTGGAGGTTTACATTTACATTGCACGGATGGTTTACATTTTAAGCAACACGAAAACAGACTGCCTTCAAGGAAGACCATGAATATTTTGGGAAGATTTATTTAAACTGAAGATTTGGGGAAATGTTAAAAACAGATGAACTCTATGCACAATAGAAGTGCTAGATCAAGTAATTTAGCGTAGCACCAACTGTAGGTCTAATCAGATGAGTAAAATCTATATTTAAAATCAGAGATGGGTAAATGTCTGCAATCCAATGGGGAAGCAAGACACGCTCAGTGCAGATATTCACTGAATCAAGGTGTAATAATCACATCAAATGCAGATATTTACTAGCAAAGGTTTAAAGGAGATGACTGGGTGGAATTGCATGTTTAAAAGGAATTTTTAGACAGTCTGGTATTCCCACTTGAGTCTGTTTTGTAAAAATCAAAATCTTTCATGGGAAAATACCAATGTGAATAAAGCTCTTACAGGAAGTGAGAGAGAGGGAATAGTGAAGACACCAGTGATCATTAACTTGCTCACACTTCATACTAATGAATCTTCAATTTTATTCCATAAAGAGAGGCAAGGACAGCTGTACTGCAGCCTCCACAAGAATCTGTTGACTGCAGCTTCCATGAGCTGTCAGAAGCACAGGTTCAAGCCGCTCCTCCAAATCAGACACAACTGCAACTTGAACCTCCAGGTCTCCTCTCCCGGGCCCTGACAACACTGCTATTAAATATTCAAGTGTGTATTGTCCTTCCTCTTGTTTTTCACAGAGAACTTCAGGAGGTCTCAGGGTCCCCTTCATGCAAACTGTGATGTAAAAACCTCACAGGTAAAATTCCCTGTTTACAGCAAGACCAGGAGCAGCAGCAGAAGCTGCAAGAGCAGCTCTTCCAAGGCTGAGGGTCATTGGGTGTCCCTGGGAAGTGGACATCACAAAGGCTGCTAAAGAACAAACGCCTTTGGGTGTCCTGGCTCAGGGTGGTCAATCATTGCCTTAGAAGATGGTCAGGAAAAGTGGCCTGAGGTGCTGCTTCTCAGAACTCCTCTGCCATGAGCCACAAGTTGGTTTGTGAAGTGACACCCTAAGTAGCACAGTGATATAGTAGGAATAAGCACGACTTGGTTTTTATGCAGTTTATACCTAGATGTGCATGATGTAAAAGGAAGGAAAAAAAACATTTAAAATGTATCTCCACAGAAATGTACTAAAGGGAAAGTTTAGGAAAGGAAATATCTCAGAATACGTTTAAAGAAATGCTGACAGAACCATGGATAGTGTTCACCTTTCGCTGCCAAGGAAAATTGCAAAGCAGGAAAGCTACCAGGGAAGAAACAGTCAAAATCCAAGTTGCACAAATTTATTCAAGCTAAAGAAAATATAATTTGAAAATTAAACTTATCCTAAGTGAGGCCAAGAAGGAGAGGTTTCTGGAAGGTGGGAATATACAGTGCCATCTCTGAGAACTGCAAGAAAATTGGGGAAAAAAAAGGTAACCAGATGCTGAAATAAATTATTTGAGTGCTTCAGAATGGAATTTCAAAAATGAAAACATGAATAAGTACAGAGGACAAATGAGAACCAGAGTAGCATTTCAGGTCATTTTCCATCAGACTGCAAGATTAATACCTACATTGCCACGTACCTGTACATGTAATGAAGTTTAAACATCATTAGAGACAAAACAGAGAAAACAGAGGACATGAACAATACAAATGGAAAGTGTCCTTGGTCCAGTCAAATATTTAATTGGCTCTGAAGAAATCAAGATCAAACATGAATTCTCCAGGAAATCATGTATATGTCTGCTGGACATCCACTTCTTTCTGGAAGCAAAACATGAAGTAGATGTTCTGTACATGGATATGATATTCTTCCAGATAGCTAGCTATAATGACTAGTTTAAACATACAAAAAAGCTACGAAGCGAGTGGGTGGGCACCCTGAACTAGTTTGTCTTCAAGAAAAGCAGAAGTTCAGGAAAAGCAGAGAAGAAAATGCAAATGTGAGAATATAGAGGCACCATTTTCAAAAATAAACTAATTACTGAATTCTTGCAAAGATCTTTGCAAAGATTTAAACAAGAGGACTAGTGAGATTTCTGGTTGAGGTTATCTTTGAAATCTGGTGAGATTATCTTTGATACAGACTCTTTAAAGAGATTCTCAACAATGTCCTTCACGAGACCAAATTAAAGACATCTATAATTCTGCATTACACTTCTGTGTGTAACTGGGAAATGTGGTGAAGGCAGGATCATGGAGGAGTTTAAAGGTCCCAGTCTCACCATGGCATGGTTCTGGAACAGGACCATAGCCATGGTGAGAAGGGCTGGTGTTACATGATGAAAACTGAAATGAGACAGCTCTGGCAGGGAGGTGGATGAGTAGATCTGGGTAGATCTCACAAAAATGAAGAAATTGGATGGTATTGTCACGTGAAATTCCACTTATTTACAAAATATTTTTCTTTAGAATATACAAATTGAATTTTGTATCTACTTTTATGTAGTCTGAAATTGCTTTGAACTTCTGAGGAAAATGATTTGGGCATCACTGTGGACGACTCAGTAAAGACATCTGCTCAAATTCAATATGTAGCAACAGTCAAAACTGTAAATTAGATGTTAGGCTGCATTAAGAAGTGAATGGCTATAATACAGAAAATATGGTATCATTTACAAATCTGTGAAACAGACCTAGAGAACGAGAGCTTTCAGTTTGTTCTCTTGATCTCAAAGAATGAAAAAGAAAGAAAAACCAGAAGTCTCAGGTGGCAACAAGGGATCACAGGAGTTACAATGAGGAAACATTTAAAACTGGAGTCCTTGAGAAAAAGGCTTTAATTTCTAAAGAGGGACAAACAAGCATGCAGATAAAGGCAGAAACACATGCCATAATGGAAGCCAAAATGGGAATCAGATATTCTTACAATGCTTTTTTCTACAGAAGCATTTCTATGGTATTTGAAAGCAAGGCATTTCTAGTTAACAAATGCAGGCTTTAATAATTCTATGTTGTAACAGAGATCAGCTAGAGCTGCTGACATGAGGTCTGGTGTTTCAAACTGTTTTGGTCATCCAGTGTTCGTAATGAGAGGTAACATTTCAGGAAAACTTCGATTCTTCTCACTTTTAACACTTTACACGTTTCTAGGGACATTTGCAAAAGACTGATTTGTATAAGTTCAAAAACCCTCTTTAATTAAAAAGCCATCTTTGTGAATGCAAATGAATACATCAAAAACTCTCAGAAGTCCACACAACTAATAATTAATCTAGATTTCAAGGACTCTCTAACACTATTACATCATGAATACCTCCCTCATTCAAGAATGGGCATCCTTCTAGCAATTAAAAGAAAAATTTAGAAGATAATTAGACACAATTCTCATCACAATATTTTACACAGGTATATGGTTTTGAAATTAGGTCAAGGGAGGGAGGGAAAATGGTGATTCATTCCAGAGGCTCCAAGAAGCAGAATTACCTCATCATAACTTCTAATTTGTTTTTCTAAGTTGTCATTGTAACAAACCACCATTGTTAATAAATTAGGAAGCCAGGGAACACCTTACAGTGTATGGATAAACTGGGTGCAGTCTGACATCTGTCTTTATCAAAAAGATGCCAATAAAATTTTTGAAAAGTTCACACGTTACAAAATATGCAGACTATACATTGCTTATACACTGTGGTGACGGATCATATAGAAAAAGCTAATTGGTCCTTAGATGTCTCATTTGCACAACAGCAATTGCAGAATAAACCTTGGATGCTAAAGGAATTATGTCAAAATATAGCAAAGTCCTTGCACTCCCTGAAATAATAGGGGAAGGGATAGACGTAATTTGTTTTAATGGACCAGCATAGGTAATAAAGAATTGCTTCATGTCATTCTTCACAGATTTAGATCTTTATGATAAGGTTTTTATGAAATGGAGCATATAACCTAAATAAAGTGAAACCAGACTTAATAAAATTGCCCGTCAATAGTACTTTCACAAGTTTGGGGTTTTTTCCTTCAGTCTGGGTTTATCTGTTCCTAAAACCATTTGCTGAAGTTCACACAGCCTTATAGTGATAATAAATGCTACTGTATGCAGCTCATTCTCTGAGTGATCAAAAGTGATTTTCTAGAACTGGTGGTATGGTCCGGTGGAAGATAACATCCAACAGCTTAGTCAGGTCCCAGAAGTACCAGTATCACAGTTCTGCTGCTGATTTTGTCACTGATTTGCTGTTTGACCTTAGATGCAGCATGTGAGCTAGTATTAAATAGGTGTAAGTAGTACCAAGAACACAAAGTTTCTCACAGCTTTAATAAATGGCTACCAAGAGCTTGGAAAAAACCCTACTGAAGCCTGCTAGGCTTTCTGGAAGTCCAAAGTATTATTGCTTATATATTCTGAAGCTTTGATAACATTCCAAGCAAATACAAATAGATAACAAAATTTCACCCAGATTTAGGGTATGTTCTCATCAGAAAGAGCATTTGACTTTTCATTTTAATATTCATAATTTTTAAGTAAAAAGTTTCTAAGACAAATATTTTACAAGTACACGATACAGATTGTAATGTGTGTATAAATGTATATTTACTACATTCTGCCATTTTATCTGTGAACATTGCATCAAAATTTTGGGGAAAAAAATTCATTTCCTGTTCTGAAGGAATAATTTTAAAACTCTTCTTTATATTCCACTGTATAGTCATCCTGCTGAGCATTTAAGAGATTTCAGCAGTAACTTGATAGGGTGCTTTTTGTATGAGCAGCTCAAAGATCAGTAAGGCAACCTCGTATGTGACAAGATTAATATTAAATCTGTTAGTGTCGAGTGTCTCATTTTCCAAGGCTGAAGCAAAACAGTTTCTGATACTTTACTGAAAAATCTTTTAAAATCTCCATTAGGATCTGGTCTAGATTGCAGTGAGGTCAATGGGAGGGTTCACAAGTGACTTACTGGGGCTGAGTCATTGGTAGCAAAAAGGCAAAACCTCCAAAACCGTGAGAAGATCTGAAGAATCTTTCCCCCTGGCTCCACTTTCAGAGCTGCCTTTACTGGCAAGCAGTTGTGTTTATCAATCGAGAATTTTACTACAAGCCCTAGGCACATATGTGTGTTGATTTTAAGAAGCCTTGAACATACTGCAGCACCAAGGGGGTCTGAAGAAACGTGGCCAAACCACAGTGACACTAAAAGCCAACAAATTTCAGCACAGCCTAGGTCCTTAGACAACAACTTCTGTCTCTGCCCATGCTCCTGGTGGCACCACCATTCCTGTGCCCACGCCAAACCAAAAGGCTCTGTGTATAGCCATGAAGAGTATGTGAGGTACCTGAAAGGGCTTATGCTGGAGTAGTTACCATGTGCAGAAGACCACACTGTCACACTTGCCACCAGCTCTCCCTAAAACAGCTAAAGAGATGCCAGAGGTATCCCTGTCCCCCTGTTTGCAGATCATCTCAAATGTGCAGGCACAGATGATGGCAGTGTCTCCTCGACACTCTCCTGACTGTCAAACCGCACCCTCCACAGCCATCCCAGGGAGAATGCTTGTAGAGCACGCTTCACCTTATGTATTTCCTAACACTTGGCAAAGACTGGCTAATTGACCTGTAAGCAAAGCAAGCATCCTTCCTTTCTGGTGCTATTCTGCATAAAAGAGTTTGTGCAGTCAGAATTTTAGCACCGTCTTCCCTACTTCTTATTCTTCTGCCATTAGTCTCTGCTTTCTCTGAGGGGCCCTCTACCAGCTCCTTATAAACTCAGAGAAAAAACATTCAACCATCCTTTGTTCCTGAGCTTCTGCTCCTAACAGGGCAGCCCACGCAGGTAACCCAGCGTACAGATATGCACAAATAAAGCTGGGTGGACCAAACATACATGCTTAGTGATAGGTGCCCTCTTTGCCTGCTTCTGCATTAGGCACTCTCTGTTGAAGACTAAGGAACTCTAGAGACAGCACTGGGTGTCGCACAGGGCAGGATGGTGAAACCTCTTGCTCAGGACCCAGCAGGTATCCAAGCTGTCAGGCTGTATAAGCAGAGATTGAAACAAATTCAAGTAAGTTTCGAGGAGTAATAACTGTCTTACACTTAAAATAGTTAATATAAGCAAAGGAGCAAATCTCCTTTATGGATCCAAACAGCTGAAACAACAGCAAATCTCCATCCCAAACACAGTCACGTTTTATGACCCAAAGGCAAGGCAAGCTCTGGAGGGGATTTCACTGACATTGTTCACAAGCACTTTTGTGTCTGTATGAGATGAAGAAAATACCAGAGCAGCTGGAGAAAAGTAAACGGCAGACTCAGAAGCATGTTAGTGTCCAGAGAACAAGCCAACAGAGAGGTTGTTTAGGACCAGTGCTGGCTCAACGAGGTGATGAAGAACTTGTTGCTGGCTAGACAAAATGTTATTGAAGCCTGAGGTGTAACAGCTGTCCTTCATTTCAGATAGCTGTAGAGAAGCAGTTACAGCCACTTATGAAACTATAGCACTCTCCAAATCAAACCCAAGAAACATGTCATCACCCAAAAAATAAAGGCAAGTGCCTGGCCATTCAGGAATGCGAATTGTGTAGATCCAAATGTTTGGTAGGGTGAGGAGAGGGAAGCAGAGGACAGACATAGAGAAGTAGTCAAGCACAAAGTTCAGAGAGAGCAAGACTATGTTCCAGCATTCAAGATGTGAGCTCGAGGTGTAGGCTAAGGAGATATCTCATACTGTTTATTTCTTTGTGTTTGGGAAAATAAAACTTTATCAGCCTTCAAATATATACAGATCTGTATGGAAGATGTTCCCAAGCGCATTCAGTTTTTCCTTCTCTCTAGAAAAATCTCACTTGTTTTAGTCAGGTGCTTGAATCCAAAGGAGAACCTGTGTGCATTATTCAGATAAAGCTGGCTGCGTGCTCATGTTTTCTCTTGCCCTTGATCCTAATAAGGCACCACTCTATGACATTGAACACAGGGAATGCAGAAATATGCATCAGCGTGATATCCCACTCTGGGATATTACAGAAGAACCACAGAGCCCCACGGTAAACTCACACACCCACAAAGAGTTACTTCACATCTTCAAAGTCTTCGCTCTTCTTGAGAATCACAACCCTGAGGAATCTGCAGAAAGATTCCAGTGAAGTCAGTTGCTCATTAGCAATAGAAAGCGGTATGCTCCAAAAGAAAACCAGGGGAAAAAAATAAAAAAAAAGACTATATCTAAATCTTCCCCAAGAGATTGTCTTCCTTCAGGAATAGAAACAGAGGAAAAACCTGCAGAAGACACTTTAGGAATGAAAATACCATATGCTCCATTCCAGCATCTCAACCAGTGGCATAAAAGACTTCTTCATGATCAAAAACTTTAGAAGCCTTCCTTTATTTTCTCCTAGAAGTCTGAATGAGTTTGCTGGGAAACTTCAAATGGAATTCTCTGGGATTTGGATCTGGCACTCATGGGAAGGGCTGAGGAAAGGATCTTGGTGGTTTCAAGTGTACGAGCACTAGGATGGTAGTCAGAACAGCCAGGAAATGAAATGGGGTAATGATGCACCTAATAACTTACTGAAAATTCTGCAATAGGGAATAGAGCCAAAATCTCAGTAGAGATGTGATTTCTTATTTCAAAACAGAGCAAGAAGCCTCTTGGCAAACTTCCCAAATGCAAGGTGTGCAGCTGAAAGCATTATTTACAAACAATTCCATTCCAGAAGTACAGATTGAATGGAGATTATCGCAGCTACCCCCAGGGCATGACTAACCAGGACTGGTGAGGTAGATCAAGCTGGTGAATTGCTCTAAAGACTGACATTTCAATAGCGTATTGTGTGATAAGGGCCAGATCCTCAGCTGGTGTTGGCAAGGGCAGCTCCAGGGACATCAATGGAGTTGCATCATTCCATGCCAGGGGAGAATCTGGCCCATGGTATGCACGCAGAGATGATTCATAGTTTAATACCAGGTAACACAAGGCACTGTCAGAAAGACTTTAAACTAATATACTGTGATAATCTAATCTTGTTGTCTCAAATACAAACCCACTTCATCAACCTCAAATTAAGTCAGTATGGGCTACATCTTCCCAGCCTTTTAAGAGGAAAAATGCAGTAATTTACCATCTGGTTATAATGCAAGGGTCACGTGGAAAGAACAAAAGTCTCTCAATATATATAATTTTTTCTATTCTAGAAGCTTTGGGAAATGACGCTACTGTCAAGAACTATTTGTAAGAAAGGTATAATGAGGGGGTATGACGAAATAGCCATTATTCCTCAGTTCAGTAAGTTTACATGGTTCACAAAATAGGGTAAAAGTTTTGCCAGAATATTGCTATTGTTTGGCCTCTGATACATTGCCATTTCTAATATTGCTTCAATCACTTCTTCATTTTATGTCTTTTGTACAAGTCAATGCCTCAAGTCAGTCTGTAGCTATTTGGGTCAAGCTAGAACCCAGTGATATTTGGCCTTTTCCTGTTGTGCAACCCTACATTGCACAAGAATCCCTGTCCTCCCACCTTCAGTAACTAAAATTTTGGGTTGACTTCCACATCTTAATAGCTTTCTCAGATTATAGTCATACAGGGGAAGGTTAGGTTTCTTTATCACTACAAGGGGCTTTTTTCATAAGCCAGTGCTACCTCATCTGGTTGTTGCTAGAGCAATTGCTGTTTTGAAGACATCTAAGAACAGAATACTGCAATATATTATTTCAAACTTTTTTTCTTAGAAGTCCCTAGATGAGCTGGGTAATAGCCAAAAATATAATAAAGCTGGAAAAATGAATAAAATACGCTATTCTTCAAGTGTTTAACAGAAAGTAATGGGGTTGCAGGGAAATGTAGATTTTTCTTAGACTGTAGGAAAAACTTTCATAATCTTTATCTGAGTTTAACATAATCTAAAAATCACTCCTCTGTTACTTTGGACCTATTTATAACCAAATTTGTGAAAATTCAAAGCAACCACATGTGGCAATGGCTGTGGATAAAACTTCTAAGCAGATGCCATATTCCTCTGAAGCTAATGAGTGCCCTTTGCTTGATCTCATTTGGCTTTGGGATGCTCCACTTACCTTTTAATCAAAATCTTGTAGTCATAATTGAGCTGTCTTGGTATTGGAAGCATTAAAGGTGTGTCAAGACACTCTCTTACTAATCCAGGAAGGGACAGTCTTTTCTGAATCCCAGAGACGCTTAATGGTTTATGGGACATGACTTTACTCTAGGTGTCATCTTTTAAATAGCAAGTAAAATTAAGGTCTGGCCATTTGTGATTATAAAAGATCATTAATTTCATTAAGAATTGAGGTGCTCAATTCCCTTGCATCTAATTGAATTGTGCTTAAGTTACATTTCTTTGTTTTTCTATTATTTCCCACAAAAGAGTGATTTAGTCTGATATTTCAACTGGAGATTAAGCGACGGAACATAGTAGCCATAAAATGGACAGAGTCTTAAGCCCAAGTGCACATCTTATACAGCACTTAATTTGTAAGTGTTTCTTTGAAATCCCTTATTTGTTTGTCTGTGATTATACTGGCTTAATCATGTACCGCATAATATAGGAAATATTATGCATATGTACATACATCTCTGTATAGGTAACATATAATTCATCCTATGTTCATCATTCATCAAGAAAAAGATAAGATGTCCAGAGTGGATCCAGTCTTTGCTACTCAACATTGATAGGTGCATCCAGTTTGTTCTTTGAAACGTGCAGATAATGAATGTGTAAACTGAAACAGATACACCCTAAGTTAAGGGGCAGCTATCAAAATATTTCTCAGCAAATACATGTGAATCACTAAGAGAGAAATAAAATCCTGAATAAAGAAAGAAATAGCAATTATAAGTAACATTTTTTACATAATATTTCAGCTTTTTCATTCTCAAAAAAAAATATTTTTTTAATTATATTCTATTATTTTATTTAAGGCCCCAGAAAAGACCATTGTGAAGGATTTTTTTTTTAAATAACAGGCTACTACTCCTAGGAAGTAGTACTTACTCAAATTTGTTCCATTTTTGAACTTGTAACCTTTGTAGTGATGAATACAGTGATATACAACAGACAGATCCAGCAACCCTAACTCAAATGAGTCAAAGGGACCACTTGCATGAGTCAAGACTACTTGTTCAGGCCTTTAGTGCCTCAATTTAGTAACCTGAGGAGAATGTCCTTTATATTCCATCTAGGGAAACGTAGAGTATGTGCAGGTGTGCTCTTTCAGGATGAAAAAAGCAGTAAATAACGCTGACAAGATAAAGCCAGAGATAAAATTGTGAGTTCTCTTCTGATTTGTGCAGTCATCGGATATCTTAATTTTATCATGGAAAGAGTTGAATATATAAGTATAAACTGGTTTTAATTGCAGGTTAACATACTGTACTGTCTTTGACTTTGACATTTAAAAATAAATTGAAGACAAATGTGTACAATTATCTTCAGAATTAGTAAAAAGATTTAGACTTGAGGTTGAATTCTGGCTTGTTATGTGGTGAGATTATTTTTTCTACAGTTACCAACAACTTTTCTGTATTTAGAGTGACTAAATCACTCAATCAATTTGTGATCCAAATTTTGAACTCCTTCTGCAATACAAATGCTGAGGAATCAAGATTAATTTTGATTAATGATAACTGAATACAAGTAGTGTACAGAGGATTTCTCATAGCATTTGTTTCCATTTGAAGAAATACTTATAACAGTTTTTAATACCTATAATATACAGGTATCAGAATCATAAAATGGTTAGAGTTGGAAAGGACCTTAAAGATCATTGAGTTCCAACCCCCCTGCCCTGGACAGGACACCTCCCACCAGACCAGGTTGCTCAAAGCCCCATCCAGCCTGGCCTTGAACCCTCCAGGGATGGGGCATTCACAACTTCTCTGGGCAACTTGTTCCAGTGCCTCACCACCCTCACAGGAAAGAAGTTCTTCCTGATATCTAATCTAAATCTCCCCTCTTCCAGTTTAAAACCATTACCCCTTGTCCTATTGCTCTACTCCCTGATAAAGAGTCCCTCCCATCAATCCTGTAGGCCCCATTTAGGTACTGGAAGGCTGCTATAAGGTCTCCCCACAGCCTTCTCCTGTCCAGGCTGAACAACCCCAAATCTCTCAGCCTGTCCTCATAGGAGAGGTGCTCCAGCCTTGTGACTGTGTGGCCCTGCTCAGGGCTTGCTCCAACAGGTCCATGTCCTTCTTATGTCTGGGAGCCCCAGAGATGGACACTGTACTACAGATGAGGTCTCACCAGAGCGGAGAGGGGCAGAATCACCTGCCTTTCCCTGCTGGTCAAGCTCCTTTTGATACAGCTCAGGATGCAATTTGCTTTCTGGGCTGCCAGTGCACTTTGCCAGGTCATGCTGAACTTCTCACCCACCAACACCCCCAAGTCCTTTTCCAAGTCCTTTTCTCAATCCATTTTCCACCTAGCCTGTATTTGTGCTTGGGATTGCCCTGCCCCAGGTACAAGACCTTGCACTTGGCCTGGTTGAACTTCATGAGGTTTGCATAGGCCCACCTCTGGAGCTTTTCCAGGTCACTGCTTCCTTTTCCTTTCCCTCCTGCTGTTTTTCCTAGGCTATGTTGCTTAACTGCCTGTGATGGGGAGTTCATCTCAGGAGCTCTCTGCTTGATTTCAACCAATCTAATACCTGGTGCAATTCATTCCATTAGCCCATACTGGTCAGGCAACTGTTTCTCCAGTGTAGGGCTTGGTTCCATGAGGTTGCAATTCCTCCCCTATCCATTTACTTTTTTCTTAGAACAATTGTTAATGTATTTCCAGGTATCTCACTAATTTCAGACCTGTAAGGCTGCAGAGTCAGATTCCTGTTAGGCTCCACATGAAACTTCATATTCTTCAAATATTTCCCTTCCATGCCTGTTTGGATTGTGTCTGTACTCTGGCAGTATTCATAAGCAAATATGATTGTAATTTAGGCCTCCTCTCGTCATTGATGCATGAGAGATTTACAAGCATTAATAGGAGTTAGGATGTAAATCCCTTGCTCGACAATAGCAGAGAATAACCCCCTTCATATAGATTCTGATGACCTATGAACTAAGGGTCAAGTGGGCCGCGCTACAAATTATCTGACAGCAACAGATGCCAAAGCCTTAGGAGGTGAATAAAAATAACAAAAAACTGAGGACTACTAAATGCTCAGTGCATTTTCACAAAGAAAAAGCAACAACAGCTATTCCTATAACTTCATGCATCAGCTAGTGACATAGCCACAAATTACAGAGAAGCAAAACAAAGACTCCTTCTTGCCTGGCAGCAAACTTCCTTCTTCCTCCAAAAATACACAAAAGCAGCTCCAAAATAGTCATCACAATTAATTACCTACCCAAACTGAGGGCTATGCAATAAATCTTTAAAGTTTTCAAGTGTGTTTTCAGTATAAGGGAACATTTGGAGAGTCAAGCAGCAGAAACCACAAAGTATGTCAATTCTGCAAATAAATGATGTTTTCATAACTCTGAGATAATCAGATTAGTTCTCCACTCCTTTGCCTCAAGTTTTATACCTGTCTAACTCCATTGATTTCAATAGGGGTTTAATCTACACCACATCAGGTCTATATCAGTCTTACAGCAGTTGTAAATTGATCTATGGCAGTTGTAAGTTAGAGGAGGATCACACCCAGTGTAATAGTTCACAGGCCTTATGGTCTGCTTTCACATCTGCTTTCGTATTTTATTTTGAAATCTCTTTTGGCTTTTGTAAGGTTTTTTGTGTCACCCTGCAGATGTGCAAGGTCCGGTGCATGAAGGGAGGAGGTACAGGTCTGAACCATGGCACTGCAGACCGTTTTAGCTTTTGTTTTCTAATCTCATAAAAAGCATGCTTTTTTTTTTTTTTAACTGGACGTTATTTTTGCCCAGAGAGTGTCAAAAGTCTGAACATTTTGCACTTGTGAAATATGGCTGATGAGCTGTCTGTGGGCACAAGACGTGGCATTAAAGGAAGTCCAAATAATTTTCCTGGCAAAATTTGGGCTTTGTTGGGACAAGGGAGGAAAGTAAGAGAAGCATAGATATCATTTCCAAAACAGACATTTTGCAATGAGCACCCTCACCGGGGTGAGGAATGGCCCCAGTATCTGCATTGTAGTCAATATTAACAGGAGCCATTTCAAATTTTAATTTAGTGAAATGACTTTGCATAAACTGGTTGGACCAGGCCCATCATTACCAGATTCATTGATTCACAGTAATGATGCCTCAAAACAGAACACAAAGAACTGCAGCATTTCTATCTATTCTGTAATTTGTTGAAAAATTGAACATTAATGAAGCTAAGGACAGCATGATAAGATATTGGAAAGATACAAGGGGTCGTTGGTTCTCATTTATTTGAAGGCAATTCATTTGGCAGAAACTTTCTGTGAAATTGCAGATGGCAAAGGAGGGTCTAAGTCTTGAGCCTCCAGCTGAGCTGGGAAACTCAGAGGCATTTGTTACTGGTGTCTAAACCCTTTGTGCTAGCAAACCCCTGTGCAGGGACTTTGAACAATACGACCCCACTACATGTCCCTTCCTCTCAAACTCCAAATCTGCAGCTCCATTAACTTAAGTTTGGGTTTGAGACTGTTTTGTCAACGCCCAAAAACAAACACCTTTGTTTCACGCTATGTTAAATGCAATGATAATTAAAAGATCATAATCATTGTTCCCCTTTTCCCATGGAACTCTTAGACAAGAAACAGTGATCTGTGCCTGCCCTTTGTCTAATTTATGTAGGTGACCGAGGGGATACCTATCTTGCCTGGATACTGCTTAGAATCACAGTTCATCGTCTTAGATTACAAGCACAGCAGAGTTTGGGATGGGGCAGAGATTTGAACTGATGGGCAGAACACCATAGGGAACAACACAAGGGAAACCAACGAGGATGCAGGAGCAAACACGGCACGATGGAAAACTTTTCATGAGATTTTAAAGAGAAAAGGAGTGCATCTCGATAAATCTGTTTGCAGGCATCTATGCACCAACTGAAGATGTCATCTTCCATTTCATTTTAGCCTTTGTGTTCTCGAGGCTGCCATCAGTCATGTTTTCCCTGCAGACACTCTTGAAAACAAGTTGCCAGATCTCAAGGGGCTTTCTGTTTCAGAACAAAATTTACAAATAAATGAAGGACCGTAAAACAGTTCAGTGGTAGGGAAATGAATAAATTACAGCAGCTCTGACCTGCTACTGTTTTTTGTTTGTATTTGTTCAGAGATTAGTGGCAGGGGAAGCTGGAAATTATTCTGTGCAGCTGTTATATTCCATGTAAGATAACACACATTTAAAATTATGCCATCATCCTTCTTGTGCTAACATAGGGTTAATCGAAGGGCCCATTTTTAATTCCTTTCTTAAAAGGAATGTATAAAGATCTGCACTGGGTTCACAGTGTTAGTGGAAACGTTAATGGTAGATTTCGCTTTCCAGAGTTCATAAATCCTATGGTTGCCCTGGAAAATGTGCTGGTAGCCCATGTTGCATCTGAATCAAGAGTAGACTTTTATGTGGCAGAAGAAGGTCCTCAATCAGGAAGACTCTTCACAAAGGTGTTTCATATGTTGTGCATATTTAAAGATACCTTGGAGAATACAGCAGGAGCAGCTAGTGAATCACCATCAGTTTTGTAAGCAATAACATGGATGTTCAAAAACTGCTAGCCATGTTCACTTAGCCAATTCTGGTACAATCTGAAATAATATTGCTTCCATACAGTTTGGCAGAAACAGCCATTTGGTTGCTCAGACGTAAAGTATTTGACTCTTCCACAGTTTTATGGAATGAAGACCGTGAACATGACTTTGGTTCCTTCTTTATTTTCAAGGAAGGAAATAAATCTCAGGTCATTAAAACCATACAGAAGTCCCACTCCAAAGCAAATGCATTGATATTTGAAGTAATCAGTAAAAACACCCCTGAAGGAATAAAAGAGCTCCAGGAATCATATGTCCTGTCTAACACAAATACTCTTCTTCCATGGAATAGTAGCCTCTGAGTTTTGTAGAATTTGAACCAACCGGTACAGTGTGAAAAGCAGCAGCATCACATGCAAGGACCCTATGCATTTTCAGTGGCATGTGAAATGTATATTGGCAATGGGGACTTAAAAAGTGGATTGTAACGAGGAATGGCAGTCAGTGCCAGTTTATTGGAGCACCAGTTAGAAAGGAGCCAGACTAGAGTTATCATCTATATACCTGTCCATATGCACGAATACAACTATATGCAAATGTATATTTATATCTTGACTACATAAATATCTTATATGAATACATGTACATAAATACATAAATAGGTATTTATATGAAAGCAGATGAATGAGTGGAAACAAAATTTATTGAAAGGGAAATCAAAGTAACCTGTATGCTATTTGGAATTAAGAAAAATCTAGGAAAATCAAATCTGGTAAGAAGAAACAAAAAGAACAGGAGAAATACTTCTGTCTGTACTAACATTAAAAAAAAATAATACCAAACCCAGAAATTGATAAAAAAAAGAAAATAGAGAGTTTTAAGTAGAAGCCAGGCCAAATGAAATTAAGTTTGTTTCTTTTATGGAAATCCAGAGCAACTCCTTTAAGTTTGGCTAAGAATGAAATTGAGTGCTTTAATAGCAGTTCAAGCCAGAAATGGAAATAATCTCTTTTAAAAGAAAAAAATATATATGGTAGAGGCAAAATTACTAGATTGTCGAGTCGTATAATGGAATGAATCTATAGGAGATTTGGTTCTCATTAACCCTGAAAACTAAAGAGGCAGAGCAGTCTTCGTGCCTTATAGCTAGTACTTTTCTGACCAAAGGCCCTCCACTGAGAACAGCAGAGCATGTGCCAGGGTCAGGAGCCAACAATATCCTGCTTTGCAAGGACGGGTAAAATGCAGAGCACAATTCACCATCGCTGCCTCATACAGAGCTGTTTCCTTTCTCTGCAGAGGATCCAAGTGATGCTGGGAAGCAGGACTGAGAGGATGGTTGAGGCACCATCCCTGGAGGTATTCAAGAGAGAAGTGGACTTGGTGCTCAAGAATATGGCTTAGTGTTGGGTGGTATGGTGTGTTGTTTATGGTTGTTGGGGTTTTTGTGTGGGTGTTTTTCAGGTTGTGTGGGTTTTTTTGTTTGGTTGTTTGTTTTTTTTTCTTTCCCCCCACCATTGGTTGGACTAGATGATCTTAAAAGATCCCTTCCAACCTAGGTGATTATGTGATTCTGTGATGACCCAAGGTTGCTGGCTGGCTTGGCTGCACACAGCCACACAACCCTGACAGACAATCAGGTCTTGCCTTGAAGGTATGCTGGTCTACCTTCTCACATCTCTTTAATGCTTTTGTGCATGACTAAAGAGTTATAGCAGACAATGTATTAATCATACGCGCTCCCGTGCCTTATGCGTACTGTCATTATAGGCTGGAACTATTTGCTGCCCCTTGCGTACAGGTGAATATCAGCTGTGACTTGGCAAGGAAACACTAACATCCTAAGGCTCAGCAAACCAAACATCTCAGCCGGTTCTTTCCTCTGATGTTAGAGAAAGCTTGATTTAGCTCTCGTTTAACACACTCCATCCTTGACTTTTTAAAAGTGTCATGCACATCAGTTGAAGAACAGCAAACCTTGAATGGATGTCCTTTTCCATCAATTACAGATAAGTCTAATAAACATTTTAAAGGTTGAAAAAGTATTTTAAATAATCTCTCAGGCATCCCATGGGCCATCGTTATATGCACCAGAGCTTCCAATGACAGTAAGTAGCGCATCTACCTACAAGAGTGAGACCCACTTAAACATTTCAAGTGATGACTAATTTTGCTCACATTTGTTACATTTCTCTTTGCAAGTTTGACATCTCGTAAGATAAAGTGGAAGGTGTTTATTGTTTAGTGAGTCTTGTTAAAGAGATTAAAATATGAACCAAAGGCTTAAGTCCTTTCATGTAGCATAGATCCAGTTCAGACTGTTTTAGATCCTGTACACTGAAATCTGCTATACATACAGAAAAATACATGTGTTTATAGAGAAACAAAATTTTCTGTCAGTGAAAAGCTTGCCAGAAACAAGTCAGTTCAGGCAAAGATACATGTGCATACTTTGCCTAGGAGAAATATTCTTGTCACATAAAAATCCCACCATTAATCAAAAATCACATTATAGCTTCTGGAATGAAGTTTCCTCTACTACTCTTTAATAATAAGCCTAAGATAAGATAAAATTGGTAATTGTACCTTCTCTTCTGATAGAAGATAATACTAAAGTGGTATAGAAATTTGAGTTACAAGAATATATTCACCCTGCTAATAGGCTTCCATTATGTAGTCTTTACTGATTTATTCATTACACATTTTCTCCACATATAGAAAAATTTAATTGGAAGTTACATTATTACATTGTTACAAAATGTTAACTACAAAGTTTTCTTTAATCAAATGATCATTAATGCTAGGAGAGCTAGTTTATTTCAATAGTGTATTTATCAGGAGCAAGAATAACACAGCCATTACCAACAATGGTTTTACAGCGCTGTTTATTATGTGAACGCTTTCAGGGACTAAACTGATGCTATTGCAGCTTGCTGGGGTAGCTTAATACTTTATTGGTATTTATGACTTTTCTAAGTCAAAGTTTTAATGACATGAAATGCAGTCAAGGTATCTAATACGGTGACTTATCAAAGGAATGATATTACCAAGGGTGGTAAGAGTTTGTAAAGTCACATTCTGCCGCATGCCTGTCTCACAGAAGTAGATGGAAGAGGTGTGTTCACACAATCTCAGGCAGAAAAGCAACTAGGCTTCACATTCTCCAGCAAAGGAAACAAGAGAGAGGAAAGTACACTCAATGCTGTAGCTGTATATAAGCCACTTTTGCATATTTTGCATTCCCCAAAGGTGAGTTTTTATACCTCCCTGGTACTACTGTGTCTCCTGTCAACAACATCGCCCATACCCTTGGGAGCACTGAGGCTTCTTTTTCTGACTGGCCCAGTATCCCATTTTCTGAAGTCCTACATAAACAGAAAGCAAAAAGAAATCCTTTGACCTGAAGAGGTACAGGACAAGTCACAAGAAATACTCATAGGTGGACTTGTTAAAGCAAAGGAAAATCTCCAGACAGGCAACAACATAAATGCACACAGCAGGGATTCCAATCCTGTCACAAGGCATTTTTTGCAATGTATTTTAGGTATTAATTGGATATCAAATTTATCAAAAAGCATGTAGGATGGTCCCATTGCACACCAGATTAAAATCTCTCCAGCCAATCCACCACCTGATGGCTCCCACTGCTGCCACTGAACATCTAAAGAATTTAGGTACAGACCTGTGCTCTTGTGTAGCTGCTACAGGCTGATAGAAACAGCCCATCTATAGTGTAGATCCAAGCACCTTTGAGTTTTGAACAGATGTTTGCAAATATTTCCTGTATTTAACAATAACCATAACTACGCTGTAAACATCTCTCTCATTTCTGATGGCACACTGAAAACTGAGTCATTAGGTACATTTATCAACTCTGTGGCTGGCAGAACTTAAATCTGACTCAGACTGAACTGTCAGTGTTTGTTTCCACAGTAAATTCAGGGAAAATCACAGAACCACAGAGTAGCTGGGAGCAGCTATAGAAGTCTGGAGAAATACCACAGCTAATTAAGGCACACGAATGAATGAGAAAAATACTCACTGTAACTTAAGAGACACTGACCTACACATTAATTTAAAATAAAGGTAGACCTCATGCCCCTTGTTACTTCATATCAACCCTGAGGTGAAGACACTGCAGTCCTTTAGTCTCTGTTAAACATTTTGGTACCACAAAACACAGTGATTTGAAAAATCTGAATGATACAATGGTATGGAGACAGGCATTGAAATCTCCAAGCTATTTGCCATGGCCTGTGAAACAGTCACTCTGGGTCACTTCCAGTTTGAGCTGTAGCTGAGCAGATGATGACTGATGTGATCCCATGCACACCATACAAAATGGTCTTTCACTGTTACACAAGCACGGTGGTACCGGGGTGTCTTTAACCATCACGGTGCAGTGCCATCCCCACGTGTGCATCAGCCACAGCCCCACGGAGCCATCTCCCTCTGACAATTGCAGTCTTGGCCTCCCGTTTCTCAGTGTGTTTTATAACATCTCCAATGCACTCCAAGATAGGTAGACAAGTCTGATGACAGGACAGAAACACGGTGTAGAAGACTCCAAAGAAGCACAGGATTTGGTAGCCACATTAACCTGCCCCCATGCCCTCTTCTTAACCCCAAGGAAACGTAAGCAACCTTAGGACCGTTTTACAAAAACTATATGAACACACAGTAATTTACTTTGTTTTCCTTAGTTCCATGGTTTCCATCTTGAGCTTCTTGCAGCAAACAAACCTGAATGGTGGTTATTTCTGAAGCTGCTCATACTCTGTGTGACTTGGCCTCTGGCCTGGAGCTCTGCTTTGCAACCAGCCCAAGGAATCACGTAAGAAAACCACACATGCTCCATGGTGTTACTCAATATCTGTGGAGGGTTATAATCGTTTAGAGGAGCCAAATTCAGAAATGATGAGTAAGCAAGCACTGTTTAGGAGGCAAAGCCTTGCTCTAAGTTACACCCATCTGAAGCCAGTGAGTCAAGCTGCGTTGATTATGGTGCCCCTTCAGAGCAGCAGTTAGCCCAGGGAGGCTAAGCTGGAATAATTTAAAACTCTTTCCAACCCCTCAAAGCCAAATTCTTCCTTGCCGTAGACCTCCGCTGATGTCAATAGACATGTTGAGACTGTAAATCAGGCCAGAAGTTGGCCCTTGTTTGGTCCAATTACCCCATAATAAACTCCCTGAGGACTACTCTACTGATGTGTAATTTGCATCCTTTCTCCTCTGAAATGGTATATTTATGTTTATAGATTGAGTTAGCAGTTCTAAGGGAGGGGAAAGGCTGCCTGAGTCATTTACAAATGGGAAAATCCATATATTTGAAAGTTGGTATGAAATATTTGCTTTTGGGCTGTAACCTTGTATACTAAGCTGCTTTCTAGAGTAAATATTTACAGCCAAGTCGCAACAAGTTCTAAGGATATGTGATTTTCTGAGTGGAAACACTGACACACAAGGGTGCGACTTCCCCCCAGTAAAACACTGAATTAATTGTAGGGTTTGTAAACATCATCAAGTATAATCTTGAAATTAATTTTTAAATGTTCAGTAATGATTTTTAACCATGTATCAAGCAGCTGTTTTTGTGTCTGATTCCCAAGTTCTTAAACAGACAACTGTTTCCCTTTTAGTGACTTTGTCAGGCTTAACTCGGGATTAATTTGACTGCAGGTGTCAGATAAGCACAGTATTTTAGCAGCACTACCGAGAACCATGTGGAGAAAAAGGCAGAAGCATGAAGGCACCTTGGTCAAAACTTTGAAAGATTGATGGAAGTGAGTTATGCTGCTTAAATATCTTTGTCTGTCCAGAAAAGCTAAACTTGTGAGTGCAAGGTATGCTGCAGCTATTATTTTGCCATGTTCCCAGTTAACATAGGTAACCGGTCAGACTTTCTTTAATCGCGATTTCTCTGTCGACATAAAACCTAGCAAGCAACCTTCATAAATCACGCAGTGACAGCTGGTGTGGTTGGCCAGTGCTAAGCACAACTGGACTCTTCTTTTTAAGCCTTTGCTTCTTAGGTCTCCTGCGTCAGCAGTACTCTTCAACAAACATCTGCAGTTCATCTTATCGTTTGAAGAAATATATGAGTTTCTCCATTGGTGTGGTTTTTTTAGCTTCAGCTTCTTGATTTGTTTGAACACCATCTGCTACATATAAAATTCAGAGAATTTCTGCAATGTCCATGCACTGAGAAAATTTTAATTGTATTAACCTTTCTTTTTTCTTCAAGCTAACTTCTTTTATTCATCATCTCCTGATACGTTAAAAAAAGCAAATAGACATATCTACGTACTATCCAGTTATTTTTTTCAAGGTCTTCTATCTCTGTAATACATTAGTAGGCAGATACAAAACTCAGAGTCTATTGCTTACAGCATTTAAAATTTTTTTTAATATCATTTGAGTTGCGCATCTAAAAATAGTGTAGCATAGTAATCTCTTTCGCAGAAGATTTGCTTTCATCTTGTCACTCTGCACCTACATGTGTATTATTTGTGTCAAACAAAAAACAAACAAATAAACAAATTTATTATTCCTAGAATTAATCTCAAGAAGACAGATAACTTTAGGAGCGACTCCAGCTCGCTGCCAGAAGCCCAGGCTGAGCAGAACGTGTGTCATGGCATGAGATTGCCACAGGGTGGTAGAAGTAGTGCGGCTCCACATCCACACCAGCACAGAGAGAGGAGAAATAAAACTTTCGAGAGGACGAAGGGAGAATCACTTTCCAGTTCGTCTAAACAGAGGTATCAAAAATAAGGTTTAGCTCATGGTAAATCCAGATGGTTCAACATTTGACCCATATCTAATCTCCCTGCCAAGCGTGCACCACCACCATCACTGCTGTCATAACACAGCACATGCACTTAAAATCACTTCAGTTCCAACAAGCAGCACACGTTTTGGAGAAAATTAAATTTTAAAGCATGTTGCAGAAATAGAAAACATGGTCTTGACAACATGTTATGACTCCAGATTTGAGAGGAGAGGTATTATATGTACTAAAAGAATTCCATGGGACTGCGGCTCGCTGCTGTTCTGTGCATTTTGTTATGATAATATCATACAAAACATCGAGCAGCGCTTTGATCTTAAAAGAGTATTTAGCCGAGACCTATTTACTGTACTTCATCATTTAATAAAAGGGTGAGGTCTTTGTTCACAAGAGGAGAAACAAATCAGAAATAGAAATTCTGCCTCTCTTCTAAGTCCTGTGCATAGAACTGACGAGTCCTATAGAATATTGATTACTGCTGGTGAAATATAAAAGGGAAGGATCAAATGACATATATGCAGACTAAATCCTTGGTTTGTGGCAATTGCAGTAATGCCACTGATGTTCAAATTTATCTTCAAGAGAAGCTTGCTTGAAACACAGACAACTGATCATTTATGTTAGAGGGAATATCAGACACCTTGATGAAAGAAAGAGAAAGAAAGAAAGAAAGAAAGAAAGAAAGAAAGAAAGAAAGAAAGAAAGAAAGAAAGAAAGAAAGAAAGAAAGAAAGAAAGAAAGAAAGGAAATTAAAGCAGGAAACATAACATGAACTTCATATAAATATAACACATAAGCTCCAAATACCTTCATGTTTTATGTTGGGATGAATGCAGTTATGCCCAACAAACAGAAGAGGATGTGAGAGGAATATCGGGCTCAAGAGCCTCGGGTTATGGAGCAAACTGCATATTCAAAAATGGGCACGGTTTATGTGGTATAGTATCATGTTTTAAACAGTTCATAAAAGAAGCCAAGTGACAACAGAACAGTGTGGATGATATAAAATAATGTAAACCTTCCTTCAAATATCAAGCAATTTTTTTTCTGCCTCAACTCACTTTCCACAATAGAGTGAGTGAAAAATCCATAGAGAATAAAACCAGTGATCCCTTTGAGCAAGGATACAAATTTACCTAGATATGTCAACCACACAGATTTATGGGACAAGGAGTTTTTCACCCTGAAGAAAGAAGCTTTCTTGTCAGTCATCTATAAAAAAAAAAAAAAAAAAAAAAAAAAAAAAAAGCTGAAAATAAAGCTCTCAGAGTTATTTTTATGTTTTAGGAATTGCAAGAAATTTCTGTTGTTGGGGGTTTGTGGCTTTTTTTTCTTTAAGCTTTCCCATAGCCATGGAATACTTCTCTTCATGGGTGTATAAGAAACACTTGCGTTGTGCTGCTATTAATGATATGATTTGTTAGTGTACTTTTATGTATGGGGTGTCTGCATCTGGTAAGGTCTACAACTGTACCTCCTTGACAGTGCCAGATGTTGCGAAGATAAAATACCTCCTGTGTGAGGAACTGCTGGAATCAGGCTCCATGATAGGTGTTCTTAATACAGTTTAAAAAGGCATCTGTCTTAAAATAATTTCAACATCTTACTTTTCTATTTATTGTTTTGTCAGGTCTTTCTTGTTACTAGGGAAATATTTTAGTGCCCCTACTAACTTGGTTTTAAACTTGTGGCTTCAGTTTCTCTTAAGTTCAGTTTGGGTTGTGTTTTGTTGTTGGTTTTTTTTTACTATTATTCCAAAGCCACTGCCGTAATGGAAGGGAGGAAAGGGAGAAAAAAAAGAAAAAAGTTTGTTGTGGGTCTCAGCTGAGGCTAATCAGATTGGCCAGACCAAGGAAAAAAAAAAGTGGCGATTTTTAAATCAGGTATTTTTAAACCAGGTTAGCCACGCGACAGCATGCAAAATAATGAGTCCAAATTTAGCCAAGATTTGTTCAAAATATTGCATCGAGTGGACAGGAGGGCTGATAGAAGGCAAGGGAAGAGCCCTGCTTTGCTATCATACCCCATAACTCACTGCATTGTCGACCTCTTAAAATAGTAATGATACCTGACCCTTATTAGTATTTCTGGGCAATATATGAGCTTGAGTTTCCTTGGGTGAAAGCTAATGCCTTAGACCACCCTTTAGACCAGCATTCTATCTAGTTATAGTACATATTAATGTTATTCTTGGGTCATTTAACTTACCCTCAGTGAAGAGTGGGGAATGGTGCTAAGCTGTAAATCAGCTCTGTCCTGCAACGGATTCGTGCCATAACAGACCATCTCAAAAATTCCAGCCTTGCCTGACCATGGTAAAGAGATTATGGTATGTAAAAACTCTGCTAAACATAGCTTGTTTCATTTCTGTACTTCCCTGCTTGTCTGTCTAGCGAGGAAAGGTTAAGACCTGTTATGGTGGACAGTGCACTGAAAAGGAGGATTGCTATAATAAAACCCCCAGGGCTAAAACTTTTACCATATGTGGTTAAACTCTCCATCCTTTCTAAAGGTGAGCTCAGCAGCCAGGAAATTATTAAACAAGGCCACTGATACCATGCATAAAAATTATATATTTTTTTTTTAATCCTCAGGGGAAAAAAAAAATTGAGTTCATAAATGTATTGTGCTTAAAAGGTATCCTCTGAGCGCCAGCGTTCGCACCCCAAACGACAGTCTGAAGCGTTCAGTGGCGTTAGTCCATTTAACTAAGTCCTGATTGCTTGAGATGAATTCATTTAAAAAGCAAATGTAATACTCCCTCAGCAAATGTTTCACTAACTGTTTCTCAGAAGCATAAATATTTTTTCCACACTGTTCTGGCAAACAAATAATGTTTACCTTTAGCTTCCTAGGAAAGATTTACAGATAAGTCCCTAGTCTGTTTTGCAGATGTGCCTTGGTGAATTTAACAGTAATATATACTGTCATCACGGTTGTCTTCAAATCTTTGAAATCACTTTTGCCTTTTACAATACATATTTAATTGAATGTCTAGCTAGTAGATATGTATATGTATCTCGCATTTGTGGGTGGGCATGTGTGTGCCTAATACATACATTTAGCACTTAAACATGGTACGATGAGTGATTGAGAAATGCCTGAGAGAGAGATATTTTATACATGCACATACAGTTTGTAAATGCGTAATCTCCTGAAACGGCCGGAGACAGAGAGGAAAGTGGAGAGACATCTGCAAATTAACAAATCATCTATCTTTGAGGTCATTCACAAATTAGTTTTGCAGAATAAGATAGAACAAAAACGTCATTCTGACGAGCATTTGTTCTGGCTATTTATCACATAACATTGTATAACAATATTAGACACAGGAATTTTTGCTCAGCTTATTCCTTATAGTATTACCATGATTTCACAACTTGGTGCAGATGTTTCATGCTGAATAATGCCCTTTGGTTGACATTTGTGCTCTTACTGTCGAACTTTTAAGTAGCTGTGATGCGTATCTTCCATAGGAACACTGGGGGGAGTGTGGGGGGGAGGGAGGGCATAAATGAGGGGAAAGTAAATAAAAAACAAAACCCGTTTTAGCGAAGGAAACTCTAAAAATCTGTCCCCCTCATGCCTAAGTGGAGGATTCTCCACATTTCATTTACTACTGTTTAATAGCTACTTGTAATTTAAATTATTGCTCAATAACACAGGCTTTTGAGGAAACCTGAATATTCTTGGGATTTAGCTCGTCTTTGAAAGTGTAAGCGTTTTCCTGCTGCAGTGAGGACGGCACGTCCCTCGGTTGAGATATACACTAAAATCTATTTCACGTTGCACATTTACTGCTAATTTTATTGCTTCAATGGAACAAGCAGTTGTATTTATGCCTCAAAAGGCTATTGTTGCTAAATTAATTGACCTGTTTCAAAGTTCTTTTTTTCTCTGTTAATTACTTAAAAACAAAATCGAAAGTCTTAAAAGAGCAATTTACTTGTGAATTAAGGCTAAAGACAATTTTATGTTAAGTAAAACACAAATTAATCTGCCACTGCAAAATGAACCTTGTTCAAAGAAAATCATACAATCAGTATATTGATTCCCTTAACGCATATTTTTCATTTATTGGTATTATAAGATTATTCTTGAGCCTGCAGGAAAAAAAAAAAAAAAAAAGAGAGGGAAAAATTGAAACTGTGCACAAGTATGGAACCTCAGCCTTGTTTCATCTTGACAAAATATTTCTTAAACTGTGCCTTAGTTTTCAATTAGTCATATTAATTCCAGATTTTTAATTCATTTCTTTTCACGCTTAAAGCAGTGTTACATTCGTATTTATATGCCTTTAGACAATTGCCAAAGAATTATCAAGAATTTATACCAAATTCTTTGTAGAATATATTAAAAGATATCTACTGAAAGCATAGTTTATAAGCATTCTAATCAAATTAATAAATTTTTCATTTGTAAGATGTGCTACATGTTTGTAAATGTGTTCCAGCATGAAACTTCAGCAGGCTTTGAACAAGTTTGTTAAAGGATCAAATTCCCTGTTGGCCTAACTCCACTCAAATCAGTGGAATTATTTCAGTGGCGAATTTGATTCTTCGTTATTTTGTGCATTTTTCAAATGTGCAGAAACTTTATGCATGTCCTTCATTTTCTTATATGTAGAGAATAGGTTGCACAATATATTTAACTCTGTTGTAAAAAAAAAAAAAAAAAAAGGAGGGGGGGAGGAAAGAAAAATGAAAAACCTCGTTCTTACTATTTTCTGAGGTTTTGGGGCCAGCTCATGTAAAACAAAATCCCCAGGAGGCTCAGTGCATATTCACTCTTAGGCCAGCATATCCAATACAACCTTTAGTCTTAGATTAAGGAATTAAAGCACTGCAAATGAATTTCACATCCAAAATCATTCAATTTGTCCCCTTTGTCTTCTAGAATCCTAAGCATATGGGACCATACTAAGTATAGCAAAAATAGCTGCTGCTATAATCATAATTAGTACCTATTAGCCCTTCCTAGGTGCAAAACCCCAGTGATGAGAGCTCAGCACGAGAACCTAGATAGAAGAGGATTTGAAATCTCTGTAGGACAGGATTGTTATTGCTGCCCTTGCAGGTTCACCAAATGCACAGAGAGTGAGAGGGAATCGCTGGGCTTGGGAGCCAGCTCCTACGTGCCTTTCCCATATACACAAAGATGTACAGACTGAGATCTTTTTTACCTCCTCGCTGAGGCATTTCTTCTTGTCCAAATACGCTTTCTGTAAAAACCTGAACATTTTTAAAGGGTAGCATTATTAATTTTTAATAGCTGATGTATTAAAACCTGTTTATCAGGATGCTGGAGAAATAAATCTTTTCTTGGTCATGCAGTGGAGAGCAGCTGTTTTACATAGGCTGGAACAGCTATTCAGTGACCAACTTAATGTCTGAACTTTTTGCTGAATTATTTTGCTGTGCTCATCTTGGATAATAAACACAGCTTAGATGCAAATTTCAGCCTCCTTTCCATAATATCTGGAAGTTATATGCAATTGCAGATCTAAAGGATGTTGCCAATAAAAGAAACAAACAAAAATCTGGCATGCAAATCTGACATGAAACCTTTCTGCTCAACGGTATTTTGGAAAACGTCTGCTTTTAGACCCAGAGTGAAAAAATATGTATATTTACATTAACGAGCCACGAGTTATGTTTTCAAAAGCAGAGATTCTAAATTGTGCCTGAAAAATCAGCACAGACTTGTATTTCTGCATGAAAAAATATGCCTCTCTCTATAGGCAGCTTTGTACCGAGCGTAATTCGCTCGGGCAGCACGTGGGCTGCCTGAGCATCAGCAGCACCGGCCCGTTTGGATGGGACGGTGAGGCTGAGCAGGGGAGGTGGATCAGACCCTAACGGGGCTGTGCAGCCAAGCAATGCAGCACAAGCCTTCTGCATAGCCTAGCGGCCACCGATCCCCAGGAGCAAAGGTCCCAGAAGCCCCCATACACCGGGACGGATGGACCGCATCCCTCCCACGCAAGTGGCACTGCGAACGTGGGGCAGAGCTGACACCGAGCCGGGACCTTCCAGCTTCCCCCCAGCCAGCTCCACCCGGTGGGGTTGCAGCCACCGTGCATCAAAAGAAAATCCCATCTCCCTGCCCAGGCTCCAACATTTGACCGTTGCAAGTAGTTCTCAAAAACCGGAGGCTGTCATTTTGTTCAGGGCTTCACGTTATCCCTATTGCCTTCAAGCATAAAATCAGGTGAGAGCCAGAGACAGCTCATAAAAGTGAAGTCACGTGTGGTAAGGAGAGTATAGATATCACAACCTACGTGTGAAGGAAAAGGGAATGAGGTTATGATCATTGTCTGAGGAGATCTGTTCAAACAATGTAATAGAAAGATGCCCCCTTTAAATAAACATTAAACTTATGCTAGAGGGTTACAATTTATGGTTCCAGCCTCATCTTTTGAGATGGTGTGAATACATTTAATATAAAGATGTCTATACAGCTTCCCAAACGCAAGGAATATCTTGCACCACAAGCTCTGCAACTACTTTTTTTTTAATCAATAGCTCATAAGTATTCATTGAAAGATATGTTGGTATTCTACCCGCAAAACTTAAGGGAGAATCTCCACAACCATATTAAAATCAACATTTGCCTTTGAGTCTTTTCTTAAAAATGACAAACTAATAGGACTTCTAAAGGAATTTTTAATTTATTTGAAGAGAAGAGTTTGGACATATACTACCAAGTTTTCCACATAATTAACCCAGTGAAATCTGTTAAGAAAGCAAAGAAAATCTATGATTCAACAGCCAGGTCCATCACATTCATATGCAAAGGACACAAGGGAAACTTTACCTCTGAGTCTTCCCTTTGCACAGAGCTGCCCAGCCCTGACCCTCACCCACAGCCTGCTCTTCCCGCAGCCACCCCCTGTCCCTGGCACTCATTCTCCACCAGTTACCCGAAGATGCACGTTCTCTTCTCCCCTATTTTTCCAAGAAAAATATTTTTTAAAAGGTGAGAGCTTTTCTTTCTGTGCATGGAAGCGTTTTGATTACCATTAGAGAAATAACTATCCAAAGCCTAGATATAATTAAAAGATTGGGTGTATTTTTAGATACACTGACTGGTCTACATGCCTGAATATGAAAACATGTCATCTTCATTGGGATTTATTTTGCGGTTAAAATAATGCGCAACATTTTCTCCAGAGTCATCTCTGTTTAATTTATTGCCTGCAAAATAGATTAATTTCATTCCCAATTTTTAATAATATATTGCACAAGCCAAAAAAAAAAAAAAAAAAAAAAAAAAAAAAGAAGTAGATACTGAAAGGGCAAAATAACTGACATATTGCGTACAGACCTGGATACCAAGTTCTGAAAGCATGGACAGACTTAGACGGTTGTGCTATATTAAACTCAGTAATTCACAATTCATACGTATCTCTCTAGATACAAAAGTTATTACAGTGCCTATTTTTTAATAAAAAGATATGAAGGTAAATGGAGATGGAAGGCCAAAATTGTTAAAGGAATTATGGGAATTGACTGATCCTTTCTTGGCAGTCACCTGAGGAAGAAAAGTGTCATCCACCCAAAATGAAATCCTCAAGCTTAATATCCCACTACTTGGGGAATTCTTTCCCCGCCCCCCCATTGCTAAACATTGTCTTGGCATCCTGTATGAAACAAACCTCATCAACAAGAGGAAAGCCCCCTCTCAGACTATCCTAACCACAGTGAAGAACATCATAAGACCCCCATTCATCTCCCTCCATCCAGAGATGTTTAATTACTCATGTAAAAGAGACCAACATGGGAAGAGGTCGGAGGGAGCAGCCCTGTCCCAGCCTTTGGGCACCAGGAGCAAAGCCCAGAGGTCCACGTCTCCCCCGGGAGAGAAGAGAATTGAGATCTCCCTTCCCTGGCTCTACATTTGAACTAGTGAGCAGAAAAACCTGTCTTGACAAGCCATACCTTACTTCCTTATTTATGTCTTCTTCTTTCTCTCTCAGCTTTCTCAAAAACCTCCAATCACACAATTCAAATAACTCAGTCTTAACTCTGAAGTCAATGCAAGGTAACCAAAACAAGTTCTTTAGCTAATTTTTTCCTTTCAAAACTGGTTTGCTCTGATCTATTCAAGGCTGCCTAGCACATGTTACTGGGCAGCTCTGTAAGTATTGAACATAATGATTTGGAGGTGGTTTTCAGCCTTGCCCTGTTCTTTCCCAAGCAGTTCCTCCTCCCAGGTGCTGAGCTTTCTGCTGCCCAATTCCATTTGGCTGGCGTGATGGATTTTTTCCCCTGCTTCAGAGCACTGTTCCACGAAGAGTCAACTGCATCCCTTGTAACTTCAAATATCAGAAGTGATCTCTGAAGGTGACTTATGTCCACAAGTGTGTTCCAGAGAGACACTCATTTGGCAGCATGGTATCACCAATTAGACCAGGAAATTTTGCCCCAGTTTCATGCTGTTTTCCAGATCACTCCATGCGCAGTTCACTGCAAAGGAGTGTCTTCGTGCATTGGATATTCTCCATGTAGCTGCATTATCCAAATGATTTGTTACCTGAATGATATATTTCCCCAATGGAATTAAATGAAAATCTACAGTGCTACAGTAATTGATGTAGTCCAGGATTTTGCTTCGTTGTCATGTATTATAACTGTATATTCCTATCCTGCTCATGCAACTTATTCTAACATAAGGGTTTCAAAAAAGGAAGGGAAAATAATACAGAAAAAAATATGTTTCTCCTAAAAAAATACTATTTTTCTCCTTCTTCCTCCACCTTCCTAGACCTAGGAGCCTCAGTACTATGGTGCATACTCAGGTCAGGTCACTGCATGGTAGCAAGTAGGGACTCAGGGACTTCAAGAGCTGGCTGTGAGCTGCATTGATTGATCTGCCCATGTGGCATATTTTGGCTCAGTGCACTTGGTGGCTACCATCTGCTTTATTTAACTACTTAGTAAGAATTTGGTTAAACTGAAGAAAACAAAATCCTGATGTGCATTATGGGTTATGCTTTTGGTTTGTTTCTTTACAATATGAACCAAACTTGTGGGAAGTGATTATGGCTTAACAGATAATTTTTGGAGTAGGTTTTGGAGGGATTTGTAGAAATCTTTTAAGTGTAAATGTGATGTTGGCCACAAAATTTGGGCAAGGCTCTGGATTTAAATTTTCCCAAAAGGTGGGAGGTTTGGGTCTGGATCTTATTCAAGCTAAGCATGATTCAAGCTTTTCATAACAAAAGGCTCCTTTCTCTTGAGCTTTAGCAGCAGCTTTTTAGTACATCTACCCTGTGTTTCCTTATAAAAACTCAACTTGAATCATGGTTTAATAATGACAAATGTCCTCTCATAGCTAAGGTGTGGCCATCAAAGGGGTTGCATGTTTGCACAACACTACCACAGAAAATCTGACTTCATGACCAGTGTATTGACCCATCACACTCTCTTCTTCCATGTAGAGTGAGGACTTCTGCTTTCCGATGAGACTGTATGTTGTATATACCAGAGCTGCCTGGAAAGTTATTGTCATCTACAATATTATTGTAATGTTTCTTTCCTTTTATTCATTGCTACCTCTTTTTTAAAACCAAATTCTTAGAAATTCTCTTTTTCAGACTGAAAAGGCTCTTCAATCTGAAAAAAAAAAAAAAGAGCTGACTGTTGAGTGTAAGTATACACTACCCTGGTTTGTGGGGTTTTTTAATATTATTTTTTTTCTTTTACAAGTGTATTGCTCAGAAAATATCAGGTTAGCCAAAGCATAAAGACTGACGTTCACTCACAAAGAAATCTACACCACAGTGCAAAACTCCTGTGGGGGCACATGGAGGAACCACTGTCAGGACTGTGCCCTCCCCAACCCCGTCCACTCTTCAGCTCCCCACCTGAAACGGCTCCCTACCTGAAAAGTGCCCGTTGCTTTGTGTTCTCTTTTGGGGTTTTTTTAACTGTTCTGCTAAAAGCTGGACAGAGGTGCGTGACCTCGCGTGGGCCTCAGGCAAGTCATGGCAGGGGAACGGCACCTCGTGCCTGGCACAGGCTCAGACCAGCAGCACAGAAGCAAACATCTCCATAAGTGCTTTAACTGCCCTGTGAGTCAGGTAGTCCAGCCGGCAGCCTCTTCCCATAATTGTTTGTCCTCTGTAATTAATTAAAGACGAACTGGCAAATAAACCCCACGCTCCCAAGTTTTCAATGCGTTCAGCATCCAGACCTGGCAACTCTTCTCCACCAGCTTCCTAATAAATACCATCCATAGGAGTTTTGTGCGTAATTTCTGTGTAGGCTCAGCTCGGGCTGTACTTGCCATACAGTTTCCAGCTGTTCAGCTCCAATTTGTGCGACGAGCAAAAACTATTTATGAAGCTTCAGCAGTAGTTTATAAATAGTCACATGATAAACAGTGGGTTGTGCTGTGTGCAAGAAAATTCAGCAGAGATGTCGCCATGGAGTATATCATTGCTTATTAGGGGCTAGAAGGGGCCTCAGAAATGTTTCCCAGCGTGGCAGCTTTCTGCAGATCGGTGCCCTCCTGCGCAGACAGGACCACGGTGGATCTCCCTGCCGGGTTTCCCAGCGCCTGGGGTGGTACCTGGGGCTGGCGTGGGATGTGGGACAGGGAGAAAGACCCGCATCCTGTGGCTATGAGGTACAAGTCACCGTGGCCAAACAGAGAGCCCCAGCCTGCCTGCAGAACACCCCTGTGTTCCTGCTACCCAGTCCCACCACTGGACCCGGAGGGACCACCTCCATCCTGAGGAACACGTAGCCTGTCCCACATTGAGCTCATCCTGAGTGTGCCGGGAAGTTTCCTTCCTCCACACCACCAGCTGTGTAAGGGACACTGAGTTTTATGCCACNTTTTTTTTTTTTTTTTTTTTTTTTTCATAGACCGGCAAACAGCCATCATCTGGGAACAATGAGAGCTGTCAGGACGGGGGAAGGGAGCCGGCCAAATTGTGAGCGTGGGCTCGAGAGCCGACGGAAAGAAAGGAAACACTCCTCGGGAAAATTTTACCCTGAAGAAAAAACAAACTTCATTAGCTGAAAATGAATGCTCAGTCTATAGAGATGTGTTCTGTGCCCAGAGAGCAGCATAGCAGGGACAGGTGACCTATTTTCCTTGGAGAGGAGGGAGAGGTTGCTCTCTATCGATCCCACCCTTCCTCTATCAGTTTATATGTCAGCTTCTACAGCCTGTGGAGGAAGCAGCCAGTAATGGAGTGAATCATTCACAATGAATAAATCATCTGACTAATTTAGCTTGTTTTCTGCTCGTGGCTCTTCCATGAACAGATCACCATTTCACCAAATTTATTCCTCATTCAGATTTTTCTTGCACTTTGGGGGTCTTTTTCTTTTCTTTCCATTTTTCACTGCTGCAAGTTAGCCAAAAAAAAGCTGGGTTATAACTGGACAGACAAGTTGCATGAGGCTGTCCCTAGCCCTGGACTGGATGAGTTCAGCATACGCCTTGCAGATATTTGCACCAATAACCAGAAAGAAAAATCAAATTCTGTAAACTGCTAAAGCCAGCAGAGTCCAAAATTCAGTTTCTATAGATACACGTGTCCTTCAGGGCAGAGTCTCCCAATACCTCTGTAAGATAGACACCCACGGTGCCAGCACAACTGAAAGAAAAACATAAATTTGTCAAGATTAGTGCAAGCATTTTTTCCTGCACATGTGGATTTTAAAGCCAGAAGGAACCATTAAGTCATCTGGTCCCACCTCCAGCACGAGTCAGGCCATACAATTTCATCCAGTCTCTCCTGTATTGAGCCTCATGACTTGCATTTATCCAAAGTATATCTAAATCAATCTATCTCGTATTCTGGCTAGCGACCATCTCAATGAGCAGCATATGTGGGGTGATGTCACCTAGAGGATCACTTGGCTTTAGCTCTTGCTAAAACTATGGCCAAAGCAACGGAGAAAGCTACAGGGCTGGATGCAGATGAGGTCTGTAGGATTCAGACCCCATGGTCAGTGTCAGACTGGATTTGGGAAGAGTGGTGTATGCTGTTGCAGCTGCCTGCTGGCAGGGACGCAGAAAGGGAGGGAGCCATGGGGCGGAGGGCTGTGGTAGAACTGCAAAGTTCTTCTTCTCCCTCTGGATGTGCCTCTTTCACCAGCAGAGCAAAACCCTGCTGGCTTCAGGCCTCAGTACATGCCTATATTTCTTTCAACTTGTATGTATATATTTATGTTTCTTTAGCTTGCTCTACCTGAGAGCACTGCACCCTTTCATGAATATTTGGTGTACACAAAAGGACAAGCCAAGAAACAAACAGGCAGCAAACACTGCCCAACCTAAAGCACCACCTGGAGCACAAAAATACCAGGCAACTCCCACACACATCTTCCCTCACCCACCACATCAATGGGGAGGCTCAGAAGCAGAGTACGGTGCTCTGTCCATTAGCAAGCCCCAACACCCAGGCATCAGGCAGAGAAATTCCCAACTCCACAGAAAATAGGAAAAAGCTCCCATACTTGTACCACAGGAGCTCCAGCTCAAGCACTTCCCAGTCACTGCAAAGAGGACTAAGAAAGGAAACTCTATCCTGCCATGCCAGATCCCAGGCTAAGCGGTATTGATGAGTCAAATTTTACATGCAAGCTAATTACGAGCTGATGCAAGCTGCAACAGAGTGGTGCAACTCTTCTCCGCATGAACAGCTGCCCAAGATGCGTGCTCTCCTGCATGGCCACCCATCACAGAACAAGTGCAGCCCCTCCTAAAAGCTCTCTGTTTCCTCATTGATCTGGGCTCAGAATGTCATTGCTGTGCTTACACATTGTGCAAATGAATTCAAACTGGTCAGAGGCTGGGCTCCTCCTGCCAAGTTCTGAGGAACTGGCCCATGGCCAGGTAATGCTCAAAAGCAGACACCATCCTTCCTCCTCTTTCCTTAAACTACCAACAAATTAAGTGTCCTGTGTACTCACTTGACCAAGAGGTTTAATATTGTTACAGCAAGGCCATCCAGTCTTCTGAGGATTCCTTTCTTCCAAGCCCTTGTTCTAGTCCATAATCTTAAATTGCAAGCCAAGCACTGACATTTCTTCTCTGAGTGCAAATTGGTGCTCAAAGACTCAGCTTAGATTGAAACAAAAGTGGATGTAGCTCAAAAGAAAGAGAGAAGAGGAGGTTAAAAGCTACTTTAATTTACACTACTAATTGCAGCAGCATCCATGTATAGTTGTGCCACCTACGGTGGGATCAGCCACCACTGCCCCAACTGCAGAACAGCTTTAGCTCTGTGTACCTGAGGGTGCAAACAGGGTTATTTTGGAACAGTAGCATGCCAGTCCTGGGCTGAAACGAGAGGGCTTTCTACCCAGATTATATCATAGCCTGAAGGAAAAAAGAGATTTCTTATTCCAGAGTGGAATACACCTATGTGTATATATACCTATATCCCTATATGCAGTGCATCCCAAATAATTCTTCAACTGCTTAGTTAGACCTTTTCTTAATTTCCAACTGTCTTGTGTAGACAAGCCCTAAGAGTAAACCCAACACATTCCAGAGGTCAAGCCCCATCCCTGACTCGGTCTTTTCTTGTGTCAGTTGACCAACACGCTCACCAATACAGTCCCCCAGATTCAATCACTCACAATGCGCTACTTAGCCATGCTTTATCTTCTCCAATTTAAATCTTGTTAAGGTTGGGACTTTTTCCTAACAAAGTCATGCACTTGTTTACTTTTTTTTTCCCATTTCAGATTAACGTTTCTTCTCCTTTGCTTCTGGGAACCATCATGTTATGGGAGGAAAAATAACAGGCACAGTGCACAGGACCAGATGTGTGCCTTCAACACTAAGGGGATGGATGGATGGATGGGTGGATAGGCATATGCACAAGCCACCATTGCAGCACAACAGCAAACCACAGCAATAGCCCAGCTACACACCTTAATAAGTACTGTTACTTAATAAGTACTTGGTCACCCAAAGTGCTTAGCCTCCAAAGAAAGGAGAAGATGTAAGATGAGTAGAGGGCTCCTAATGACTTGCTTCTCTGTCTGTATCCTCAGGAAACCAACAGGAAGCAAAAGGGAGGGGGAAAACCTGAAGTTTATGAAACAAAATGTATTTTTTAAGATTTTCTTAATCACACTTTTCTTTTTAGCTTTTTATTTTGGAAGAAGCAGCTGAAAATTGCTCTGCAACTGTTTAGCCATGTCTAATTTGGTAGTACATTAGAAAGACTTTCATCCTAATACTCTTGAGTCTATTGTAAATACTCAAACATTCCAGTCAACCAGACTGATAAAAACAATTTAACGGGGTTATTGGCAAGAGTGATCTCAGATTTGCTATAAGTCATGTCGATGTTCATGCATGCAAAGCAGCACATTTTCACTTACCAATCTGATTGACTGGTAAAAAATCTTAATGCAAAAGAAAGCTACTGACACACACAGAGTGTGAGGCTCTTCTTGGCTGGGTCTTGTAAGTGCAAAGAGCATCTGAAAAGTCTGAAGACATTTTTGAGGAGTCCTCAGAATTTTTTCTTATGACATAATTGAAAAAAGGGTTAGTCATGGTTACAAAAAGAATACTTCAAAGCATCTCTGTCAGTTTTGCAAGATAAAAATAAGCTCATATTTTAGGGTGCTTTATGTTGGAAACGAAGTATGGTGTTATTTGGAGTATGCTGGAAATTAATGAAAGCCAAAGAAATACTTAAGACTGCAGTAGCTTCTTAAAAAGTTATATTGAAATGTTTAAGGTCAGGTTAGTAGCAAGATGAGAGACATTTGGGGATAAGGGGACTGCCAGCCTTTTCTCTGATGTGTTCATAATATATTTTTTATTATTATTATCATTATTTTCCCTTTTTATACTCTTTTTGGTGATATAGAGAGAACTCGTCTTGTGTTGCATAGTTGGAAGTGACGTTTCTGGTAGTGTTTCCATTGATGTGGGTGACATGAAATTATTAGAGAAAGACATCATGAATTAGTGAGCTCTATGCAAAGGTAGAAAATTTCACAAAATAATTTCACAAAGACTAATTCATGAGCATTTCTCCCAAGACCGAGCTGCCTGTATGTTCAGTGAAAATATGAACATATTATATGAAATATATTTACGATACACAGTTCTTGCAAAAACTCCTCATTGCTAATACAGCTCTGCCATTAACTTTCTTAGCAAACTTAAGGACTTTCAATGTATGGTTCATTGTCCCTGGAAGCCATTCCTACCACTGTTTTAATTAGATATATTTTGAGCAAGTCTAACTGATGCTGAGCTGGACACTGCTGTTGGAACTGAGCAGTTGTCTGTGCTGGGTTTCTATCTTCAGTACTACTGTAGAAATTTTATCAAGATGGCCAGATATATACACCTGCAGAGGAGAATCAAATTATACAATTTACCATTAACATAAATTTAGGATGTCCTGGATGTTCACTATTGCATACCAACCAGATACCTATCTCAAAACTGGCTGTAATACAAAATATCACAGAAATGCTTTTGAGTTCAGAGAGAAGACAGATTTCATTACAAATGTTGAGAGATTCGACTCATGATTTTGCAACATTATTAACCTGGATAAATTAAGGGCTTGAATTATAATATACCTTGGTGGGTGTAATCTGTCCAAAACCAAACACCAGGGGTGGGAAATGATACAATGCAAACTTCTTGGTGACCAAAGTCAGCTGGTGGCTTGGGTCACCTCCACCCTCGCTTTCTCTGGCAGGCATTTCACAAACTGTTCTTCTGTTCGTTTGATTCTATAAATCATTATGATTCACCATCATGACAATGAATGGCAGCATGAAAAAAGTCATAGCTATGTACTAAGTGTTCGTTTGTTGTTTGATACTTGGTCTTGTTATGTGGGACAAAGATGACGCTGTGTTTGTGAAATGGCCTAGAAGTTTTTGCATTTCTTTCCGTCTCTCCATCTTGAACGGATTTTGTTCAAGCCCTACTATGCAAACATTGTTCTTATAAATATAAGTGCTGCTAAACAGATAACAAAGATGCATTGGTACCTTAATATTTCAGACGTTATACTATAAGCAGTTCATGGATTACAGCAGTGAGTAGATGTCCTAAATGCCCTCTTGATTATCTTGCCCTGTGCTTGCATTTATGGCCATGTGTCTGACTCAAGGTTTTCAGCTACTGTGACATCTTTTGTCAGACAGTAAGTACCGGATGGATTGCTGCAGGACCTTCTGAGGGCTGACACACTTCTTTCTCCCAAGTCAGCAAACATTCATGGAGGTCTCCTGCACCCACAACTCCCACCTCTGCCAGTGACCAATGCAGACTGGACATGATTAAAGGAGGTTGATTGTGCCTTAGCTGATTCTCCTGCATTGCCATGCCCTTCCAGATATAGACCACATGCAGCAGCAGCACAAGAAGCAGATCTTGTCCAGACATCACTCACATAAATCTGACTACAACATCTCGACTTCAGTAGTTAACGCTTTATATGAGGTCGCGTGAGATTGGTTTATGCCTGAAGTTTTCTTAAGAAGAGCTCTTTCTAGTGCTGAGACTTCTGTTTATTCTGAATACTTTTTACCCCAGCATGATTTCTTGGTAGCTTCATGTTTGAGATGGCTACTGCTTTTGTGAAGGTATTCTCAGCTGATACTAACCAAAATAGTTCAATGGCAGACATGAAGCATTCATCTAACTAGTACTATTTCAGTACTATTCCTTCTACAATCTGCTTTATCTTCCAGCAACCATATGTAGGCTTCATAACAGCAAGCAAATGAGCATCATTCCCATTTACTCATTTCTCCATGGCATGTTGGCTTTGGGAAACCTTTGATTTGCCCATAAATTCTGGGTCCAGCAATGGATTCAGTTCTGGGAATAGGATTTCTCTGTTCTCAACTTCATCTTCCATAATTGTTTTCACTGTCTGTAAATTTTGAAGACCAAATATTTGCTTTTCCAGTTGACATGGGTGTTTTCTTACACTTTGCTAATTGTTTTACAGAATCATACAACCTATTCTAGTATTCACTTAGATATATGTCAAGAAATGTCTTAGTCAATGAAATTAGTGTCCTTATTTAGGTCATCCAGTTTGGAAGGCATTAGTGATGTTGGAACAGTGTTTCTGCCTGATTACATTAGTTATATCAATTTAGAAAAAGCAAAAGCAATGTGAAACCAAACTCTGTGCTGGTGGGACAGAACTGAAGAGTGGGAGAGCATCCTACACTTGCCCAATAATGTTTCCATGGCTGGACATGCTGACATACGTTGCTGTGTATATCTCACACCAGCAGTGGCTCCGCTCTGTAAAGAAACAGCTGTGATGGCTTTAGAGACACTTAATTGATAAAGCACTTTGGGGAATCTATTATCACATGGAGAGAGTCTGGAAATAGCTCTTCCTTCAACTCATTAGCTGCAAATGAACCGGTTGTGTTGGTCTTCCTTTTCACTATCATTACAAGATCAGATACACTGTACTTGGGCTGTCACCTTCCCCAGCATATTATTTTGCATTTCTCAATACTACTGTAATGCTTTTTGATGTTTCTGATACTGCTGTTATTTTGCTAGATACACAGTGTCCTCCCTCCATCTCATCACATGCTCACCCTCTCTTTCTGTACTTGTGTTGTGTGTCTCTATGCCTTTTCATGCAGGAAAAAAACAGCTCACTCAACTCAATAATGCCAGGGTCTCCACTTCATCTCTTTAAATATACTTCAGCCACAGTCTCCTCTTTAAACACTGATTTTAGCCAAGATTTTTCCTCATTTTAATAAACATGGACTACTTTGTTCCAAAACAGCTGATCTTCCTGATTTGTAAACTGTTCTTAATTGCATCAAATTTGTCCAAACAACCAGTTCCATATTATTCTATCCTCCCTGCTCAATATATAGTATCTTAGCCAAGAGCTTTCTTCTGAACACCTTTTGGGGATTTAGGTGTGCATTGCCCAGCACGCATCTCCAGGATGAACTCCACCACAGCTCACAGCACAGCCATCCCCTGAGCTCATATTCCACCCAGCACTGCACAGGAAATGGCTTCAGGTGATGGTTCACCAGGAGGAGATAGGGACTGTCTTCTCCATATCACCAATCAATCCATATAATGTAGCTGAGTCTCTTCAAACAACATGAAGAGGGGACCAAGCTCAGCAGTCCTTGACTTCCCAGCTGGGAGGTGGTTAATCCCCTTCTGCCTGTCTCCTCATTCACGACACCCACGGCTGGACAACCTCAGCTAGTGGTCACTCCTTAGTCAGTCACGGTGGTAGGAGCAACAGCACAGGTCTGGAACACAGTGCCCAAACTTCCCAGAGGATCTGGGGAGCAGAATCCAAGCTATCCTGAACCCTTGTATCGCTTTCCCATGCCAAATGCAGCAATCTGGCACAACCTTGGTGACAAAACATCTGCTGTGACTGCAACCATGTAAATGAGGCTAAAAACACATTTTCAGATCACTCAGGGAAGTGAAAAAAGAAATTCAGGTGCTTTTTTACTGTAAATATGCCTAGAAGATAAAACCCAGGCATCAGTTGTTTAACGAGGGCAGAAGCAACACACTGCGCATTATTGTACCAAGGAGGCTCACAAGTGGTTAGAAATTCTCAAACAACCTGATGTGGTTTATTTTGAAGACTGAAAGCTCTTCTATCCAGAGATCACTCTTCTCCCTTCTCTAAGAGGATTTTTTTTTTTTTTTTAAAAAAAAAAAACCTTGTGGAAAGCAGCTGTCGGCTAATGTAACACACAGCACCACTGTAAGAATGGATCCATGAGCCCTGGCAAAACCGCAGTCCTTGTCAGTATCCATGAATGAAACTGTCCCGGGGAATCTGCAGAGCAAGGCTGTGTATTTAGGAAGCTCAAAAGAGAGTCAAAACAAAACCAAGTGGAGCAGGAAAAGCAGCGCAGACGTGTCAAAGGGCTGCCCACATGGCTCAACCGGAGGCCGACCTAAAGCCACCGCCACACAATCGCTTGTGAGGCTTACAAAGGAGCCAGATGCTCCTGTCAAAATTATACCTTCTGCAAATCAACATGGGAAACCTGCCACCATCCTGCCTAAAAGGAGGAGAATTGATACTATTTTCTTGACTAAAATAATATCTTTTCAGTGAATTAGCTGAAGAAAGAACAAGAGCTGTTTGCTTTGGACAAGTATATTTCCAAGCATGTCATCCCCACAAAAGCACAATTCTTTTGCTCTACTTTCATGCGACCCTGAAAGCAAATATCTGCTGGATATGATCAGGCTGGCTCCACATCTCCAAACAAGGCGAGGGAGCTGGTGGCAAGTGGGATTCTTCCGTTGCTCTGAGCTAATAGAAATTAGGAAGAAAAATGCAGTTCTTGTCTTGGCTGGCTTTGAAACGTACTTAACTTTTCATTCACAACGTGCTGCTTATATCCACAAAGCTCAGCAAGGCAGTGAATATCACTGGCCTGTTTCAGAGACAAGAGGAAAACGTGTTGCCCGAGGTCTCGCCCCACGTCACAGCAACCAGGGTTCGGGTGGCAAACCTGACCTCTGGGCCACATTGCCCCAGTCATTTCCAGTCCTTTCCATGGTGTTTTAAACACTGATCAAAATTTAAGCTAGCAGAGGGCTTGCCTGGCTCAGCTCATAGCCTCACAGCTTGTCCTGGTCCTCAGATTAATTGTTCTAATTAACCACTCCACAGGCAAGTAAATATATATTGACTCTTTCTTCATTTCAGACTCAGGGCCAAGCATGACTCAGAAAAATAATCAGCTGTGACTTCCTCCCAAAATTTGCCACCCATCTAGATTGTAAACATCGCAGCCCAAACTCCCAGCTCATAACAGGGGGAAGCAAATTCAGTGTTCCTGGCTGGTTTTCTTCTTCCTTTTCTTAATTTCAGAAGAGGATCATCTTAATAAAGACTATAAAATCCCATATGTTATAGCATGCATTCACAACTGCATTTCTGTGGCCATGCTGGGTCTGTTCAAATCTCAGTATAAGGACAGGAGGAAGCATCACCAGCCTTTCCATGGTGTATCACAGCCTCATCTTCTTGGAAACAGAAAAGCCAGAGAAGCTCAAAACTAGCCTAAGAAATGTATTGGGACAAAAGGTTTCAAATAGAAAACTCAAGACTTCTGCATTATAATGCACAGGATAGGAAAGGTTATTTTTGGCACAACCTCATTTCAACCTTTCCTTATATTTTTAATGATTTTTCAAGATGAAGATGTTTAGTGTGGGAAAACTTAGCAGTCAGTAAGTCCAATATCTCCCCCAGAGTGTGTGCTTTGCCTGTGTATTGACTACAGATCAGGTTGCATGGGCAGAGTACTTATTGCATCTCTGTTAGTAAAGAACCTATAGTTTAACAGATAACTAATGACAGAGTCATTTTCCTGGCTTTGCTACGTGCTCTGACAATTCTTCACTCAGTCGAGTTTCTAAGCACTCGTGCTGCTGCAAGGCTGCACCTTGCCTTCCAGCGGCTTTTGCACTTGCCAGAACCTCCTTTGATTCTCCAAATGGGAATGAGGCAATAACTACCAAGTCCAGAAACACCTACATGAGATGTTAGCTGTCCACCCTGACAAAATTAAATTTGTTTAAAGCAACAACGAGAGGATGAGGATAAACACAGATCACATAAAGAATTAGAAAAACGAGAAAGAGCAAAATAAACCATCTGTCAGTTCCACATTGCTATTAATGTATAGCTCACATTTGGCTTATTTATATTTATGCTACAGCAATTTTCTTGTGATGGCAAGAGAGAATCTGATATTCTAGAAGCTAAATAAATAGTAACATTTGAACTTGATTAGAAATGTATTCAAGCTCCCTATTTTGACCCTAAATGGCCATTGTCTTGTAAATTATGATCACCTGAAAAAAAAATTAACTCCTAAATTGAGAGTGAAATTTACTGGGGCAAATCTCACATCTTTCCATTCAACATCTCTGAGCTAACAACCTTCTAATAATTTCAAAGACTGAAGCTTTTACGTTCTGAAATTGCCCACTCTTAGTTGATCNAAGAACAGTGGAGAAATGGGCTTGGAAAATATTGTGCAGTAAAAACAGAGTATGGGTATTTGTAAGAACAAAAAGATTTCCGTCAAGCTTCGTATGTGTTGGGAAGGATCTCTGCTAATTAAAAACAACTCCAGAAAATTACAGCTGAACTGTAGAGAGTCTTGCAAATGCTTTTCATTTCAAAATCTGTTGATAATTACAAGACAACTGCAATTCAGTTAATCTTGTAAGGGAAGGACAGACAAACAGTGTAACTGTTGGATGGTGAGTAGATAGGTAGATAGACACCTAAAAATGAAAAAGTTATTCCCAGAAGAGGTAAACAGGAGCAGATTAGAATTGAAATATTTCAGCAGAAGCTAAGCAGTTCCCTGCCAAATACGTTTTTCTAATATTAGCTCTAGTCTATCAAATCCTACACAATTTCTTTACTGGCATAAGGTCTTCAAAACAGCTTGCACAAGACAGATGTAAAGATATCTGAGCAAAAGTGTATCACTGCATTAGTTTAACTTTTATCTATAGTTCCCATCTATGCTACTTCTGTCTTATTTAGTAGTTGGAATTTATTTCTATAGAAAAGTCACATCACCTCACGATTCCCTCAGTGGTCCCCCACACATAATGCAAAGAGGGGATGTCGTAGACAGTTTTTCATCTGTGTTTTCCTGCTGTAGCAGCCTGTGTGTGCCTGTGCACATGCGTGTTCACATGCATGGCAGTTCATGTGCCACAGAGAAGCCCTGAGGCCAGCTGGGAAAGGATCCAGAGGTGGAAACAGCATCAGTACCACTGCCTGCTCACCCCTTCATGGCTTTGCTCCCTGCCGATGCTCCCACAGGGGTTATTTACCTACAGCTCACACAGCAACACAAGTTTATGCACACTCATAGGCTCCTTTCCACATTCTGTATTAACTTAGCATTTTATTGATCATTTGGGAGCAGAATGAATGCTAATCATTAAGTTTTATAGGAACGTTTCTATTACGTGAAGCCTTATAGCACATGTGCTGAGTTAAGGGATGTTGCCTATGTAAATGAAAGATAATTCTACATTAAAAAGACATTTTCTGGAGCATCTTTATTCAGTTGCATTTCAGCTGATCTAAAGGGCTCCTATCAGCACTAATGGAGAGGGGTAGAAGCTTAGGAATGTAAGTGTAGATAATAGTTTGCTAGGCCAGGATACTATTTCTCTGCCATGGATTTCAAAAAGACTTACTGTACATACTGGTTCTGGCATTTGAAACTCCAGGCTTAGTTGGGGGATGGGGAGAGACGGAGGGAAAAAAAAAAGCATTTAATATGAACAAAACATTTTTTGTGAAAGGCAGATTCCTTTTTTGTTTCCATGTGCCATACAGTCAGCATTTTTTGAGTCTTTACTGATGCTCTCACACAAGCAAAGTGACTCTTGAAAATGCACCATTACAACTTAATATATCCAGGATGTAATTTGTACTTAACAGAAAGATATTTAGGACCATTTCCCTCAGCCATAAGACTTTCAGCTGCACAGTGGGAGGTAGCGCTTCAATGAAACCTTTGTTTTTAATCTTCTGATACAGTCACTAAGGCAGTTGGCTGACTTTAAAATTACATCAGTCTTCTTTTTAATCTAGGGTTTACAAGCAGTAGTTAGTTTGGGGCATCCACCAAAAGCGTATCGTTTCACGGGCACAACTACCACCCTTTTTTCCTCTGTTGTGTAGGAATCACCGAAATCGATCTCTAAAAAAAGAAGGGGGGAAAAGAAGAAGGAAAAAGAAGGAGGGAAAAGAAGGTGGGGGCGG
>VZRU01006955.1:13673-29115 GCA_013398155.1 Pedionomus torquatus | reverse complement strand
GGTGGGAGGAGGGAGAGAGAGATATTAAAAGAAAAAGGTAGCTTAGTGACCAGTAATAATTAGCTCCTTGTTTGAAATCAGTGCTGACTTGTGTGCCGGTGCTGAAGCATCTATGAAAAATACTATAATTTCTACAGTGTCTGGCTTTTTATTGCTTACATTTGCATATAAATTAAATCCATATTGTAGCTTTAAGGCAAGCTAGGTTTAGAACGCCGAACAGCTCAGGGTCCTATTGTTTTACATCTACTTTCTATATTGTGGTTAAATGAAAAGGGAGGAGAAAGTAAAGGAGGGAGAAAGTCAGCTCTGTAGCATTTTTAATTGCTTGTCTGCCAATTATGGCCAAATTAATATTTAAACTTTGCAGTGCTTTGAGAAATTGTTTACCAAATCCACTTCCTGGTGTTCGATGCTCCCTGTGCCTACAGCAATATCTATATTGGAATCTTTTGTTGAAGAAAATGAAAAATAATGAAAGATAAACTCTGTTCTCTTTTAAAATATTTTAAGGAAACAAATGCTGTTAATTGAACTGTAAATATTTCAGATATAGGCAAGATTCTTATTCCCAATAGCAACCTGAAAACCCATTACTAGCCGATGTTTTTTTCACCTGATGCTGTTTGTGGGCACGACAAGATCTTGTGTCATTCCCTTCACTTGCTCTTATTTTTGTCTTCCTCCTTTGCTTTACGCTGCCGTCTCTGCTCGGCCGACTTAGGCTGGCCTGTCTGAGTTCCTGTTTCAGCACGGCTCGGAAATCCACAGGCTGCTAACGCTAACGCATCAGGACAGAGCCTGGGAAGACAAGAGACATTTGCAAAGATGAGTAACAAGAAGCAAATGGCGCCTCAAAGTCTCCCTTTAAAAATTCTTTAATGAGATACAGTACTTTTTTCTTTTTTTTTTTTCCCCTTCCATTCTTTTCTTGGGCTAATGCCTAGTATGTACCAACCACTGGGCCACATTTTTAGGAAACATCTAAATCAAAAGTCAGAAGATTACACAGGGACATAAGAAAATCTTAAGATGGCAGGAGGCCAGGAAGCCCAGCTAGGCCTACTCTCTCCTCCAGTTAACAGTTGTTCCCCATAATATACTGTTTTTCTCCCCCCTCTGTCTCCATATGCTTCTTGCTCTATTTGAAATCTGGTCAGATCGGTCGCTTCTAGAGCAGCATCTGGTAGCTTATAATATATACCCTCTGGAAAAAAAAAAGCGTATTACATTTGTACAGTGCAAGACCTCGCTGGAGCCATGTCCCTCGTCCTCATATTTGACATTAGCTCTAATAACTGCAGCACTGCTCCCTGCTGTTCCCCCCAGAGCCCTCTGCAGCTCAGCGAGGTCCCCTCTTAATCTTTTCTCTTTGCGAGGGATACAGACCTAGTTTCACTAACCATTTTGGAGCCTCCAATCTCGAAGTCATTATGGGACTTTGTTGTACTATTTCCATTTCTGTAATATTCCTTCTGTAATTAGGTAATCAAGACTGTGCATCTTTCCCATGTGGCCTTTCGAGGTCGATTTTATTTATCAGCTTATTTACCCCTTATTACACACTTTAAAAATTCTGGTTGCAATACCATCAGCTGGGCACCTTGCTAGTCTTCGCAGCTGTCTGCTTGCTATCGTAATTTCCTTTTTCCTCTTTCCCATCACCCATTTGCTTGTTCTGTCTGAAATTTGCAGCTGTTCATAGCAATAAGGGATGGATGTTACAAGCTCTTGTACGCCTGGTGAATTTTATGAATAGTCTCCTATGGATGCCAACGGGAGCATGGCATGGGCTGACATGTGGGTGAAAATGTTGGTGGGACTGGTTTAAAGTGCGTTCTCCCAGGCAGAGATAGTCCCTAGTTATAGGATTAGAGGATACCCCCCCACCCAGAGAAGTCCTCCCCCTCTTTGCATGTGTCAGGACTACCAGGCTGGAGATCACACACGCTGCTGTGTAGCTGGTTTCACACACAGAAGGACAGGGCTACAGTAGCACTATAAATATATACAGAAGACAATCATCTGTCGTGTGGACTCTGCTACAACAATTAAAGTCTCACTTGTCTTTTCCACCACAATAAATCAATTGCCTTCAACTTACAGGCACCCATCTGTATGTTCAGGGCTTTCTTATCAGAGATAAAACAGTCTTAAAACCTTCTTCTCTTTAATCTTTGGAGAAATACAACCAATCACTGAAATAAAACTCCGTTTGTCTCCTCACCTACCAAAATCTTGTTCCTCTCCTGATCTTTTGGTCTTCTGTACCCTCTGCCCAGTTCTGGGTGACCTTCTCCTTTACTTCAGAGCACTTTCTGTTAAGCTCAAGCTCTAGTTTAAAAGCAAACTTCCTTGCTATGTCTATCTGATGCTCAAGACTGTTACTGTAATAACCACCATGTTCTGGTTTCAGAGATGACTGTCTGGCTCCTGGTAGCTCATATTGCAATGACATTTTGGCATCAGGACCACCTCCAGCCCTCACAGCACCTCTTCTAGTGTCCTTCTGGAGATGCTGAGGTCCCCTGAAGGGACTGTCAAAAAACTTGGGGATTGGTAAGAAAATACGTGCAGTGCCATTTCACAAATGGAGGAAAGCAAGAGAGATCTCCCCCTCACAGGGGTCCCTGTACCTGGGGCACAACCCTCATCATGTTCCATTTGGCCCAGGAGCAACAAGTCCAACTTCTTGAAGGGGGAAAAGATATCCCCAAATTCAGGCTGTCTGAGCCTTTTATTCTGTCAGATGTGATTTGCAGAAAGGCTTTTTCCTTGCTACCCAAGGCTGCCTGTTACATGGTTAATTCTCTACCCCTGTACTAATGGACCTTGTAAGACAGCACCACCAAGCTTTAAGACCATAGAGATATTGTAACTACATATTTAAGAGATTTAATTTACCTGTTTCCCATATAAACCTATCAGTTATTTGTTTATTCCTGGTCTTATGCTTGACGCAGTGCCCATCCTATCAATGCAAAGGTGACTCTGAAAATGGCATTTGTTAAGGGTTTTTTTTGTGTATTGATGCCCTTTTTAAATGTTATCATTTTAAGCCTTTCTCCCTCTGTTTCCAAAACCAGATAGTGAATAAGAGAAGAAAAGCTTTTGGTAACACTGACCAAGACTTCAATCATAATGAAACACAGCTTCTTTTGAGGCTTGAAAAAGTTTGATTCCTTGTCTGCCATTATCTTTGCTCTTTTGCTGCTTCTTGCTCACACTGGGTCAAGCAGAGCACAGGAGACCCATGCTCCTCAGTACCACCTGAAAGAGGATTTGCTCAAAACTGCTCATTCTTGTGAAATTTTAGAAAAAAGCCTGTTGACCCACGAGACTTGAACAACTGAGACAACTGCATTTTGTAAGGGCAAAACAAATTGAGTTCAAATTACATGCTATTTTATATTCTCCTAGGAGTTGCTTAAGTGTTTGTTAGTGTCTCAAATTTTAGCTTTGTGTCTTACAAACCCCATCTTCTGGCAGTTTATCAGGTGTTGCCGGTATTGGTTTCAAAATAGATATTAAATACCGCTCCTGCACCTTGTAGCTGCAGTCATTTCCAAATGTATTGAACAGCTTTTCCGCTCTTCAGCCGTCAAAGATTATACACTGAGAATAAATTACTCAGCTGGGTGCGCTGTTTGCAGGCAAGCCCAGGCAGTGACAGTATCAGCAGTCCCTGTGTTTAAAAGCATGTAAAACACTTTCTCTTTTTTCTGTGCTTTACATTGTGATCCTGGAAACAGCAGCTCAGCTCCATCCTCCGCACAAGTGAGGATGCTGGCAAAGATGTCCTGAGGTATCACAGCTGTCAGCCCAGTCCCTCACCCTTCATCCTATGGATGCCCCCCCCCTCCCCAGACCGTGGCACTGGAGCAGGAGCTCTATGGGAGTGGGGTGCTCCAGAGGCTCCTCCAGGCAGAGGAACATCCCCATTTCATCCCAGTGGCTGCTGGGCTTTGTGTGCTCTCTTGTTTTAGTCTACATCCTTGCAGAGAACAATCCACACAATTTCCAATCATCTCCTTTCACCCACTGCTACAACCTGGATTTTTTTTAACATTTTTTTTTCTTTTTATTTCAAAGGAAAACAATGTGCTTACTGAGTATTAATAACTGTTTCCAGCATCAGACAGCTCTCTGAGATTTCCCTTATTTTTTCTTTTCCCTTTTGTAATTTCTTATTACAAGACTCGCGTTGTTCGCTGCACTGGTGTATCGCACCACCAGCCTTGAATGACAACATCTCTTTCCCTTTGAATTGCTGAATTCCATAAGGCTGGATTCACAAACCTAGCACCAAACTAGAAACCAGGCCAGAATTTGTTTTATTATCTTTACTTTCCACAACCGACACTTCCAATGAGGTTTTTGTTCAAATGCTCTCAACTAGTGAATTTTGCACTAAAGTTGAAAACAAGATTTGAAATTTGCCTGGGACAGAAGAAGCAATAATTCATAAATATTAAATCAGTTTAATAATTTTTTACCAAAAATGGTATCTGAGTTAACATAACCAGACACAAAATATCTCCAGTATCTAAACTTTAGGCTCCAGGTCTGCAAGGGATTTTCCACAGGGAACAGAAAGCGATATGTACAATTAAAGGAAATTCCCTCTTTCTTCATCCTATAGGATGAAGTACCTCCTTAATACACCAACTTCTCTTCCTTTTGATGACAGAAGGAGCTCGGAAGACAAGTTTAGCTATACCCCTAACTTTTAGCTAGCTACAGCAAATATCTTACTGTGGATGAATGATAAATAATCCATAATTCAAATATGTTTGCAGAAACAATTTGTCTAGCCATTTTGACAGGATAAATTTGTAGGGGGAAAAAAAAAATCTGCTTGCTGGCAAACTGCAAGCATAAAAGATGACTAAATTTGTTTAATTAAAAAATCAGTGTAAATAAAGTTCTTGTAGATATTAAGTATGATTGTGAAGCAGAAATAGTTTAAATCAAACCTTACATATAATAAATACAGGGACAGGCTTCTTACTGCGCATATGATGCCTTCATTATCACTAAATATAATTCTGATCTATTCATCTTTGACTAGTAAGGACTGAGGAACTGTATTTAAAAAAAAAAAAAAAACATGCATTCTTAAAGACAAGAAACAGGAGGTTTCTTCTCCTGTTTTCTTTAACTTTCTGCATACTTGATGGGTCCTTTGGGTTCTGTTAATTCTGCCTTATGCACACGACAATCTTCCAGGACAAAAGAGGGAGATGTGCAGCATGCTCCTTTGCTCTTGTCCTTTCATATAATAGGTGCAATCCCCATCACTTTATCATCTGCAGCAGATCAGAAAGAGAAAAGACCGACATGACCTGCTACACTTGGTCTGAGAGATCAGACATAGCTCTAAGAAAACCCTTCTTCTTCAGAGAAAGTTTCCTAATCGTAGGTGTTCTCTAAATTTCCGGAGGACACAACCAGGTCTCTCATGTCAGGTTTGCTCAATGTTAACTCAGCTTCTCGGAGAAGGGTCAGAACAGTTTCAGTGAAAGATATGCAAATATCCAGCAATACTTTGCCCTTTTGTAGTCATTTCTCTTGCAGCTCAGCCTAAGCAGATACCCCGTATTCCATCACTGTCATGCAAAAGCCTTAACTTGTCTCGAATTTGAAGCAATTTAAACCCGTTAAAGGTTTGTGGCATCTGCATTCAGTATCAGTTTGTTCTGTTTAAATGGATATTGGAGATATAAGGAGAGAAATCCCTTGAAATAAAGACAGTCATGAAGAGAGAGTCCCAAGAGGTGTCTCAAAAATAGATGCTGCCATTTTTATTAGCAAAGTACAGAAGCAAGAGTGGGAAAAAATAAGTTCAGAAAAATCCCTCTGCTCATCAAATACTATTGAGAAATTTGCTAAGGGAGTCCTAAGCTTAAATTACAGAGCAGAGTTTAAGATACTTTGAAATCTTACATGGCAGAACAGATTCTCTTTCCCACACTAATGGCTGTCTCTGTCTGTCTGTCAGCTAAGAGTTCAATCACGTATTCACAATAAAGTATGGGTCAAGTCCTAGAATGTCTGTGTCTTATAGTCTTATTCTTGGCTGACAAGCGCTACATCTAAATCAGTGTATGGCATTAAGTTAGAGCCTGAAAGCAGGCTGGAGTGGTGAGACCAGTCCAGATGACGAACACTTCTTGTCCCCTCCCAGCCCTCAACCTCGCTCAGGCCACTGTTGCTCAAAGACACAACTTCCAGCATCACTTATCTAATTGTAATCCAGCAAAGGGGAAGCACAGCTCAATAGTAATATTGTATAGGACTCATTTGGGCAAGTCTCTATCATGTGGCCTGAGTCAAAAGGTTACACACCAGTAATAGAAATCTATTCAGAGAAAGATATACTGGCATAATAAGACCATCCCGCTTCATGTAATTATAATTCATGCATTCAGAGACAGCTGTCCATCAGATATATTATATTAGCTGGCTTTGATTTCTATAATGAGTTTTATTAGTGTATTTATGAGGAAGAACAGCAGCATATAAAGAAGTTACGAATCAGTTGTTATGTGTGCAGAACCAACATTTGGAATCTTCTAAGTCTTGCAATGAAGCCACAGTCTGAATGGATACAGAGACTGAAATACTCCCCAAAATATGATCCGCGCAGACCCATTCCAATAACCCAAAGAGTCAGCACTACCCATTGCTTTGTTTTGCAGTTGTGAAATCATTGGATTTATGTAAACAAGAAATCTAAATGGGGATCTGAAAAGAAACAAAATGGTGAACAAGAATGTTAAAGGTGAATTTATCTGTGATATTAGATTGATGTGGTCCTAAAGGATCCTTTTTCAAGTACAAGAACTGGCGCTCTTTGTCCTTGTTTCCCACAGACAAGAGCATGCAGACCATGCCAAATGAGATATGCTGAATTTAGAGAGTTTCCGGAGAGGATGGGCAGTTCTTCTACGAAAAGTAGTGATGGAAATGTGGGACCAAAGGAAAGTGAAAGGCACTGAAAAAAGTATGAAGACTAAGAGAAAACAACAGTCAGTGATGCAGTTAAATGTTATAGAGAAGAAAAAAAAAAGGGGGGGGCAAGCATTAGGTCTCAGCAGCACTGGAGATACATACTATTGGAGGCAATTTTCTATAAGCCCAGTATCTAAATGCAAAAGTCATTAAAAAGTCTTTTAAATAGTTAACTACAGCTAACATTTTTGAAGCCTGAAGCAAGATAGCTGATCTTGAAAATGTTTCTCCTTCAACAGAACAGCCTCAGACTATACCTTCTGCCATCTGTAACCTTACCTGCTCCTCCTTAAAGGTTTCAAAGAACTGCCTTCTGACCAGCTAAACCTGCCCCTGTCCCCCAGGTCTTTGAGCCATGCCCAGACCCTTCATGTCACGCTGGCTGATTGGGATACTTCAGACAACTGAAGGCAAGCGCTGCAAGATGTAGGGGAAAATTAACTCCTGTGCCAACATTTCCTGGTACTGAGTGTCCCATTGCCCAATTGTACTGCATTAAAGCAGTTTGACCAAATACTTCAGGTCTCCTCAGCTATCAGCCAAAAAGGCCAGACCCCTTGTAGGGTTGAAGCCTGGACCACACACCACCATCCTTCAGCTTTTCAAATTGCACCACCAGCCACCAGTGCAGTACTTTCCGCATGTACGCCACCACGTCCCACAGCCTTCACAAATCCTGATGAGTTAAGTGAGTGGTTCTCATACAAAGTGTCTGTGTTTAAGGGGACAAATATTTGAGTAATCAAGGCAAGGTCTGATTAATGACAGGGTCTGTAGCCAAAGGAAAAGGATGCAGCATGCTTGCTATGCTCAAATAGCAACAACAGTTGGATATCGCAAAAGCGCAGAACCTCTTCAGTGCACCCAAAAAAATTCCCATCCAAACAAATAAAAGTGATCAGGTAAAAGCTCTCAATCAAGCTACAAAACTGGCCAGCCTCTCCTGTGTCTACCCTCAGTGGCATGTTCATCCATCAACTCTAATACCTATGTCTACATAACCACCACCATCTTTTGCTACCATTAGCTGATTACGTTCACTGTGGCAATAGCTGAGGGAGGGGTGTCCGCCCTGATGTTTAGATATCAGAAAATAATTCTGCATTGCTGGCCAAAAATACCATGTTGACAGAAGAAGAGTTCAGCACACGGGATCAGCTTGGTTTCACCACTCGAGTTCTTCTAGTGCCTGGCTGTCAGGTTACCCTGTCAGCCTCAGTAAGAAACTGAGCAGTCAGAAGTTACCCAATTCAAAAGTCTTCCTTAAAGCTCTGAGTTTCCAAGAAAGCAAGAAAAGGTGGTGAGAGGGATTTTAACCACTGCTTCTTTGAAAGAAAATAAATCATTGGCAAGTGGTAGGCCCTGCATGACACCTGCACAGGGCTCTCGTGGGGTGTAGCCTCAGTGTCCCAGGTATTGCCCGACCTCCAGCAAGACCTATGGCCTGAAACTGTAGTAAAGATTGCGTTTGACCATCAAGAACTTATTCTGCCTCCAGAAAGAACGTGAAAACCAGTGTGGTGCTGAATGACCTTATCAGGACAGTAACTGGAAAAATGCCCACACTAAGAGATACTCAATGGTTACCACGTATGAAGAGCCTTGATGAGCCAGGTTGTTTACTGCTCACAACCATTGAGCTATTCACGACTCCACTAACACTATGGTGAAGGGCACGGCAGCCGTTCTTGGCCTCCTTCCTGAGCACAATGTATTGTTTCCAGAGCCCTTTATGCTACCATCACTCCAATTAGGAGCTAGAGTGCCTTCACAAATGTTCTGTTCTCCCACTTTGTCAGACAGAGATGATCTGAATACCACAGAAACCTTTGAGAGGGGGAAAATCACAGAAGAGAGCATTTAGGGATCATAATGGCAATGAGTGGCAAGAACAGATGATTACAGAACTTCATAAATTTTAATCAAAATATCAAAAGAGTGCACTGTCAATGCAAAGATATCCTTCTCCTAATAGGAGGACAAACTAAAGCAGTGGCTTTATAACATCCTTTGATGCCCTAGGACAGCAGGACCCCCGGAGCTAACCGTTGTATCTCACAATAGTTCATTAGTATTGAGATTCCTAATTCCCTTTATTGGATCTGAGTTTTGGCTTCTCAGATCTGACCCCTGAAGAGCCAGAAACTTCAGAGTGCTTTTTGCTACACATTTCCTCACTTGGGGCATTTTACTCCACACTTTTAGAAATAACACGTGCCTTTGCTACAGTGAAGGAAAAGGAATAAACGTGTTATCTCTTAGTAAAATATTATGATAATCACTCAGGCAAAGACATCTACAACCAAATCATCCTTCACACTGCTGTTCTCCTGTAACTATGGCAAAAATATGTCTTTATTAGAGCTGAAAACTAAAGACAAGAGGATGGAAGTTATGTCTTCTGCTTCTGGCCATGTATTTTACTCAAAAAGGAATTTTGTGACTCATCCTCTTCTAGTCGAGACTCTTGAACAGATCACCATTTCCCATAGGTGAATCGGAGGAGAGCATCCACTGTCTTATGTAGTAGATTTGAAAAAAAAAAAAAAAAAAAAAAAAAAAAAANTTAATAAAGAAGAGTGAAAAAAAAAAAAAAAAAAAAAAAGAAAAGAAAAGGAAACAGTAAACTAATGCTCTGACTACCAAGAGCTGTCAGGCATCCAGTCTAGAAAAAAGAGCCTACTGGTCCAGCCGCTCAGTCCTTGCATGCTCCTTGCTTTTCCCTATTATTTCTCACTCCACTATCCCATAGAAACTCTCATAGAAACACGCTGACTTCAGAAAAGTTGAAAAAGGTATTAATATGCCTTCCTCTTCTTTTTCCGTATGGGCTCTCTGTCTCCAGAAAATGAGGGAATGAGAGACCAGACTCATATGTCCCTCAAACCCAGGACAAAGTAATGTGCTTGGAAAAGAAGACAGGAAGAGTTAACCAGGTTAATGTGCTTGGAAAAGAAGACAGGAAGAGTTAACCAGGTTTATAATTGTTTCCAGAGAGCAGTTATTCAGTCCCTAAAAATGCTGGTAGAAGAACAAAATGGAAAATTAACATGGTCCCAGCAGACAAATGATTAATATTTAGGAAAAGACTATAGCAAGTGTTGATCCAGAAGAACAGGAAAAGAGCATTTTAATGAGTGGTGCTCAGACTGTACAAACTCATTAGATTTGGGGGTTACCATCTCATTAAAAAAATAAATGGAGGACATTTTCCTATTCTGTATCCCCCTGTTTTGAAGAAGGGGTTTCATGTTTGCTTCCCCTTTACCGGCATCTGTGTTTGTGAAGAGGCACATGCCCAGGAGCCCTGAGCCCTGGCAGAGGGCTTGCCATACCAAAACACCAACAAAACCTGGAGCAAGAGCCAGGCAAATAACTGAGAACAAAACAGCTGAGTGAAGCTGCCAGAAGACTTTTTTTTTTTAATGGAGAATGTTTGTTTTCTTTAATTTTCCTTTCCCTCTGCAGCTTTCCTCAGAGCCATACCCTCAAATAATCCCCGCTCTCCAGCTGATTGGGACGCAGCTCCCTGCCCGCCTCTAATATTGGCACCATGACATTTCAGCTGGTGTGGGTGGGCACGAACAGGTGGAAAGCGTGACGGGAGGTGGTGACGATGCCTGTCCCTGCAAGGGGGATGTGGAGGTGCTGGGGAGGGGGTCTGGCCACGTTGCTGCCCGCCTTGGGCCGGCACCGATAGCTCCTGCCTGCACCTCGCACATCGGCTTTTGCGTTTAATAAAGTTGTGGCCTCTTGGCTTTCACCACAACACAGTTCCCAGTTTTATTTCCCAAGGGTTCATAGCAACAGTAACACACAGTAGTCATAATGTGTCATAAAATAAATATTAGCGAAAGCACACGCGAATCTCCGCCGGTTTGGAATTTACTTGGCATCGTGCATCCCATAACACACACCTCCAAAAGCAAAAAGTTGTCTGCTGATGGAGGAGGTTTGCTTTTCGCCTTAGTTTTGTTTTTTCCACAGTCGGCTGGGCTTACACCACTGTCACAGCTAATAAAGGTAAGTACCGGTACAGCACTACCTTGCACATTGCCCTAATCACATTGCTCTTGGAATTAAGCCTGTCAGCGCTCCGGCTGTGAACCCGCATTGCCAGGGCTTAATAACTCCACTGTGAACAAAACAAAATTACTTCTAGACTTAAACCCGGTGTGCAAGGCTTCTGCCTATGGGGCCACGTTTTATTGTTGCAGGAATATATAGAGCGTGCCCAAAAGGGTTAAATAGATCAAATACTTGAACAGAAACACAATGTATGTGTGCATGTATGCACACACTAGCACATATGTGCACACACATGTTAGTAACCTCGTGTTATATATTTTACATCCTTACCTACACTGCTTGCACAGGGAAGAAATAAATTCATCAGGAGCCTCTGACTCCCTCCCACCAATCAATTTCTTCACGTTTTAGACTAATCTCAGTTGCTACTTCTTTTTCAAGTGTTTGTTCTTTCTCCCAAGAATAATAAATTTACACTCACCCACCACAAATTACGCTGGCCTGAAGCTGAGGCAGCCGAGGTAAAACTCCTTCTTAGAGCAGTAGGAGTTGTTTTATGTATCAAAATGTCCCGTCTTTGAAGTTGAGTCTTAATAATGTCTTGCAGGAAAGCCCTAGGGCAGAGCCTTTCTCTGCCACAGACTTCTTGTACAACTTTGGGCAAATCCTTCAGCTCTCTATTCCTCAGCTCCACCACTGAAAATCGGGAATAATTAAATTGCAGTACTTCATCAAACAATTTTATTGATGAATACACTGTGAAATGCTCTGAAATATCTGTGATGAAGATCTGCTGGACAGAGAAGTGCAAAGCTAGAAAGGGAACCCTTGTTACCACTCCATATTCATGGCATTTTTAAGTCCATGAGTGCTATTCTAAGACAGTTTTATTTTCTTAAAACGGCACTGATCAAATAGATTCTTCTACAAAAACACTATAGATATTAGAGTTTTTTCCATTAAGTAACAGCATAGACTGCATGTGTGATATAACACACAACTTTGTCACCATAGTCTGGGATGGACACACTGGAGCTGGTGGGGCTTACACGATGGATCTGAACAGCACCACTGGAGCTGTTTTGCCTTGTCAGGTCAGGATTACTCTTCCTTAAAACCTGCACTCCCAGCTCAGGTGCCAAGTCACATGAAATTTGTTCGCCCTCACAAGGAGGGGCAGAAAATACCTGTGCCTGGGCCTCATGGCACCCCAGCACCAAAGTGTCCCCTTATCTTCATCCTCACTTTGCCAAGGATGCTATGGTCCCAGAGCAGGAGGAAGGGAAATCTGCATGTTATGGCTTTGGGTCACAGATCTGGAGGTTTATCCTGTCACTTAGATGGATTTTGCACCAGGAGGTGACCCCCTCAATGACCATGGCTGTGGGAGTGAAGCTGTAGCTACAGGAGAGCCTGGGGAAATGGGTGCTGCTAGAGGCAGAGGCTTTCTCTGCAGAAAAAGCAGTTGAAGTTGGGTAACACTGCAGCCAGTGACATGGACAAAAGGAAGGAAAATGGCCAGTGGTGGATTAAAACAAATAAAACATTGCATCAACACCTGGTGTAGTTGTGCACATGCAGGTGACCGACACAAAGGGAGGAGTTGTCCCAGCAGAAAGCAGAAGTTGGCTTAGCTTTTTGCCATCAAACCCTCTACCTTCTCACTTTCCCTTTGCTTCACCTCCTAATTTGTGAGGTTTCCGCCCCAGTTCTGAGTCTGGGGAAAGCTCACAGCATATATCTTCCCATCCCTCTGTATGAATCCTACCTCCCCCAATCAGCTGCTCCCTTCATGCTATAAGCAATAACATTGGGACCAACTGAAAACCATTCCCACAGCTGCCCTGTCCCCGTTTTGTCCAGGGATGGCCACAGCAAAGCAGCACAGTCAGATGGTGGCTGTGGGCTGACAAGTATTTGCTGTGCTGGCCATGTATGGGGCACCAGCTGGGAAAGTCTGGGGTGCCGAGGCAGGGTCTCCCGGGTGCTGGCTCCTATGAGTCCTCCACCCATCAATCTTTGAGCAGTATGCCGTCATGGATAAATAGCAGCTGTTGCAGTAAGCTCATCGGATAACAGGCACATATATTAAAGTACCTTTAGCACACTTACCAAAACATATATTTAGCTAGGGAAAATAATCTTGCCCTGCCTATAAAAGTCAAAGTTTGCCTTTATAAATAACTCCAGGAACCCTGCACGCATCTGAGGAAATGGCAATGGTGTGCACGCTCAGCCTTCTTCCTCAGAAAGATCTCTGAATAAAATATAAACATGCTGAAACATAAAGAACAGTTTGGTGAAGATAATGAAATCTAGTGAAGCCAGTAATTTACTCTGTAAATCATAGCTACTTCTTCCTTGCAGTTGCCTACCCTGATTTACATCATGAACCTTATTTCCGAGCTTCTCCCTCCTTTATTGCAAGCTCGGGAGCTTCTGTGTGTCTTTGTGGCTGATAAAAAACACTTATTTATACGTGTAAATGTCCCACTCTAAATATGTCACATTAGGTTGATACAATTCTTCTTTTTCCCAGCCTTCTCTCAGGTCTTTCCAAGACAGGTACCCAAAAATGTCTGGTTCGCACCCATTCTTGTTACAGTAGCTGGGAATGAGAGCGGTCCAAGTGCTGCCTTGGTGCTGGCCGTGGGGAGCTACAGAGAGGTTCCTCCCACACTGCCCAGTGACTCCCAGTCCCCCCAGTCACCCCACTGACTCCCCAACCTCTAGCATCACGCAACTCTTTCCTGTTTCATTCATGGCACCCAACCTTTTCCCATCGGCGTGCAAAGACTTGGAACCCTTGAACCTCCCTGTGTCACAACGAACATCTTAAGAAGGAGCTGGAAATAATGGGGTGCGGTTGCCTCAAGAACATCGCCCCATATACTGGAGCGTATGGAATCCTGCTGAACACTTGAGGGCAAGCAGCAAGCCCCGTGGGGCAAGCGGTGAGCCCTGTGTGCCACCCAGCTGCTGTAGCACCAGACTCAGCCCCAGCCTCATTCCTTATTCACATCTTTCCTTTAAGCCCATCCGCTCCGAGGTGAGGCCCGATCTCCAGGAATTCAAGTGGATTTGTCTCCCGGTGTACATTAAGCAGGCTTATTATGCGGACGTATCCCTCTGCCTGGCTCTACGCAAGGAATAGAGACTGCAGGGAAAAAATTATATCTAGATGAGTCTTTATGATGTGTGTGCCTTCAGTATTAAGATCTCTTCAGGCTTTGTATATCCGGTAATATTGCTCTCATTTTAAATTCTCCTAGTAATAATTTTAAGAGAAAATTCCTTGTGACAACTGCTGTTGATTTAAAACTAATGTTTAGCCAGTAATGGGTAATTGTATTAGACTAAAAAAAGCTGCTGTAAAGTCGACTCCAGTCTGATTTTTAATTTACTGCATCATCAGCTACTTTTATGATACTATTTAATCTGCTGAAATAAAACTATTGCTCTATAAATATCTCTAACATTCAAGAAAGATTGTTTTTAGCCGTTCTGCTCTCAGGGCTGAGGAGTTGTTAATTATTATATGAATAATTCCTGTGAATACATTTACTTATATTTGTTTTAATTGTCACAATACTCAGAGAAGTAAGGTGTTATATTTCACTATGAACATGGCTTTTTAACCCTTAGACGGGGAAAGGAAAAATGCCCATCACTACTTTGCACCCGCTCTGAGCTCATAAAAAGCATTCTGCATTACCGTGGGAGGGAANGGGGGGGGGAGAAAAATAGATGCCAACACAATTTCCCTTGATTTTTTTTCCCCGTAAGGACCTCACATCTCATTCAGCTGGGCTGGTTGTGCTCATGGTCGCACACAGCACGGCAACTGCAAGGCCAGGGCGGCTCTTGCCAGGAGCCCGGTTTGCATTTCCAAGACCCTTCCCAAGCGGGTGGCAGCACGGGGGCCTGATCCTGCCCTCCTCCCTTCCCTGGAGCTGCGTCCCTGACAAACGCAGCCGGGGCGCAGCGGTAGGTTCACCTCCTCAAGTGTTAAGCAATCAGCCCCTCCGGGCCTGTTTCAGACAAACCCACCCACCCCCCAGCATCGCTAGAAAGACCCCCACTGAGTCGAGTGGGCTTTGGAAAGGTCCCCCTGAGCCCCCGCCTGGGTGTATGCGCACGAGCAGTGAGGAGGATTGGGAGTTGTCTTTATACGAATCATAAAAACCAAAGTTACAAATAGGCACTTTTATGTTTTTCTTGCTTATTAACTTCCTGCAGAAATAACAGGCATCAAGGTCACGCAAAATAGTTTTCTGCCTCTGTCTGTACCAGGCAGCGGTGACGTTCTCCAAACAATACACTGGCAGATTAAGGCAGCACCAAAAACATTATGCTGCTCATTTTGGATGAAAAAGAAATCTTCATTAGAAAAAAAAAA
>VZRU01006954.1:17523-31244 GCA_013398155.1 Pedionomus torquatus | reverse complement strand
TTGTTAGTAAATAAATCTGCTGCTCCTCAGGAACCGGGAGTTGCGCAAAGCTCAAGGAACGGACGCGGACGCCCGGGGTCGCTGCCGGTGCTCTGCTCCCGCCGCCAGGAAACTCATCGAAATGAATGATAAAAATCCCGGGAAATGGTCCTTTCAAGCCGAGAGCCTTCGCCTTCCCCTCCTGCATCCCAGCCGTCCTCTTGCCCCGGGGTCTCTGCCTCAGAACCTCGGCGATGCTGCTCACCGGGGGGCTGGGTCCCATCCTTCCAGCCTCCCTCGGCTCTCCTGCAGGCACCAAAGGAACCCGCCGAGCCTGGGCAGGAGCCCCCCCGTGCCCCCCTCCCCGCCTTTCCGGGGCTCCAGGGTGCAAGCCAGGCTCTAAATTCACAGGTGAAAAGAAGAGAGTAAGGAAACTGGGAAAGACATTTTTCCTGCAGCTCAGAGAAGTGCAGTCGGAGCCTTCCCTGGCTGCAGCCTCGGAGCCTGCACCGTCCCCCCCCCAGAGCCCAGCTGAACCAAATGACCCTCGAGCTGCTTCGGGTCCACTCCTGATCTTGCCCAGAACACGTGTGGTGTTGCTTGTATTGGTTTCCCCAGGACCTTCCCCGTGTAACATAATCCTGAAATGAAAGAAACCAACTTAAAAAAAAAGAAGAAAAAAAAAAAAAAAGGAAGAAAAAAAAAAGGGGGGGGGGAGAAAAAAAATCCAAACAAAGAGGGAAGTCTTCAATTTCGATTGAAAGAAGAAAGGCGATCAGTCAGCCCCTTCCCCTGGCCGGAGCATTCCAGATGCAAGGTATTTGGAGAATGCAAAGAGCAGAGACTCATTGATCTGCTGGGGGGGGACAGGGCTGCCCCCCGCCCAGACTGCCAGGGCAAAACCACCCCTGCAGCCCCCCCTTTCCCCCCCCAGGGGAAACAGCTCTCCCCTCCCCGATTTCAAGGCTACCAGCAGCTGCAGCAGCAGCCCGGGGGGAGCCGCAGCCAGGGAGGGGCTGAGCAACAGTTTGGAGCCGGACTCTGTCGCTCGGAAACACCCCCCGGCCTGTCTCCTCCCCCAGGATTTTCTTACATTGGGTTGGGGTGTTAAAAATCACTCCGAAAAATTTATTTTAATTTTTTTTTCTTTTCATGTGAGTTTACAAACATTTTCAAATTGCACTGCCTTGCTCCCCCTGCCAGCGTAAAGCTGCTTCTGATTTTATACATCAAATCTGCTCTGGGAAAAGTTGGGTTTTTTAAAGATTTAAGTCTTTGAATCAGGCAGAAATGGTCTTAATGACTTTTTACAATTTTTTAACAAGTTCAAATAGTAATTGTTGCTGCTCAAGAGTTTAAGGAAATTTCTTAAGGGAGAAGGTTGAAGCAGGATGGTAAATAATGCAGCCACGATTTCACTGAAACTGGGGTTTGATTCAAAAGGGTGTAATCGCTGCATCGGCTGAAGTGGTGTTCATCTGAGGCAGAAAATATCTAAAATAATTTTTTTTTAGTGACAAATTATTAGTAAATAAGAACAGATTATATTCTGTTCTTTTTTTCTGTTGGTTATCATTTGAATCTTTTTTTAATTTGTTGTTTGGTTTTTGGTTTTGCTGCAGGGTTTTTTTTAATCTCTGGTGATATCACTAATATTTAATTTAGAGAACATCTAAGGTGCACCTAAAAGCCCCAGAAACTTTGAAAATATATTAATTATCTAAAGTTTGAAAATATCTATTAATCACTATCTAATAAATATGGGCTGAAGGTTTTCAGTAAAATCAAGGGGGAAAAATAAAACTTTTGTTTTCACAGAATCTCTTTCAATCGAATCTCAACTATCAGAGACGCTCTGGACGTGGGGCGCGTCTGCCCTTAAAACAGGTGAGAATTCAACAGAACAAGGAGAGTGAGGGCTGCCGTTGGGGAATATTTCCTTTTACTTAAGTGGAATCCCAGTTTAAAGCCCCTTTTGTTCAGTTTTTATTATGTGGAAAATATTCATGACTGGAAAAAGCAGCTCGTATCTGAGAAGATCCAGTTGATTAAAGCTCGTGCTGATAAGTTTGTTAAGAATCAAATTTGCTAAGAAATTAGGAGTTTGCTTTAAAACAAAATGAAGGTTTGCAGCAGACTGCTCTAACCCCCTGGTTCTCTGCGTTTGAAACACCCCCCTGGCATTTAAATGCTGTTGGAGCAGAGGAGCATCCCCAGCCCCACGGAAGGGGCTGAGCCATGGGAAATGCCCCCTCCCCCCCGCTCCCTGGAGGGCTCCGGGGGAAAATGGAGGGGGAAACGGTTAAACCTCCAACTTGCTGCAGGATCCGCCTGTTCCCTAAACATTTTAGTGCTTCACTTAAAAACAAAGCAAATGCTGCAATAAACTCTGGCTTCAAAATCAACTCCCATCCTGGAAAATCCTTTAGTTCTGGTGCTAAAAAGCTGGAGGCTCTTTAAAACCACCCCAACAGAAAACCACAGCCAAGTGGTTACCTGCCCCCCCCCGCCCCCCCGTGGGGCAGTTTCTGGGCTCCCACCAGGGCAGGGTGCTCAGCCCCGCTCGGGGCTTCTCCTGGAACCCCCTGAATTCCCCGCTGGGGTTCACAAGCCCAGCGAGAACTTGCTTCAAATCTCCACCCAGCAAAGCTGCTTTGCCTAAATTTGCACCCCCTGATGGAAATGGTCTGGTTTGGGTTTTTCTGTCTTTTTCTTTGGGTAATTTGTAAAGTCCAAATGCGAGGAAAGGAAACCACTGATCAGAATGAGCCCTGACATGGTGGTGCTCAGCTACTGCCTCTGATTTTCAAATTTCCCCCAAATGAATATGCCGCCTCTTCTTTGATACCAGACCCTTCTAACCTGTCAATTCAGCTTTTCTCCCTCAAAAATTGAGGGGAGCAGCTGGGCAGAGAGCTGGGGCAGCCATTCCTCCTGCAGCCGGCCGGGGCGGCGGGGGAAAGCTTTGGTCTTGGTACAAGGACAAACCAAAGGGCCGTGGTGGAGGGAGCATCGTGGGGGATGGATCCCGCCGTTGCTGAACTCCCCCTGACCTTATTTCAAGCGGGAGCTGCTCTTCTGAGCCCCCCCCCCAAACGTCTGCAGCACTTACAGAGCACAGATGAAATGTGTTCCTTGCAGCGACTCCAGGTGTTTGCATCAGATTTTCCCCCACTCGGAAATAAATGCGTTTATATCAGATTTATGCCCCGTGAGTACAAAGCTGGGGGCCCTGTAATTTCCAGTCTCCGTGTGGATCCCCAGAAGGGCAGGGGGCTCTGCAGCACTCCCTGGCAGGGGGCAACGGGAGGCTCAGCCGCTAATGCCATCGCGGGGTTTTGCCTAATTCTTTATACCCAAAACAAGCGTTATCCCGGGAGGTGGGAAGCCGCGCGGCAACACTCGCTGTTGTGGGTCACTTTAACAAATATAGGTCATTTCACAATCCCAACCTCGACCCGTACCCCACCGCCGGCGCCGGGGCGCCCGCACCGCTGGGCTGCAGGAAAGGTGATGTTGGGAGAGCAGCGAGGGCAGGAGATGGAAATAATTCCAGGTTACTGAACCGGCCACTTGGGCAGGCGCCTTGCCGTGGACCGGGCTGGCTCGTTTCTCGTCCTGCTGGTACACACGCGGGATTTAGCGGCACTGATTATTTCCTCTCCTTTCCCGCAGCTCCGCCGCTCTAATCTGCCCAGCTGGCTCCTTCTGGCTCTCTCCGTGCGCCGAGGGGAAGGAAGGATGGGTTTCACGTTAAGAAAGCCGCACGTTCAGCACGGTAACGCGCTGACGGGGTGAAGCCCGGGCTGGTTTAACGCCGGAGCGAGTCCGGATCATCTCCGCAGCCTCCGGACGCGGCGACAGCGAGGGAGAGTGGCAGCTGTAGGATTTTTGATACGCCACCCAGTGATTCAAATAAACCTCCCCCAAAGGGATGTCACAGGTGCTGTCGTGGGCTTTTTGTTAGAGCAGTGACTGTCCCGTAGACCCCTGCTCTCGGGGGGTACGACAAGCATTTAAGAGAAAAGAAACAAGCAGAGCATGGAACAAAGAGAAGTCCGTGTTCCCCTGGCTTTGTGGTCCCCATTTTGAGTTGTTTGGGGTTTTTTTCCCCAAAAAAGGAACTGGCAGCCAGGAAGGCTCTGAGACAGCCACCCCAGCGAGCTGAAATCACCAAGAACAACCGCCGGAGCCTTAAAAGGCCCTGGGGTTTGTTTGCAGTTAAAAAGGAGCGTTGGCTTTTAAACCCATATCTGGTATTTGGCCATTGTGACAAAACCTGTTCCGTTCCCACAAGCCCGGGAGGGGGGAGGCAGGACGGAGCCCAGGACAGGATGGAGCTCGAGGCTCCAAAGGTGCCCAGTAAACCCACCCAGTGTCCCCAGCGCGGCTCAGGGCGAGGGTTGAGCGCAGAGGATGGGATGAGGAGCCGGGCAGAGCCCTCGCTGCCTTCAGCCGGAGCCAAAGCTGCTTTCGCCACGTTTTGGGAAATCCAAGCCTCTTGGCAGAGCCCTGGTCCCCTCCCCACAGCAGCAGCCTTCGCTGTGCGGGACACGGGAGATGCCGGGCGGCAGCCGAGGCTGCGGGTGGCCACCAGGACCCCAGGCAGCCCCGAGGAGGGAGGAGAAAGCTGGGGACGGGCTGTGGGGTCAGAGTTTGGGGCAGAGACTTGTGCTCTGCCAAGCTGCAACAGGGCGAGGGGAAAATCAACACGTAAGAGTGATCTCCCCTGCAAGACGGCGTTGCTGGTGTTTTAGGGAGAGAAATGAGCTCCCCAGAACAGCGCTGAGCCTCTCTGTGCCTTTGACGGCAGCAAAGTTGAGTTCAGAACAGGATGAGTCCCGAGTCGGGAACGGAATTTGGATGATACCCCAATGCCTGCGATTTCAGGGGTTGAAAACTTAAAAATCCCTCCTTCCCCTCTCCCTGTGATTTGAGGAGCAGAGCAAGTGCTAGTGCTGACCCATCACAGCCAGACACAATCAGAAATCTCGGATCAGCCTAAAGCCTGCACAAACAACGGGGCAGAAAGTGTTATTTTCACCTGGGGGACACAACACCTCAAAATCCTCCTCTGGCAGAGCAGAGGTGCCCAGGGCGATGCCCCACGGAGCGGTGGCTGAAGGGCATTGCTCCAGGGGGAAAGGAGAAACCTCCCTCTCTGCATCCCCCGGGGACAGGAGAGAGGGGTAAAAGCTGTGCCGTTGGAGGCGAGGTGGTAGAGCTAGACACCGAGACGTTTCTTGGGAAGTTCGCAGCATTCCCATTTCTGAGAACTCCTGGGAACGGCTCAGACTCGTCCTTTCGGAGCGACGTAAGCGGAGCTGGGGCTGTCCGGGGGCCGGGCAGGGAGCGGGTGACCTCTGAAGGTCACTGCGAGCGCTATTTGCCACCACTACAGGGGCATCTAATACTTGAAATGCTTTGCAATCAGAATTGCCCTCGAGACGGTTGGGTGTCTCAGAGCGGAGCAGAAGGACCGTTTCAGGAGCACAGCTGTGATCTTCCCAATGCATTCCCAAATTCCTGAAACACCAACTCCTCGAGCCAGGTCTGCCGCAGGGAAGAGCAGGGCTCGGCCACGAAGCCCAGTGGGGATGAAGCCGGGCAGCCCCGGTGTCCCGTTGAATTTGCAGGAAGACAAATGCCAGGGCTGGGGGAAACCTAAAGTGCCCCCTGTCCCCAGCTGAAGTTTGTGAAACGATTTATCCGAGAAGGCAGGAGACCACAGAGGCTGCTCCAAGGGCAGCGCTGCTCTGAGGGGCTGAGGCTGCAGACGGGCAGGGTTGGCGTCGTTCAGGAGCCCCCCCGTGACCCCGGAGGGAGCAGCGGTGGGCACGTGGCCCTTCTCTCAGTCGGCACTTCCCGCCTCCCCTCCGCACCTCCCAGACCCCAACGGGCTCTCAGAGGCTCCGCATTTTAGGCATCGACCCGTGGAAATCACAGAAAGGGAACAAAACGCAGACAGCGCCCACCGCCCACCTGCCTTTGGAGGTCACGTCTGTGCATCCGGGGTTTGGGGGCTTTTTTTTTTTGTTTGAAAGACTGAGACGGTCTCATGATGCTGCCATCCAAACTGCGTGACGAGCAGATGCCCTGAAATAGCCAGAACTGTGAACCCCGGCTCAACAGTTAAGGTTGCTGGATATTTATTTCACTCTATTAACTTTATATCCTACAGCGGCACTTAATGAGAGGAAAACAAATAGGTAGCACTTTGGAGAAACAAGATATCGGAGTTGGCTGGGAGTGAAGTACCCAGAATACATATAATAAAGACGCCGGGATAAACTATTCCACTTTATTGATTAGCAACTGTGCTGGGAGTGTAAATTGGTTACGTGTAACTCCTGTAGTGCATCATTTATTGCAGCAGGCACGACGCTCCCGCATGGGCCAAGGCTTCTGGAGCCCCTGGCACACTCGTGCTGCCGGCAAAAGGACTGAGCCTCGTGCTGAGTGGTTCCTGTGAACGTAGTAATTGCTCCCTAATAGCACCGAGCTCTTAATCGGCACTAATGATGTCTTTCTGAGCCTTTATCCTAATGCAATGGAGATGCAACACTTTTTGCTGGAGAGTTGGAGAGGTACCGAGCAGCAGGAGCTCGTCTCTGCTGGGGGAGGCTGGAGGAGGCTCATCCTGGGGTCTCTTGGAGCAGGAACACAGGTCCCGGTTGAAGCCAGCCTGTTCCTGACACTGTCCCAGCAGCATTTCTCAGAAGAGCAGAAAAAAACCTGCTTTTTAGAAAGGAACTGCAAAACAGATAGTCTTGTGTGGAGAGACACGCCCCATCACGCTGGGTTTCTGCACATGTTTGGGACAAGATCCCCCAGGGCCCTGTGCCAGCGCAGCGAAACCCTCTCCCACGCCGAAACCGCCAGCGCTTCGATTTTGCCATCGTTGCGGCAGTTCCAGCACGGGCTGCCTCCCGCTCGGCCCCGTCACCCAGGAATCCTCCGTCGTTCCCACACCAGTCCCTGCGGCAGCTGAGCCAGCACAACCCGGGAGGGTTCGCACCCACTCCCCCCTCCTACACCCAGGTGTGCGGGGCCCCCGCTCCCGGCAGCTCAGCCCAGCTCCACAAAACGATAATAAAGAAGGAACACAAGCCCCAGGTCGGCAGACCCGAGGGGGGGGCTGTACCCTGGGTAACCTCCTGCAAGGGCTGAGGCTGCCCAGGGGAACCCCGGCCGCGGGGGGACGGAGGCGGCACAGCCGGCCGCGGGCACCGCTTCGCTGCCAAGACGGGAGCGGAGCTTGGCCCGGGATTTCGGCTGGCACAGGCGCAATCCTGCTCCGCTCCTTCCGCAGGCGGGAGCCGATGGGGGCGGCGGGGCAGCGGGTACGGCCCCGGGAGCAGCCGCCGAGCAGGGCTGAGGCGCCCAGACGCAAGGGGGGTTGTTCTCCCGGGGCCACCCAGGGAAGTGGGGCGAGACCTCGCCAGGCAGAGGGTCCCGGCGGAGCTGGTGGGGAGTGGGTTCACCCCTCGCAGCTCTGATGGCACGGTTAACATCTGCAGAACATCTGCTCCCCTGGATCCAGCTGTGCAAGAGCAGGGGGAGGTGGTGGCCCCACTGACCCGTGTCCCCAGCAGCTGCAGAGCCACCGGGAAGCACCCCATCACTGCCCCCCATCACTGCCCCGGGGCACAGAAAGCCCAGGTGGGTGCTCAGCTCCAGCTGCTGCCCCCCACCCCACACGGGCCCCTGCTGTGCCACCAACCCTCCACCTCGTTAACCAGCGCTGCCTCACCCTTTCCTACTGCTTTCCCCATCTGCTGCTCTCCATCCCAGGGTTTCTCCTCTTCGAACGTACGTTTTGGGGGACAGAGGCTGCTTTTCAGTATTTGGGGTATTATCAGTATTATCTGCGGGGGGTTGCCGCCCACAGTTGGGATGCCCAGACTTGATGGGGCCAAACCCAACGGTGATGGGAGCTAGTGATCTTAGCAAAGATGTTCCTCCTGTGAGAAAGAGAAGGAGCAGCTCGGACCGCTCTCTGACAAGACTCACATTTTGCAAAAGCTGGAAATGAAGGAACTTTTTCCCGTGGAGGGAGGTGCTACCACGAATTAAGGTTTAGACCAATGCCATATGCGTGTGCCACAGCCCACGTTCGTTCCCGATTTTGCGATATAGCAATGTTTAATTGCCATTAATGTAAACATATTTTAAAAGGTTATTTTCCTGTTCTGTAGGTCAATGGACCTAATGAAGCAGCTCTAAGTGGGTCTGAATTGCTTTGAGGAGGTGCTTGGTTTCCTGTTTACCTCGGGGAAGTGGGTTTGGTCCTGCACAACTCAGGTATATAAAAGCCCTGGAGGGTCTCCTCTGCACTCAGAACGGGCAGAAATCCTCCGGGAAGCTTCAGAGAAAGGTAAGAAGCTCTACCTCAGCCTCTCTCTTTAACTTTCCTTATGAAGACAGCCGTGGGAGCGAGCAGTGAGTGTCGGGCAGAGCGGGACCAGCCCGTGCCTTGGCTGAGGCTTTTCCCAAAGTGGTACAAAAACGGCCGCTTTCCGGGCAGCTTTGGCAGAGAAACATCAGCACCGTGCGTGTTGGGCTCTGAAGGGGAAGACTGCTACTTCAGAGAAGGATTCGGTGCGTGGCAAGTGTCAGGTTGGGACCTGCACCTACGCAGGGAAATGAGGAGGAATTGGTTCTTGGGTGCTTTTCGGGACCTCCCAGCTATGGCTAAAAGAGGGATAATGCTTTTTCCAAGGCAGAGAGTCTTGCACAGGGGGCTGGGAGACCTGCCTGGGGCAAAGATCCCAGGCAGCTGCTCCTTCTTTTGTGAAGAAGTTAAACCATGGGATCAGAAGAGCGTAGGAATCACCGAGAACTCGGGGCCAGAGAGCGGGAGCGGAGCTCGAGCGCTGCAGTCCGGGCTCACAACCCCAAGGGGTCCGGTATTCACTCAAGAATGGTTTTTTCAGCAGCCTCTGAAAACCTAGAGTGCTTTTCCTCCCTCTCTGGGTAAATTCTGCAGAGGAGGAACACTGCCCCTTCTCAAAATTAAGGCTACAACACATTCCCTCTCGTAGCGTCATAAATAATTACCCCGAGTGAACAATTTTCTTGCACAACTCACCTATTTTCAGATCCATCATCACGCCCAGAGGGGAATCACCAACCCACGACGGCAAAAGAGGGAAAAGCTCAGTCATTTGCTTAGGAGTTTGGGGTTTTTTTGTTATCACTTAAAATACTCCTCAGCGTTTTGTGCAATGGCACGTCCCTCTGTGAACGCACCCTGCAACGTCGGCTTTTGTTGCGTTAGCTCTGAGCATTCCAGGGGTTTTGCCAGAAGTGTTCAGAATATCACACCTCTGCCTTTAAGCCCGTTCTGGATGCCCTGAGATAACGCAGCACGTTTAGGATTTCTCTGACTTCACAGGAAGGGCTGAAAACGTTTGCAAAAGTCGTCACAATTTTCCAGAAATAAAAAATGCCACAATTAGGAACGACATCCAACCTCGCAGATTCTGGCTCCCTCCAAAACAATAACTGGGCTGTTATAAGAGTAAAAATAACCCCTTAGAGGAGTAAAGTCCTACCGGTGTAGGAACACATTTCTGAAGGATGGGATACTTGTATCCCAATCCAGACCCTTCCTTTTCGTTACTATTTATCCTGTTCACAGCAGCTCTTCTTGCAGTGCAGTCTCCAGAAATATCTATAACAAAGAGTGAGGTGAGGGACAACAAAATGCACCCGTGAGCCACGGTCACAACCATTTTTGTGCGGAGTTTGCAAAGCTGGAATAGCGATTAAAAGAGCTCAAATGTCCGAGGGCTGTTGAGCCGACCCGTGGACGTGAGGACTAGGAACAGCTTGAAACTAATCAATCCTGGAACCCGACCCTGTCACTCTCCATGGGGTGTTTTCCATAACTGAGTCGCCCCAGTCCCCGCATCGGGCATTGCCCATCTCAACGGGAAACCTCCCCAGAAATCAGGTCAGGCTCCTAAACCCTGGGGTGAGCAGGACGCCGTCGCTGCCGAACTGCCTGCCCCACCGCCCGCTCCCCTCGCGCTCTCCGGGCTGAGTCGACCCTCAGAGCACAATGAGGTGCCCACAGGGTCAGCCTGTAAACACGGGGGAAGACAAAGCCCTCGCCTCCAGGAGCGTGCAACCCGCAAGGAGCTTGATGGTCACAATAAAAGTAGAGGGGACGAACACTGAAAGCCTCCACGGTGGGAAGGAGCGTGGGCACTGAGAAAGTAATTCAACCAGGACTGGCGGGCGAGGGGAGAAGGAAGCACGAGGGCTGGAGAAACACATTTACGAGGACGGGCACGTGCCCAACCTCCGCAGATCCCTCCGGGCTCACCGTCCTCTCGCTTGTGTCCCCACGTGCTGCAGGGGCCAGACACCTGGGTTGCCCTCTGCCTTGGAACAGAGAAAACCAGCCAAGGAAATGATATCTTTCAAAGTCCTCTCGCTGCTCCTCGCTTCTCTGGGCTTTGTTTTGATGGAAGAAAACGTCTCGGGGTAAGTGTTTTGGAAAGCTCACGGTGCATTTTGAGCCTTTTCCAGCTCCCCACTGGAGGCAAATGGACCTTTTCCATTGGCATCCCATTAAGTGAGAACATGAGTCCTGAGGTAGATCTCAGACAATAGAGACAGCCGAGCGTATAGAGATGAGCAAATGATAAGAGAGATATCAAACTAAAGCCCTGAGCTCTTGAGCCAGAGCCAGGAACTCCCAAGTTTTCCCTACAAATTTCATGGCTCTGGTTAGGAGGAACAAGCTGGAAGTCAACCAGGAGGAGAAGGTGGTTGGCTGAGAACAAGAAACAAGATGAATTATCTCACATGGAAGAGGCTAGGGGGCACCCAGTGGCTGGGAGCTTCTGAAAACAGGACCAGTTAGAAAAGCCATAAATACCATAAAGACCTTCCCTCTCTTTCATTGACTCCTGCTGCAAAATTTTCAACTACAACCTGAGAATATTCAGAAGAATCCTTATTTGAGCAGCAGGAGATGCTGCAATCCCAGCTAATAGCACTATAAAAAGTTCAGCCTTGAAGTATTTTGCTAACTTAGGTAGCCACCGTCAGGTCAGTGCTGGTCCCAAGGTCAGCCCATGTCTCCTGACACCCATCCCGACCCTCTCCAGGAGGTAGGAGAAGGTTCCCTTGGCCCCAGGTATGAAATTCCCTGGAGGAGGGAGCCTGAGCATCCTTGGTGCCTTAGCTCCGAGCCAAAGTCCACGTGAATCAGGCTATGGCAGGGAAAACCTCACCAGCTCCAGACTATGGGCAAACCTCCCGAGCTCGTCTCCTCCGGAGCTCTCAAATCTGCGTGAGCAGCTGCAGAAAGGATGAGGAGCACGTGAGCCCCTTCCCTGGCCACCTCCCCCCGGGTACGGTGCAGGAACGGCCACCTGAACCGAGAGAGATTAAGAGTGTGATCCCAAAACCTCGCTGACCGCAGGGACCGCATGGGCCACCACAGGTAACCCCACCCGTGGGTGCTCCCGGGCTGCGTGGGACTCCCCCCCTCTCTGTGCTCTCACCCCAGCGTAAGCGTAAGGACTCCCAGCGCCAGACCGGTGCAAAGACGCTACTCTGAGGCCACCCTGGCAAGCGACTACAGCCGCACGATGGACAACATGCTGAAGAAGAACTTCGTGGAATGGTTGCTGGCCAGACGGGAGAAGAAAAGCGAGTAAGTGCGTAGGCTCTGGGTGCTCCTCCAGCCCCAGCTCACAGCTGTCCTCAGCCAGCTGACGGCTACAGAACGTAGAGCCGGGGATAGTTTTCTGGGACGGCGGCAGTGAGTCTCTAGGGGGTCGATTTTCTTTTTTCTTCCTTTTTTCTTCTCTTCTTCTGAGTCCTAGAACTGTTTCTGGTCTGTCGGCACCCGCACAACGCTCCTTCTCCCTGCCCAGTGCCTGCGCCTTCTCTGGCCGATGGTAGATGGAGCGGGAGGGAGCCGGGTTCTGTGGGAAAAGCAGCATTTGGGCACCCTCTTGTGGCATCTGGGGCTGATCCTTCCCCATTTCGCCTTTCCAGCAACATCATCGAGCCCTACAAAAGGGAAGCCGAGCCCCAGGTGTCGGCTGCGAACAGCCAGAGATTGGACCTGGGCACCCAGGAAGCCAAAGACTTCTTCGCCTGGCTCCTGAAGAGCAAGAAAAACCCCAGGTGAGAGGGAGAACAGGAAGAGGGAAACCTGGTGGCAGAGAGGCACGAGGTCCCCAAGTGTTCAACGTCAGCAGGGATGCTTGGGGACAGGTACTGACGGTAACGATGTGACTCGGGAAAGTGAGAGGATTTTGAACTCAAAAGGAAATTCCCCATTTTAGCGCTGTCTCACAAGCGAAGATAAGAACAGACACCCAAGAAAGCCTCTCTAACTATGAAATCTCCCAAAGTATAGATGATTTGGGTCTCTTTTTTGGCATTGCAAGCATCAGCGCAGCCTCCTCAAACCCCAGCACCTCGATAAGGTCAAAGCAGGGGTCCTGGGCAGGGCCGAGGGGCATCTGCCCCCTGACACCCCCACAGCACCCACCGGGGAAGTCCGAGAGAAGCGCTTTGACCCCACCGGCACAAAGCCCGCTGCAAAGAGCCCTCTCCAGTGAAAACCCAGGTGAAACCAATCCATTCCTGCAAATCACATTGATTTGATCAAATCAACCCACAAAGGGGCTAACCCCCCCACACACCTCAGCCTGCTGACCAGCTCGTTTTCTTTTAATGAAGAAACCAGAGAGCTCCTTCCTCCTATCGCTGCTACGAGCTCTTAGTAAGAAAAGCCCATCATCTAAACATGAAACCACGAAGGAGAGACGCCTCCTGCCCCAGCAGGGACTTCCCACTTTGCTTTTGACCTGAGCGCCCCCCGTGAAGAGCACAGGTTTATTTTGTTTTTAAGATACAATAATCTTAAAAGCCGCCAGGGTGAGGATGGCGATGGGAACGGGTACCTCTGGGCAAGGTAAGCGGGTCCATCTGCAGCCCGGCGGTGCCGCGGCTCCTGCCTCCCTTCCCCGAGCCATCTGGCCAGGAGCACACCCGTGCCTCCCGGCGCAGGGCTTTGTGCTGTGTCAGCACATCCACAGCCTGTCAGTAGCCTGCCCCGCCGCCCCCAGCCCCAGCTCACCCCACAAATGTTCGAAAAGCAAATTAGATACACGACCCCAGAGAAAAATCTGTTCTTGGGCACTTTCTATATTTAAAATTAAAACAAACAAACAAACAAACAAAAAAAAAACAAACAAAAACCAACCAACAAACCAAACCCAACCATCAAACCACCAAGAAATGAACGGGGGAGGCATTTCCTGCCCTGAACATGATTTCACAAAACCTAACAGGTTGCTGCTGCTTTAGGCTTAAAATGGTGGCAAAAAGGAAAACGCGACACTTACCGCACACAGCCCCCCTCCTCCAGGCACAATCCTGGTGTCTTCTGGCCAAAAAACCTGGAATGTCGAACTACAGGGGGTCCCGGGACACTCGTCCAGAACAAGAACCTGGGGACAGTTGTTGCCTTTTACAGCCTTTGCATGAAAACTGCTTTAGAATGGAGGTGCGGGGGGCGACCCGGGGCAGGGGGAACGGGCATGGCTACGGTTCACGGAGGTGTCTCGGGGCGAGCGCTCAGAAAATCAGACACTGAGAGCTGCCAGTCGTACCGAAAATCCCGAATCAAAGAGAACGGGGGCTTTGAGGGATCTGAAGAGGTCACCGAGCCTGACCCCTGCTCCCAGGCTCAGCGCGCCCCACAC
>VZRU01006954.1:0-14997 GCA_013398155.1 Pedionomus torquatus | reverse complement strand
AGCCCGTGGGGCCCTGTGGCGGGGGGGGCATCCTCACGCTGCCATCCCAGCCAGCATCAGCCTTGCTCCAAGCCCAGGGTGCCCCGAGTTTCTGGGCAGCCTCTCTGCTGGCTCAGGGCGTCAGGCCATGGGTCGTCATGGTTCATCTATCTATAGGGAGCATCTCCCTCATCCAGTTTTGGGTCCATCTCTCCTGCAACGCTCTCTCCATTCTCCCATTTTCCTCCTGCAGGCGAAGTACAAGGAGAGAGGGACGGTCCTGGCCGAAGACCAGCTGGCCCAGGTGGGAGACCTGGGCAGCAGGGAATGGCCCTGGTTGTGAGCCCAGCCACAAGCCTGGGCCTCATCTCCCCGTCTGCTTCAGTGCCTGGAGCGATACCCACGAGCGGTGTGGATAATGACAGCACCCCTTAGGCTGCCTTTCCATCCCAGAGCTGTGGTGGTTGCTACAGGTGTCTCCTCGGGACCTCAGCAACACCTCATTGCTGTAGAACTGTTCCTGCCCCGCGTGCATCGCTGCTGCCTCCGCCCCCCCGAGGGCTGGAACAGCCCTTTGCCTTGTCTCATCCCCACTGTTTTTGTTTGTATTCAGTGTTAGAAGTGTACACGTGGAGAATTCTGACTTCATCAAGCGATTTTTATCTCATTTCCCTCCTTTACAACCACTGGGGCCATTGGCACTGGGTGGGCAGCGCGTCAGAGGCCTGAGTGTTTCTTGTTCACTTGGTGCCTGCGGGGGGCTGCCTTAACAGCTGCATTAAATAAGTGTTGACAGAAACACTTCTCTGCCATTCTCTTTCAGATGTCTAAGCAGCTGGACATGTTTAAGACCAATTTAGAAGAGTTTGCCAGCAAACACAAGCAAGAGATCCGTAAAAACCCTGAGTTCCGGGTCCAGTTCCAGGACATGTGTGCCACGATCGGAGTGGATCCTCTGGCATGTGAGGAGCAGGCACCAGGGGATAACGACCCAGGGTTCCTCTCGTGGTTCTCTACACTGACCAGCTCGCAGGGGAGCTGGAGGTGTTTTGATTCTCAGGGCTTGTGAATTGGTGTAATGTGCCATTGGGTGATAATAATTTTAAGGGGTGGGGGGAAATGGGTGAAGAGAACCAAAACAGGCACTTCATTGACAGGTCTGAGTCCTCACAGCCAGGTCTGTGAGCAGTTGTTTGGCAGTAACTTCAGGAAGGGTGGTTTTGCCCGTGGTCCAATTGCTTTCCCCTTTATTGCTTCACAGCTGGAAAAGGATTCTGGTCAGAGATGCTGGGAGTTGGAGACTTTTACTATGAACTGGGTGTGCAGATCATTGAAGTTTGCCTGGCTCTGAAACACAGGAATGGAGGTGAGGATCCCACCGTGCCTGGTTTCTAGGAGATGGAAATGGAGCAGGAGGATCCCTTTTCCCTGCGGAAAACGAGTGGCATCATCCCAAAGGGGTGAACTGAGACCAGGAATGGGCTGCAGCAGAGCCATCTGAAACTTGAGTCCCATATGTTGGTGGGAAAAGGCAACAGCCGACTGCTCTGGGAGCAGCAGTGACCGGCTGCTTATCTCACCCAGGGCGTCCTACTGGGAACAACGCCGCTGGTAGAATGGCGGGGGGGAGCCAGTGGTCAGTGCACAAAGGGCCCTTGAGGGCTCGGGCTGGAGCAGTTCCCCGGTCCTTGGGTAATGCTTTCCCGTCCCCTTTCGTTGACTCTTAGGTCTGATAACGCTGGAGGAGCTTCACCAGCAAGTGCTGAAGGGAAGGGGGAAGTTTGCTCAGGATGTCAGCCAGTGAGTGTCTGCGTGTTACAGGGGAGTCGAAGGGGAAGAAAAGGGGGTGAGTGACCTCCGCAGCGCTTGAAGGTGCTGCTGGTAATTGGAGCCCAGACTGGACGTGTGATCCGCAACCCATGGCTTCAGCGTTTCGGGAAGCAGCTCTGTGCTTTCTCTGGGAGCCCTAAGGCATAAAGGACTGTTGTCTGGAGCTGGAGACAATTAGTCCCCTGCAAAGCCAGTTCTTGTACTGCCACGTTCTGCTGGCGCTGCTGTGGCCTCCTGAGCTGTAGGGAGGGGGCTGAAAGTGCCATTAAGGTGGAGCTTCCAGGGCACAGCTCCCCAGGATCACTAATCAGGGCTGAATCTTAAAAGTTGAGCACTTGCAGCTCAGGTGCTACACGTGTGTCCCTAATGCAAGTCCACTTCTGAGGGGGGGCACAGATGGCAAACTCATTCCAAACTGATTTACCAACAGTCTCTTCAGCTCTGGGTTTCCTGAAACCGCAGAAGCTCTAAGGAGCTATGACTGCTCACAGCTTCTGCACGTCGAGTCCCCCCACTGAGAGGGCGTAGTGTGTGGTCTGAGGGAGGGTCTCTCGCTAAAGCCTTGCACTGACCTCCTCCTCCTCAGGGATGATCTTCTCCGTGCAATCAAGAAACTGAAGGTCTTGGGGAACGGCTTCGGGATTATCCCTGTTGGCGGAACGTACCTGATCCAGTCTGTACCAGCAGAACTGAACATGGATCACACCGTCGTCTTGCAGCTGGCAGAGGTAGGGAGCCAGGAGATTTTAAAATGAAACAATCTTTAAAGAAGCTTCTTGCTTCTGTGAAGGGAACTGGCATTAGACCAGGCCGAAATAAAACTGTCCACACTCTCCTCAACGGTGGGTTTAAGCCGATGACAAGCACACAGTACTTTCTTTTCCTCTCGTTTCAGAAAAAGGGCTACGTAACAGTCAGTGAGATCAGATCCAGCCTGAAGTGGGAGACGGAACGTGCCAAGCAAGTGCTGGTACGTACGAAGGTCTCTCGTGCAGAGTGGAGCTCAGTGGCACCAATAAAACCTTTTTAGCTCAGGTCCTACATCAATACGGCTGAGGATTGCTCTTAGTAAAGTTCCAATTCTGGTAGCCCCAGTTGTGCACCCTCCCTCCCCCTAGAGCAGATGCGGGGTCAGGCCTCTCATGAAGGGCGTCTCAGGCTTTTAGTCAGGTCTCACCCAGTTTCTGCTCTCTCTGCACAGGAACACTTGCTGAAGGAAGGAATGGCCTGGCTGGATACGCAGGCGGCAGGAGAGCCGCAGTACTGGCTGCCCGCTCTCTTCACAGAGCTCTACTCTCAGGAAATCACTCCAGAGGAAGCCAAGGAGGCGATACCTTGACTGCTCCGTGTTCTGTGCCTGTATGTAACTCTCCCTGCGGGGTTATTTGCATATCACCTGAAACACAGCAACAGTGGACTTGAAATAAAACTTTTCTAAAAAGCGTCTGGCTTGACAAGTGTCACAGGATTAATTCACACCGTCTTACCTCTGAATTTCCTCCTCTGCTGTGGGTGGAAGCACCACTTCCCGTAACAGCCACTGCTAATGACCGTGGCACAGCAAGAGGGGAGCTACCTAAGCTGCCGCTGCGACTGCGAGTGGGACCCACTAAAGGATCTGGGGGGCAGAAACGCTTCTGAGGCCCTCTCTGCTCCGCGAGCGAGGCGTTGTTCCACTAAGGAGCACCACAGTCTAGATTCTGCCAAAACAAACTTTATTGCACAAAAAAAAAAAAACAAAAAAATCTTATGTACAATAGTATATAAACAAGGAATCTTAGAGTGACTCTTGTGCATATATCTTCAACTCAAATTAGGTCTAAAAATCTGTTGCTAAAACATCTCTGCCTAGAGCAGTCATTGGAGGATTGTCACTTTGAAATGGAAACATTCAGAAATGGTAGGACAGACGACATCAGAGCTATAAAACTAATACTTCTCTTTTACAGCCACATGCTAGTTGTGTGAGTAGTGTCCACAATAAGGCATTTTCTCGTTTCGCTGTACGGGTGGATGGTAACGCCACATGCATCACAAACAGCTTCCAGACCCAGCTCTGCCTGGGGAAGGCGGCGGGGTCACAGCTCTACCCACGACGCTACGGACGGTGAAAAACAACGTGACATTTACAACGGGATCAAAGCGGCGGTGACACAGCGACAGCCCGGGGCTTCTGGGGAGCCCCCGCCGCCCCCGGAGCCCCCTCCAAGGCGAACACCCCTTCATTTACTCTGGTCTGGGGTTCGTGGTGAGCGAGTCCTACGCAAGTCCCTCGGGGGAAGACGGGGATTAAGTCGAAATCAGTCAGTGACAGCCCCAGGGGAGTTTACTTGCTACAGGGGAGAAAGAAGGTTCCCGAGCTGTTAAACGGCACCTTAACAATTCCAGAATGTTTCCACCTTTCAGGTTTTCGGCGCTGCCGGAGCAGCAGCGTGCAGGCTCCCAAGTTCTGCAAGAGTTGGTCTGAATCAGAGACCGACAACGATCCAGCGACACGTGGGGTGCTGCCTCTCTGCGCAGCACACGGCAGGGACCTTTAGGCCAAGGTCCTGGGCTGTTTTCTTTCTTTGTCAGAATAAAGATGACCACAGTGAAGTTCTCCCACCACCATCATGAGTCTGAACCAGGGCCGAGCTGGTGGGGGGGTCCTTAAGGGAAGCAGGAGAGGGGCCAGGGCAACGTGCAACTTTGTGCTCAGCTTTCTATCAAAGCTCCCGTAAAAACAATTAAAAAAAAAAAAAAGTAGATTCAACTCTATCAACAAAACATTAACACTGCTCTGATCAATCACCCCCAGGCTCATTTACCTGGAGAAACCAGGTACTTTGCCTCCACCCAGGTTACACCAACTACATCTTTGACGTAATGGCACTCGCGGGCAGCAGACGCCTCCCTGAGGGGCCGACCTTCACTCAGAGTAAAAACAAAGCTGCTGCTTTAGAACGTTGAAAAGGACCCGAGCGTTAAACCTTACGGCACTCGGCTGCGCTCGCACTCGGCCAGGTTTGGCAAAGGAATCTGTCAGTAACAAGGCGTACGCCTCTGGAGAGCTCCCCCCGAAAGAGAGGCTTCCTCCGCTACAACTGCCCCTTGTCCGAGCGCTTCGTCTGCGTGGGGGTGGCAGGAGGAGGAAGGGGGGAAATAAAAGACCACGCTGACTAGAGAGGTGGAAAGCAACGGATACTGCAGTGAAGGAAACAAACCAGCTCTGTCCAGAGCAGCCAGAATAAAGTATCTCTAGGATGCTAAATTCAAATCAATACCTTGAAAAAATAATACACAAGCTAGACTTACTTTGAAGTGCTCCCCCAACCTCTGACTGATGATTTTCTCACCCTCCCCTCCCCAGAACACCAGGAGGAACACACCTGCACTCCATCTATGGATTCTCCTCCTTTCCACTTTTCACCTGCCCCTTCGCGCCTGAAGTCTCAGTGGATGAAGTCACCCAGGGCTTGAGTAAAGCTTTCAGGAAGGAGCCCAGATTCCACCACTGCTCTTTTATCTTTGGTCTGTCTAGAACAGTGTCTAGAAGAAAGACATCAGGTAGATGGGCTCCAGAGAGCAGACAGGCTCCATCTCTCCCAACCCGCAACAAAAAGGTTTCACCCGGGTTCCACAGGGTGCGTGGGCCCTGCCGGACCCTGGGCTCATCAGACTCCCACAGCTCCACGTTCAGCACGGCCCCAGGGACGGGGCTCACTGTCTAGGAACAGAAAAGCTGTCAAGAGGGTTCGCAGTCTAGAGCTCATTCTTTAATCAAATGGAGGGGAAAAAAAAAAATCCAACCAGTGTAGGCGTTTCCAAAAAATAACCTGATGCCACATGCTCCGGCTTTCTAGCACAGTAAGTACCTTTTAAGAGTAGCCTGTCACAAGCTTGGCTTTGTCTAGCATGAAGTCTTCTCGTTCAGCGTTATCCGCCAGAGCAGCCCAAGGAGACAGAGGACGCCCCGCGGCTCGCTCCGCCCTGGCGTGGGTCCGGTTGTGGAGTCTGCCGGGGGTACTCCAGAGTGCGACGACAGAACGGCCCCACGGCGCGGCCCCTCCGCGGCAGCGCAGCTCTAGGCTTTGGAGCAACCTTGAGTGTCTGTCTCTGTCTCGGAGGAGCTGCTCTCAGAGTCTATTTCTGTATTCTCCTGCTGGTGCTTCTCTTGCACCTTCTGCCGAATTCCTTGCAAACGCACTAATAGGGACTGATAGTCAAAGTGGCCTCGTTTTTCACCAAAAGGATCCTGGAAGAAAACCAAAGATAAACCTATTAATATAGATCATTATCCTTCTGAGAAAAGGCGGAAAGGAAAAAGCCGTGTAGTGTTTGGGCAACAAATGGTCTAAGGCCGGAGGGTTCCCTTGTGGTTTAACTCCAGCCAGCAGCTAAGCCCCAGGCAGCCACTTGCTCCCTGCCCCCAGTGGGATGGGGGAGAGAATCGGAAAAGGGAGAAAAACCCTGGGTTGAGATAAAGACAGCTTAATAAGTGCAGCAAGAGCCTGCACACAGGCAAAGCACAACAAGGAATTCATTCCCTGCTTCCCTTCGTCGGGCGGGTGGGTGTTCAGCCACCCCCAGGACAGCAGGGCTCCATCACGCCTAATGGGTACTTGGGAATTAAAACCACACAGCTCCAAACAACCCCCCCTTCCTCCTCCTTCCCCCAGTTTTATCTGCTGAGCGTGATGTTCTATGGCATGGAACAGCCCGTGGTCAGCTGGGTCAGCTGTCCTGACCGTGTCCCCTCCCAACCTCTTGTGCCCCCCCAGCCCAGTCTCTGGTGGGGTGGGGAGCAGAAAAGGCCCTGGCTCTGGGCAGGCGCTGCTCAGCGGCAGCTAAAATATCCCACTGTTATCACCACGGATTCCAGCACACGGCCCTGCATTAGCTACTGTGAAGAAAATTAACTCCACCCCAGCCGAAACCGGCACCGGGTTGAATCCCACCTTAGGACGGAGAGGCCCCTAAGCTTTCCACTGTCACGGCAGAGGTTGAAGACTTTCTTTTCGGAGCCTCTTTTGGGAATCCTTACAAACCCCAAGCAAACTTCAGATGAAAGGCCAAGCAGACACGGGTTGGATTCCTACAGCTTTGAGGAAGTAAACAATTTCCAAGATTGGGTCCCAGGCCCAAGGGGTCAGGGAGAACATGACCAATGGAAGCCCCTAAAATCCAGAGGCCAAAGGCTTGGCCACAGTTTCTGTTAGTGCTACAGACCCTCCCCAAACAAAAGCTCATTTCCAGTCAAGGCCCCCAGCTGTGAGGCAGCCAAGAGGCAGAAAGTCCTTGGAGATTATTTAACATTTGCTGTTTTTATCCCCATCCCAGGTTGAAGACGTTGCCAGGGCTACAGAAGGTGGTGGGGTCTGCCATGCCCTACCTGATGGGAATCTGTGGTACAAGCTGACCTGTGGCCCCAGAGTTAAGGCGGCGACACACCTGGCAACCGATACTGAGCTTGGAGTGACTTCGTTCTGCACACAGGGTGGTGCAGACGACAACAGCATCTCCCCAGCAATGTCCACGTTTGCTGAGCTACTATTTCCAAGTGAGCAGCAAACAGACCACAGCAGTCACTGCCCCTGAGCACAACAGTCGCCTTCACAAACCCTGCAGAAAGCAACTGAGCCCTGGCTCCTTGAAGAAGAAACAAGAGGGGCCCACACCTGACAGCTCTCTAATATTAGTCACCAAACTTCACTGCACAGCCTTCAGTCCTCTCCACAGCTGTAAGTCAGGCACAGACCTTCCTTACGGGAATTTCTCACTCCAAACATCAACTCTCTCCCTTTGGGAGCGCTTTCAGTTTATGAATTAACAAAGCAAGTGACAGCACTGACAGGAAAAAAGGGCTCAGAGGCATTAAATCAACCACCTCCATCTTTTCTTAGGAGAGGAATTTCTCAATGAGTCAGACAAGAGGTGGCTGATGAAGGAGGAAGACACAGCTGTTCACATGCAAATAGCCTGGCAATCTATTCTTCAAAGTCTGCTTTCCTGCAGAAACAGCTCCTGTACTCAACCTGTCTAGATGTGTCTGCCGCGCTGTCACCATTCCCCCTCCTCTCCCTCCCCCAGTAACTTTTGACTCAGCCACTTCCAACCTCCTCTGAGAGAACAAGGAGCGACAGAAAAGTTGCTGTATAAGCAAAGGAACCTCAAGAAAAAGAGAAACTCCCCCAGTGTCCCAACAGGAAAACCTTGCTATGGAATCCAGCTGCCACCGGCGTGGGATAACCTGCCTGTGCCCTCCCTGCTTCACACCAGCTCCACACAAAACCAAACCACACTGGTTCCAGGGCTGGAAGTACAACCTGATTGCTCCGAGAATGCCTCAGGTCCAGCACTCGTGTGTGCACTCGGAACTTGGGGAAGGGAGTGTCTTATCCACAGGAACGTCTCAGCTTCAGGATTCAAAGTTGGAGTATACAGGTGACAGGAAAGATCCAGACCCACCCCATGTACCTGTTGCTGTTGGTCACCAACCACACCCCTTACCCAAGGCAGCGCGTTATCAACACGAAAGTTCTCTGCCACCCACCTGCATTGTCTGTCCTTGGAGATAAAGTCTCTCTTTACACACCCCTTCATAGAAGTCGTAGTATTCCATGAAGGATTTCTCCATTACGCCCCTGGACACAAGGGGAGGGCAAAGAGTCAACACAAGATGACCACGCTGTAACGGTTCCATCATCCCAGGCCACCCCATCCCACCGGACTCTGGTTCACGTAACCGGTGTGGTCGCCCACGCAGGGTGTCCCAGACAACAGGGCACAGCAGAGCAGGATGCAGCGAAACAAACTGCAGCATCACTGCAGCCAGAGAGATTCTGCAGGTGCTTCCACTGCGGGTGTGCTGCCCTCCCTCCAAGGCCTTTCCCCCCCCATAAGACAAGGGAACTCTACTCTCACACCCAGGTCAGAGGATGTGGCCATCTCACACGTTAACACAGCCTTTGCCGAGGCACAGATGAACCATCTGCTTCAGGGGAAACAAAATGACTCTTTCCTGGACCAGGAAGAGCTAAAGACTTGCTCTTCCCTGAAGCAGCTCCCAGGAATAGTGGCCGGAGAAGTCTATCCTGCTTCCCCACACCCACTTTCTCCTGCTCCCTCCCTCCATGCCTCTTTTCCGTACCGTAACGGCTCAGGACAGGGACACTTTCCTTCCAGCATGTCACACACTGCTACTCGGATGGTCTCATGCCGAATGCACTCGTTATAGTTCTTGCTGTCCCCCGGGTGCCTCTCCTGGAAATATAAATTGGGCCAGTGAGTCCACGCAACTGCAGCGATGGCTCCTCGTCTCTCCCTCCTGGGCCCGATGAACTTCACCGGTGCACGAACCCGCTACGGCTCTGTCCATGCTGTGTATTCTGCACTAATTTAGACCGCAAATGAAAAGCTGGCAAGATTTTACAGGTCTCCAGAGCCTCAGACTCACACAGCTGTGGAGACAGGTCAACCGATAAACCTGGCCTCTCCCCGAGACGCTGGAGACCATGAAAACCTGAGCCGTTCGGTTCCTGCGTGACAATATGTCCCAAGGAAGCCATTTCAGGAGTCGTGTAGCAGAGAAACGAAGAGCCAACCCATCCCACCTCCCCGGCAACTTCTCAAATGCCTCTTGTTCTTCTGTTACCTTACACGTAGGTGAGCTGCGCAGCCCCTGGCTCAGGGCTGGTCCTCAGCTCCTCGCGCTCCAACCGGAGGCAGAGCCAAGAGCCACAACCCACTGCCGTCCCCGATTCCAGAGCGGGCTTTGCTGCCGGGAGCAAGGTGGGGAGGGAAAAGGCAAAGAGCTCCAGAAGCAGCAACGACCCACCCCAAACTCTCACCTGCTCAAAGCCGGGTTCGTTGTGATAGGGGTTCTCGGTCATCAGGGACTGGATGGAGATGAGGACTGAAGAGATGCTCTGTGCTGGGCTCCACGCAGGCCCGGTCCAAGTGCTGAGGCAGCAGAACAGAAAAGCATCAATTAACAACGCGGAACCGGCCCCGTGAGCACCGCCCCGCCAAGCACCACGGGTCAGAAAGTTTGGGAAACTACAACTACACCTTACAGAAAAGAACCAGCTGCTACAGACACACAAAGCGCTGGGCACCGAGAAGGTTTTTAGGGTCCAAGTAGTTTATTCTCTCAACCAAGCGAGCACTTCAGCGAGAGCAAGACAAGAGGGGCTGGGAAACCTCACCCCACTGCTAACACCCGCCGGGCACCACACACGCCGTGCGACGGCAAAGGAAGCATTTCCAAGCATTTCACAGGGCATGGCCATCGCCTGGCACAGCAGCCCCAGCAAGACGGGCTCCCAGCACCACCATGGGCCAAACCCAACAACTCGTAAGGACTGAGATCCGACTGGCGTGGCTGAAACAAGACCATCACTTGTTGAGTCAGACACTGCACAAGGACTGCCACCAAGAGCACCCACGGACGCTCTGCTACAGGAAGAAGGTGCCCGTTTCATACGGAGCGTAGTGAAAACTTTTGCACAGAACAGCATAAGCGGAAAAAGCCGTTCTGCTGCTCGGCCTTGATATCCCAGTTCCAGACACAGCCCCGTCTCCCTGCGAGCCGAGCAAGGATGCGCTGACCCACATATGCTCTTCCTAAATCCTTTCATTTGCAGCTCCCTCTGCACTTCCCATCTCTGCTGAGGCCGAGGCTCTCTGTTCGCTCTTCAATAATTCAGTTTCCGCGCCAGGGCTACGACTGCCGGAGCAACGAGGCAGCCTGTGTGGGAGCTGCTGGGCGTTACAGACCCCCTGAGACACCGACGTGCCCTACACACCTCAGCGCTTCGTGGGTGCTGGCGCCGAGCTGGCTGGAGGAGGAAGACTCCTTATACCGAGGAAGGAGTTTCCCGGCACAACCTGTATCTCACGCAGCCCAAAGCCAGCGTCCATCAGCCGATGGGTACCGGCTACTGGGACCAGCTTTGGTGCGAGTGGCACACGCCCAGCGCTGCTGGAACCAGCCTTAGAACCACACCAGTGCACACTCTTGCTGGTGGCTCACATCCCTACAGCAATTCGAGCCGTCCTTGTCCCTTCCTCACCCGGCTGCCATCCCTGTCCCCCTGCAGCAGGAGGATCTCTCCCCCGACACTCCAGCTGCACCAGTACAGAGCGTCCACAAAAAAGCTCTCCTTTACCGACAACCAGAACGGTCACGGCTGGGGTTGGGAATATCCCACCAGGGCCAGGCTTCCTCTGGCAGAACCGTTCAATCCACCGGGACTTTCACACGTTTAGAAATCAAGCAGGTGAATAACGAGCGTCTGCAGCAGCGGAGCCTGTCTGGCCAGGCAGGACGGGAGCAGCGCGTGTAAACCACCCCCCAGCGCTCAGCCCCACGCTCTGTGTAGGTGGAAGCCCAGAGCGAGTCAAATGGCTCTCAAGGAAGTTCTTGGTGGCTTTTCATTTTATTTATTTAAACCCACACAGAGCAAGGAAATTAAAACCACAAAACCCTACATTCAAACAACATTGAGGATCAAGCTGCAAAGCGCAAAAGCAGAAGAAACGTGGCGATGGGGCTGAGGCTTCGCGAGGGGAAGCAGGAGAAAAGCGTCCATGGAACGTCGTGCTTCCCCTGCTCCCTTCTCAGGTGCATTTAAAGGCAAAACAGACTCTTATTTCAGTGCTTTGTGCTGCTTTAGAACTGTGACTGCGCACACAACTTCACAGAAGCGCAAAGGTGCGTCCAAGCACGGGTCTGGGGCAGGAACAGGGCACGACGCGCCGAGAAGGACGCGTGAGGCGGAACACAGCCTGCAGCCGCCTCCTGGTTTCCCACCAAAACAGCCAAAGTCTCCTCTTACCCTAGAATACTCAGGCAGACTTTCCCATTGCGGTAGAAGTTGGGGTTAAACCTCACTGTGTTATTTCCCGTTGTCATCAGTTTGACCCGTGGTGGGTGGATGGGATAATCTGGAGGACAGCGAAACAGGAACAAGAAGAAACCCCCTTCATAAGGCGTGTCAAATGGGCCTGTGATCAATGCATGAATCTGGAAAACAAAAGCCCGTCTTGCGCACCACTTCAAAACCGTGCAGCACCGACAAATGCTCAACAAAGCCACCCGAAGGCAAGAAACCTCCACCCGGGCAGCAGCACGGAGGCAGCGCCTTCCACACGCCATGTGCTGGCCATACTTGACCCCCCTCCTCCTCCTCCTCCTCCCCTCCTTCGCGGGGGCCGCTGCTGCGCACTTCTCTCCCCTCTGCCACGCTCAACGTGCAAAGCGGGCTTCCATCGCAAGGTTTGGCCAGAATCCACAACAGCTGCCTCCCATACATCTCTACAGAGTCCAACCCAGGCTGAATCACAGCTCAGCTGTAAGCTGGGCTTTGGGAAGGAAAAAAAAAAAAGCAGCAAGATTTCATATATGAAAAATAAAATCCAATTTTAGAAAGAAAAAAACTTCAGAATTTCTGCCAAAACCAGAGCATTCCTCAATTTTATGGGCTCGTGATGATTTGGTCTTATCGAAACCAACCAATTCCCTCTGCCAGGATCTAAAATTAAGACCCTCTTCTCTCCATGCTAATTACCCTCAAAGATCCCAACTGGATACCAGGAAACCTTCTCCCTTCAGGCTCTTTGGGAAGCTGGCTCCCCAGGTGACCCGAGCACTCTCCTTTGGGGATCCTCCTGCCTCCCCAAGGTTCCCCTCAGACGCCCCACGGCTCGTGTCCTACAAGGGCACTTTGGCACTGGGCTCCTGGGGCAGCACCGTGGGGAAGGAGCAGGTTGTGCAGAGACACTCCCCTTGCGCTGCCTCCAAAAACCCAGGGGAGGGACCTACGCCGGGCAGGCGCTTACCTGGGGGTAATTTGGGGGTGCCAGAGGGGTGGGAGAAGTGTGCAGCAGAGGAAAAAACAAAGCGACCTCACACCCAGGCAGAGCCAGACCAGGTGATGGGCTGGAGAAAGGGCAGCACCAGCCCCAAGAACCCTGTTTGAGCAACCTCTGCCTCCCAGCTCACTGCCTTCTCTCTGACATCGCTGGAAATTCCCAGTCCTGGAAAACCCGGAGAGCCAGGAGGGGAAGAACCAGAGCAGGAGGGTGTCCCCAGGAGGGGACGTGGTGGGAGCTGTGGCACAGGTCAGACCTGCACACAACCGTAGGACCTGCAAGAACCCAGCAGGATGGCACCTGAGTGCAGGGACACATCTCTCTACCAGCTCACAATTAAACATCTCCAGGTTCTACAGGACTACAGACACTCCAGCACCACTCGTAGCTAATGGATGGGTCTCATTTCCAGCTTCTCTGAGAAGCCCCACCATGGCCAACAGCTTTCCATGGAGCTCTCTCCTCTTTGAGGTGCTCTACTGATTGTTTTCAAGCACCAGCAGGATGAAACGAGCTGGATCAGCACCCCACCAGTTCACAGGGCCACCAAAGCAGAGCTGGCTTTATCTGTGGAAGCTCCTCAGACCCCTGTGATGGTGTCTCTCCACTGAGCCAGCCTCCTTGACAGCCTCCTCCCATTTTAAGTGCAGCCCATCTCAATGTCACCAAGAAAACTGGAGCCTCCCGCTCTTGCAAGATTTACTCTGCTTTCTCTCAAAGCACTACGGGAATACTCCACTCGGGCAACCCCTCTCAGCAGCCATCGACAGCTTCATACAGAGAAGAGGAAAGTTGAACCAGCTCCAAATCTTCTCTTACCTTGGTCATGTCATGGGGATCAGGCACAACAAACATTCCTGGGGGCGGTTCCTTGTAAATGGACATAATATCCCTGAAGAAAGGAAACAGGAATTAGTCAAGATCTCCCTCGGCGTTCATCAGCCCTCAAGGCACGGAACGTTCTAGACAACAGATCCCTGCAGGGATGCGAAGGGACAGACTTTTAAGATGGAAATTTGCAAGTCATAAAGAGCTCGACATTCTACTTTCGCCTCTGACTGTTTTCTGGCTGAGTTTCAGCTTATCCCCCAAAACAGCTGAGGCATTCCAACAGCACAAGCAGCATCCAAGGAATCAATACAGGAGGCGTCAGACCGAGCACACCCTGAGCACAGGCTGCCGTGGGTTGTACCACGGGCCGGCTCCAGCGCGTGAAGCTTCAGCCATACACCTTCCCCGGGACAGCCACTCAGGAGTTTCCTGACGCGAGTTTTGTTGTGCAGAGGACGACTGTGCTTTCCCTCTTCAGCTCAGACTGTTTGCCACATCCCTTTCACACACCCTGCCACTTGCTTTCTCCAAACGCACCGTGACTCAAGTGCCTTTGGGAACATCGCCGCTCGGACAAATTTGGGTTTAATCAGGCAGCGGGTTCGGGAGTTGTTGGGATGCACATACACGCACAGCTTGGCCACAACAGCCCCGTTTCCTCAGGAACTCAGATCAAACAAGTCTAAAAAAAACCCAACAAACCACCTACAACTCTGTGCAGTTTTACAGATGAACTGAATGGCACCTTTCATCGCCCAAAAACCTCCCTCCCCTAATCGGAGCTGCTCCAGGACGAGCTCCCGCTCGGCCCCTCCATCTGGGAAGCGACCAGAGCTCGGAGAGATTTCAGGGCGAGAGGAAGCGCGAGAGCAAGAGGCAGCCTCGCCTTCCTGCCCACCGCTATGAAGTCAGTGCTTTTGGCGTGTGGATTGGAGAGTGCCCAAATATCTGGTGCCATCTTTGGAAGACGTTATACAAGCTCCAGAACAAGGATGAGCAAGAGCCTGGCAGGCAGCGACACTTGCTCCCAAGGAAGAGGAAGAAGCTGTTGACGCGGTGCCAGCTCGTCCAACAGCGCAAGCCCGTGCCGCTGCCGACAGCAAAGGCCATCGAGACACCACACCGGGAGAGCCTTTGCAGGTCGGAGCAGCCAAAGGGGTGGGCAGCAGCAGGAAGGGCCATCGCTGTGGGTAGGTTTAGGACAAGCATCCTAATTCAGGCGGGGATGGGGACGGCGAGGCCCCGTTTCACAGCACCTCCAGGGAGCGAGAGCCCCGAGCCAAGGAGCTGCGGCCAAAGGACGGCAGGTGGAGGAAGAGACCCCGGGCGGGGGTACGGGCCCCCCAGCTCCGGGGCAGGCGGGGCTCCGCCTCCATCCCGGCCCCGGGGCACAACACGCTCCGGGGCCTGTACCCAGGAGAGCCCCGGGGCATCGGTAGGGGGGGGCCGGGCCTCGTCCCCAGGTCTGCAGAGCCGCCGGCGAGGCCCAGGGGCCTGGCTCCG
>VZRU01006952.1:33330-47521 GCA_013398155.1 Pedionomus torquatus | reverse complement strand
CCACCCCGGCCCCCGGCAGCAGCCCTGCAGCAGGACTTGCATCTCGGCAGTTGGCCACGGACCTGCGTGCCCAATAAACGATGAGTGCTGAGAGAGCGCTTTATTACTGCCAGGCAATTTGTGCTAATAAGCAGTTTGAAGCAGCAAAGCCTCTCGGCAGAGAGATGGATTATGGCAGGAGGGCGCTGGAAAGGAAGAGCCCCGAGGATGCTGCAGTGGAGGAGACCTGCGTGGAAAGCGCAGCTGCGGTGGGGTCGGTCCATAGTGGTGTCAGTCCATGGTTGGGATCAGCCCATGGTTGGGATCAGCCCATGGTGGGATCATCCATGGTTGGAGTCGGCCCGAGGTTCGCCTCTGCCTGCCCGAGTGGGATGGGGGATGTGGGATGTGGCTTCCCACAGCCTGTGCTGGGGACCTGCTCCCGGATGGGACTCATGTCTTCTCCCGAAGACTCAGGAAGCACGTACGGCTGCGATTTGCAGGATTCAAATGCCAGGCTGGTGTTAGATCTAATCTTGGGTTTTATTGACGCTGATATGACCTGAGCCCTGAGACTCCAGGACCTGCTCGGCTCTGCCATGAGTGACATGTCTATATGTTTTTAATAAACTTACCAGAATGAAATCCTCGCTGCTCCTGTAGCTCTGTTCATCCTCCGAGCATGATATTAACTGAAAACTCACATTTATCTTTGTTCCTTGTCAGGCCAAAACGGGGACAGAGTTTCTGCGGGGTTATTATTATCTTTCCCTTGCAGATTTTCAAGCGTGAATAAGTGATGTGACTGGAGTAGAGGAGGGGAGGCAGGAGCTGGTGGTGGGCGCCCTGGGAGCCCCCTCCTCGCCTNTCCTTCGCCTGCTGGGAGGGCGAAGGAGAAATATTGCGCTGAGGGGGGGGATGCGAGGGGCCGGAACGGCTCGGGGGGGTGGGTTCTGCCCGGTGGGTTCTGTGCTCCGTGAGAAGGAAAACCTCAACCCCAGGGCTGCGGGCGCTGCTGCCCAGCCTCGCCAGCCCAGCGCTCTGCATTGCAGCCGAAGGGCAGGACGAGCCAAAAACGGTGTCCCCGCAGAGCCAGCCCTGCAGATCCGGCCATCCCCGACCCCCTCCGGCACCCGGAGCATCATCTCCTGCTGCCGCCGCAGGGACCGGGGCAGAGCCACCCCAGGGTGAGCGGGGTCTCCAAGCCATCCCCAGGGCCGGGGGGGAACGTGTCCTTGGCCGGGACACCGTCCCCTTCTCAGGCTGCCGTCTCTGCATCCCCTGGGGGTTGCCTCGGCCCCGTGGTGAGGCCGAAAAAATGAGGCTGGAAACGAAACAGGAGGGTGCTGGTGGCGCAGCGCACAGTTCTGGTAAAAAGTAGGACTAAGCATTATCCGAGTTTAATTATTATAATTATACCGGGGCAAAGTAATTGCTGGAGATATTTTAAGCATCAATCAACATGCTAATTTGGAAAACGAAGCCCTGATTTATCCAGGGCTAGGTAGTAACCATCAACATGCAACAACGCTGCCTGCAGGAGGAGGAGCCCACCAGGAAAGGGGTTTAAAGCTGGTCCTGTCGTACTCGCAAACGGGGGTTTGGGAGGGGGCTGGAGAGGGTGAGACGAGAAGGGGGAAAGTAGAAAAGGGGTCCCCTGGCCACGGGGAGCCCATCAAGATGTGCGTGGGGAGCCGGGCTCCCAGCGCCAGGCTGGGATGCAGGAGGAACATCAGCTTGGGGAGGAGGATGCGGCGACCCCACCTCGGCGGTGGCTTTGAGGAAGATTGGCTGGGGCTGGATGATTTAGCCATGCTGAAATCATTTAAGCTTGTTACTGTGGTTTCTATGGCTCTCTGGCTGGATGTAACAAATTGTCTGCATCATTTTCCAGATGGATCATTCTTAAATCATCCAGGACAGGCTTCAGGGCTCAGCACTGGAGCAGCAGAAGGCCCTTCAGTTCAATAAATGCTGGAAATGTGCTGTATTGAGTGCTAGTTCTTATTAAAAGTTTAAGTACATCAGCCAAGCTGATGGGTCTCACGGCCAAGATCTCCACGCTTTGCACCCTTTCCAAGTGCCATTGGTTCCGGTGGGGATGAGGGATGGGGATGGGGCTGTGCGTGGGTGCCCATGGCCGGAGGTGGGACAGGGTGGGGGGGACACACGCTGGCAGATGAGCTCAGATGACCTCTCCTTGGATGGGCACCAGACCCCGGCGTGCGTCCAGCTCCCGGCGGGTGGTATGGCCCAAATGTGTCTGGATTTGGGGCTGGAAAAAAACCCTTTTATTGCAATTTGAATTATTCGATTCATCAAAAAGTTCCATTGTGAAACCAAAGGGGGTTGTTTATGCCGTTACTGGTCACTGAGGCAGACCATGGGTCACCACCCCGGCCCCCGGCAGCAGCCCTGCAGCAGGACTTGCATCTCGGCAGTTGGCCACGGACCTGCGTGCCCAATAAACGATGAGTGCTGAGAGAGCGCTTTATTACTGCCAGGCAATTTGTGCTAATAAGCAGTTTGAAGCAGCAAAGCCTCTCGGCAGAGAGATGGATTATGGCAGGAGGGCGCTGGAAAGGAAGAGCCCCGAGGATGCTGCAGTGGAGGAGACCTGCGTGGAAAGCGCAGCTGCGGTGGGGTCGGTCCATAGTGGTGTCAGTCCATGGTTGGGATCAGCCCATGGTTGGGATCAGCCCATGGTGGTGTCAGCCCATGGTGGGATCAGCCCATGGTGGGATCAGCACATGGTGGGATCATCCATGGTTGGAGTCGGCCCGAGGTTCTCCTCTGCCTGCNTCGGCCCGAGGTTCTCCTCTGCCTGCCCGAGTGGGATGGGGGATGTGGGATGTGGCTTCCCACAGCCTGTGCTGGGGACCTGCTCCCGGATGGGACTCATGTCTTCTCCCGAAGACTCAGGAAGCACGTACGGCTGCGATTTGCAGGATTCAAATGCCAGGCTGGTGTTAGATCTAATCTTGGGTTTTATTGACGCTGATATGACCTGAGCCCTGAGACTCCAGGACCTGCTCGGCTCTGCCATGAGTGACATGTCTATATGTTTTTAATAAACTTACCAGAATGAAATCCTCGCTGCTCCTGTAGCTCTGTTCATCCTCCGAGCATGATATTAACTGAAAACTCACATTTATCTTTGTTCCTTGTCAGGCCAAAACGGGGACAGAGTTTCTGCGGGGTTATTATTATCTTTCCCTTGCAGATTTTCAAGCGTGAATAAGTGATGTGACTGGAGTAGAGGGGGGGAGGCAGGAGCTGGTGGTGGGCGCCCTGGGAGCCCCCTCCTCGCCTCTGCCACGACACAGACCCGCACGGGAGGTGTGATGGCACGAGCCCTGGTGGCACCTGGGGGGTCAGCGAGGCACCGTCCCCCGCGGTGCCCTCTCAGGTGCGGGATTTATTGACCTGTCAAAGGGCTTAGACATGGCTGGCCGCGCTTCCCCCTGCAGCCATCGATTTCCGTCGGCTTAGATCAGGGAACAGTTGATTTCTTTGCCTGATACTCGCTCTGGCCTCTGACAGCGCCAGCGGCCAGGAATCCATCGCTGGGTTTCACTGCCCGGGGAGCGTCGCCCGCTGTTCCTGTGGGCAGCAGGAGCACACGTGGCCCAAGCGCGGCCGCGGGGCTTTGCTCTGCCAGGAGCAGCCGTAGTTCAGCAGTGCTCACCCAGCCTCCCGGCGCCACTCAGGGTTTTCCAGTTCTCTACTAACCCTCAGGACCACTCTGTTCATGGTGGTGATGTTGGGGGCGGGGGCAACCCTCATGCCATTTTTGCCCAAAAAGCAGCATCCTCTCCACTTTCCTCTGTGCCCCCTCCTTCCGCCTTCACTGGCCCCGTGGTGGGGCAGATCTGGGTCGGCTCGTACCCGGGCCGTGCTGCGAGGGACACGGGCCCCTTGGTCTCCATCCATCACCCCCCGGATGCGGAGAGTCAGGGGGCAGCATCCTGGTCCAGGGCTGGCCGGGTGTCCTGGTCCAGGAGCCCGACTGCCATCCTCCCCGGGCACATGTTTTCCATTTCCACCACATCCTTCTCTACTTCTCCGTGTTTAAAAGGCTGGCCGGCACTTTGCCCTGCGTCTATAAAAAGCACAGCTTGACATTTGTTTTTCCCTATCTATTTCTCATTCGTGTTTTCCTTCCCCTTGCCGCAGACTCCGCGCTGACATCCAGACCGGCAGCTCCACACGGAGCGGTGGATGGCAGCCAGCGCCGCCGATAAAACGGGGCTGTGGAGCCACGAGAAGAGCAATATCCATGTAACAGTCCATAAACCTGTACATGGAAGCAATTAGCCATGAGCACAGTCCCCGGGACAGAAAAGCCCCACATTCACCAATTCAATCAGCCCAGAAAGATGCTCAGCTGGGAACCATCCCGCCGCCAGCGACACCCAGGGCTGCTGCTGCTGCTTTGGGCTGGTGCCTTGGCGCTGTTATTCTCCTGGAGTTTTGCAAGGCAGGAGCCTCTCAAACTGTCCCCTCCTGGGCAGAGAAATGGGGACACTGGAGCTTCTATGTCACCCACCACCCGGGCAGGAGCTGGCTCGTGCGTGCTCAGAGGCACTGCCCTTACCCCGCCAACACCTTTGCACATCAGGTAGAGCACGTGGCTGGGAAACAGGTGCCAGGGCTAATATTTAAAATGCAAATAAAACCTTTTTCCTCAGGGCTGGCAGGTTTCAGAGCTGCCTGGCTGCAAAATAATTGCCTTGGGCAGAGCAGCAACCGCCCGCACTGAGCCGTCTGCCCCTCCCAGGGTCTGCTCTGCCCCAGGAGCAGCTCTGCGGGGTACGGGGGAAGAAGCAGCCAAGAGACCCCCAAAACCCTCTCCTGAGGCCACATCCCTGCTTGGTGCTGAGAACATGTGCCAGGGAGACTGAGGGCAAGCTGTTGGGAGCAGACCCTGTCCGGGGACGTGGCATGCTGGCAGGGACAAAGCCCGGTGACAGCTGAGTGGCACCAGGCAGCCCAGGAGCATCCTTCCTCCAGGGGCTGGGAAGAGCCAGCCACAAGCGCTCAGCACATGGAATGGGCACACGCGGTGATGGGACGAGGCCCAGAAGATGCTGCGCTCGCTGGAGAGCATCCGAGCGCGGGTCTGACCCTCGGCATTGATGTGGGAGGGTTTCCTGGCCAAGAACAGCCTCGTGTCACGCTGGGGCTACACAAGTGGAGTGTCAGCTGGAGCTGGGTTTGAGGGCTGCGAAGAAAGACAAGAAAAGGAAAAGCGAAGGTTCACAAAGGCTCCATGAAATTCCTTCCCAGAGCCCAGCTGAGGCTCCCTGCGAGGGAGCTGGGCAGGGGAACGCGGTGTCCCCGGCAGTGGCAGGACCACAATCACGATTCTGAGGGAGGGAGGAAGTAGAGGCTACGTTTTCAAGGAGAAAAAATATGAGAAAAGGGAAAGGAGCTGGAAAAAGGAGGCGAGGAGTCGGTAGGCTGCGACAGGAATGGTACCCAATGAGCAGTTCTCAACTTAAGCAAAGTTTGGAAGAGCTATTAAAGCAGGAGATCAGTGAAGGGGGAAATTGAAACGTTAGGGGCTGGAACGGAAAATTAGGCACAGATAATGGCACAATAGCGCTGGGGCTTAAAGCACCCTCCAATGATTAGTTGTGAAGAGCTGCAACACGCTCCCACGTGAGATCGCCTCTGCCCGGGCACCCAGCGAGCAAAATCCCCGAGGCAGCGGTGTGACGGGCACGGCTGTCCCTGGCACCACTGCTCAGTGGGATAAAGCCCAGGGATGAAGAAGGGGCCAGAGATGCTCGAGTGACACATCAAGACCCGGGGGGAGTCGATTCCCACAACCCCTTCACAAAAAGCCTCAGGAGGTGGTTTGGGTGCTGCCAGGGTCTCCAGATGCTGCCCCTCTTGCCCAAAGGAGATGGGGCCCGTGGGCTGGCACCGTGCTCAGCACCACAGCCACAGCGGGGATCAGGGCGATTGGGTCGGGGTGGGGAGATGAGAAGGTGCTTTGAAATTAGTCAGAATCAAACACTTTTTGATCTAAAGAGGATTTGGAGTGGAGCCGGGCGTGCTCATCCCTTTGGCACAGTCCCTGCCAGCAGCTGCCTGGCCAGCATCCGCCCCTCTCCCTCCGACGCTTGCCCCCGGGCACTGTGGCCACCCCAGCCTGGGGCTGCTCCACCGTCAGTCACGCAGGTGGGCACGAAGGGCTTTAAAGACTGTTGGGTCCACACAGCCAGAAAATCCCTGCGAAGAAAATTGGCTCCAGCTGGCCGTGCTGCAGCCAGAGCAGGGCTCTCACTGCCCAGCACCAGGGGGGCCACCAGAACCCAGAGGAGACACTCCTGCTGACAGCCTGTGGCACCGGGGCTGGGCAGAGTGGGTGCCCACAGTCCCCCCAGCTAGGCTGGGGGCTGAGCCAGCCCCTCTTTCACAGGGGGGGCGGTGGGGCAGGAAGGCAGCTGCCTGTGGGGCGGGGGCTTCCCGGCTTGATTGGGGCAGGGGGAGAGGTTATTTAAGCAGCAGGTGAGGAGCCAGAGCTGCCTGGAGCTTATTCTCTGCTCGTCACCCCTGGGAGCTTGCTGGCAGCTCATCCTGGCAGGTATGTGGGGGTCGGGGAGGGGGGAGGAATTGCCCATTTCCAAAGACTTGGCATCACTTGGCTCTTCCCTCGGGCTCACGGGATTAAGGCTGGTTGAGGGAGATGTGCTAATCTGGCAGTTGCTATGAGACCCACGCGGTGGCTCTGATGCAGAGTGGAGGCAGGTGAGTCATTAAGAGGAATGTTGTGTTTTCTGGCACCGTTTGAGGAGCTGCAGAAGTTTCCCAGTGTTCGGGGGGGTGGGGGTGGTGGATGCCAGTATTGAGGGTCCCGGCTGCCCCTCTGCAGCGAGGGCACCCACCTTCTCCCCAGCCTGATCTTCAATTTTCTTTATGGCTTTCCAGCCTGTTGACCTGCAGCAACTGCTCTGCTGCTTACGGGAGACCATTTCCCAGGGTTAGATCTGAGGGAGCGAGCGATTAATATGCGCTTGGCTCTTAATTGTGGCACGGGCTGTGCCAGCAGAGCCTGGGCTGCAGCCTGGCGGCTCCGGTTCCGCATCCCTCCCCGCGGCTCCATCCTTCCCACGGCTCCACCGTGGGAGCTGGCAGGGCGGGCTGCCGTGGCCGTGTGTGCCACACCACAGGGACACCGGGGCCAGGGGACGCCGCGTCCCCCGGCAGCGGGGGCCGGGGCAGGTTGGGGGTCCCGTCCCTGGGTGCGGATCACACCTCCTCCCTCGCAGCCCCGGCTTTTCCCAGCTCGGGAACGGTCCCGGCGGGGTCTCGGCTGCGACGCTCGGGACCGGTGGAAGGAGCCAGCGCAGCAGAAATTTCTAATTATGTATTTGACACTAATATTCTCAGTTTGAGCTCACGCAACGTTGGTTAGTTACCTCGGTTAATTAGAAATTTCACAGATGGATAACAAAAGTTTATAAAGCGCTGAAAAGGGCAGGGCACTGAGATGGCGAGGGGCTCTCCCTCCCTTTGTTCTGGGGAAGCAAACTGCTTCGGAGGAGCCCCCGCTGCCCCCCAAGAGGGTTTTGCTGGTGGATGCAGACCCTCTCCCCACGGTGCAGGGGGCAGGAGGTGCCCCCCCCAGCCCCGGGCATCCCCTCGGGGGATGTTAAATGAAGCATAATCTGTTGGTAATTCGCAGTCACGGTGGGTGTGATGGACGGGACCCGGCGGTGGGGACGGGGCAGTCACTTGGCAGCTGTGATTTAAGAGCGGTCCAAGGCCAGCGGGTGGTCGATTTGGGAGGGGTCGTTGTGTGGGTCCCCTGGCTCTTGGTGACACACCCAAGGCTTTAATTCAGGTATTGTTAATGAGGGTTTTCTGTCTGTCTGTCTCTGTCTTTCTCCTTCCTTCCTGGCATCCTTTTATTGAGGTCTGATGGAGCAGAGGTTTGGGGAGGGTATTAATACTCACCTTGGCACAACCAGGGTGTTAGAGAAATGGATGTTTTTCCCTTTGCTGCCCGGGAAGCGCATCCTGGGGAGCGCTGGCCCTGGGGATGCTGAGCGGGTGCCTGTGGTGCTGCTCCACCAAGGGGTTCCTGTGGCAGTAACGTGTCAGGCTGGCGGCATTTTGGTCCTCAGGGGAAGAGGGATTCAAGGAAAGAAACATTAAAATAATACCAACTGTGAAGGAGTTATAAATGAATAAATTAAATAACAGCATAGGCTGTTATTTACAGGTGAAGGAATAGCTCAGGGTTGCACGGGAGGAATAAAACTGATGGATGCTGCTTTGCTGTGGATGGGGCTTGTCCTGGAGGCTGCTCCTGTGGCCCAGCAGCCCAGGATGCTGTTTGCTGGGGCTGGGACCCGGGGGCAGACACCCCCACTCCCCCCTCCCCAGGGGTTTCGAGCCCAGAGCTGCCTGACCCCCATGGTTTTCAGCTTTGATGCCATTAGTCCAGAGGAGCAGAGTCCACAGGGGAAGGTTTGGGAAGGGCTGGTGGCTCGTGCAGACGCTGAAGTCCCCTCTGAGGCTTCCCAGCCCCGCACACGGAATAGAAGTGTTTCTTCTTCAAGTATTTGAAATCTGTTTTATTTATGTAATCTGACAAGTTATTATGCACAGTCTGTATCCGACTTCGTGATTTATGGGAAAGATCCTCAAATCTATATTTAAAATTACTATTAAACAGAAATTTTTGCCTCTTCAGCTGAGATAGAAGCACCATTAACAGTTGTTGCCCTAGAGCTCAAGTACTTCATTAGTTTAGGAAAATTAATTTTTTTCCATTAAATCTTCCTAGGATTCCAATGCTGTATTTGCTTGTAAACTTTCAAGAACAAAGAAAAACTCTTCTGCTGGTGGTGGTCTTTGTTTTCCCCCGGTCTGTAAGGCCTTGGGAAGGTGCACCCCATGGCTGTGCCGTTGGGCTCCGGGTTGAGCGCCGGGAAACGCCGCTGCCGTCGAGGGAGAATCAGATGTTGTAGCTGGGGGGGAGAAGGAAAATCACCACCCAGTTTAGAGAAGCTCATCTAGTCCCACTTCTCGTTCAGAGTGTTGTAATGCTCTTTCAAAGGGTTACTGGAGAAGCTGGAATTTCTATGGGTAGGCTCCTAGTCAGGTCGAAAAAGCCTTCGAAACCCGAGGTGTCGGTTGTGGCCATCAGCACCTCTTCCTGTGAGCAGCAAAAAGGAGGCAGCTTCCAGCCCGGGGAGAGGAGGAGCGGAGCGGGGTGTCCTGTCCCTGAGGAGAAGGGGCTGGGGGGCAGAGATGTCACGCCTGGGGCTGCGATGTCCCCCCTCTGCAGTGAGGGGTTGTGCAGGGATGCTCTGCGGAGAGCAGGGAGGCCAGTCCCCATACCCAAACCTGATGGGTCCGCAAGGCAGGACAGCGGTGCCACCGGGTGAGGCTGAGGTTCGTGCGTAAATACCCATCTCTTCTACGCACACTTCAAATGAAACTCGCTTCATCCGAGCTGGGGAACTGACCGAGGCAGATCTGGATTCGAAACTTGAAGTGGTCAAACCTTGCTTTTCTGAGGACAGGCAGATCTGGATTTGAAGCTTGGAGGCAGCTTCCCACGTACCAACAGTGGATGACCCTCCTACTTACACATTTTTCTCATATTTCTCTATCTGAATAGCTTCAACTTCCAAGGCTATGGAAGGCTTTGTTGCCAGATTAAAACCGCTGTAATCAAAGTCATCTCTCTTCCCTTTCATGGGAAGCATTTCCAGCTGACTCATGTGTGTCTGACTCACCTGATGCATCAGTGGATTGCTTCAGGACGGTCCTGAGTACAGAGTCAGGTAAAGGTAGGAAATTTGGGAGGCTGTAGGCAGAAGTGTGGATGCAGGTGATGTTGTCCTGAGTGAAACTGCCCTTTCCATAGTTAGACGAGAGATCACGTAACTATGATCTCCCATAGCGGGAGATGATCTCTCATAGCAGCGGGTGGCATCTTGTCACCAACCAGCCCATCGTTGGCAGAGGGTCACAGCATTTGTGTGGTGCCCAGGTGGTAGGAGACGGTCCAGGACCACCTTGGATGCTCGTGGTTCTCCTCTTCTCCATCCATCTGCTGCTCAAATCCTGCAGAGAGGTGGTTTTTCAAGTGAAGATTAGTCTGAATTAATTTGGCTTTCTCTTCATGAGCCCAGAGGAAATGCCAAAGAGTCTTCTCGTGTGCAGCTACTTCTGGCAGGTTGGAGGTCTCGTTAGAAGACACGTTACTGTTTTCATGCTCCTCCAGCTTGGTAACAAAAGAGCCGATAACGATCATGCATATATACATAAGTGTTTTATTCTTAGCCTGGAATATTAATCTATATTGAGTTCTCTCACGTTTTCTTACAGCTTTCTAGTTTAGCTTTTTTCTTCTCCTTCTTGGACGTTATCCTCAGGTTTTGATCCACAAGGTGATGGAGACTGGGTGCGGGTCTGCTTCCGACGCTTCATCTCTCCCGGGGATGCCTCTGGTGCTTCATTTGGAGTCCCATAAGGACTGTGGAGGTGAGGACCTCTGAAAGGCAGCCGAGCAGGGAGGCGATGGCTGTGTTCCGCAGAGCTGACCCGTGCAGCGGGTTCGTGGAGATATTCGGTGCTTTATGGAGAGCGGAGTAGATTTCCCTTCAATAGAGCCTTTAAATATTCACTGGCAATATTTACATAAGCATTGCAACAGCTGCGGAGGAGTCATTAAGGACTACTCACGGAGATAATCCCCATTTAAAAATTCCTTTAATGTGCATTTCCAGGGAGACTGCAGCCACATCTATCTGGTCAATAAAGCGCCCGTGCCCCTCGGCAGGGCTGGCGGGGAAGCGATCGAAAGTAGCTGGGCAAAACGCTGTGGATTAAGCTGTGTTTGTTTCTGGCTTCCCCTGGCTTGGTCTGCAGCCCGGTGCCATCGCGAAGGAGCCGTGGGCTAATTGGGCGAGGAGCCTGAGAAATCAAATGCGCAACCGATACAATCCATCCGTGCCCCCCATGGAAGGGGTTTCCTCGCCCGGTTGGCTCTGCCAGAGCTATTTGTGTGGGTGAAGACACGTAGGGCTTCCCAAAACTAATGCCACGAGGTGTTTCCCTCACTTGTACTACGTGAGCTGGGGTTGCTCTTGGGGTGAGTTATTGATGATTGGGTGCTTCTGGGGCCATTCTGTTATGGTTTATTTGGTTTCTGACTTTATAACCTTCCTCAGCATCATCCCCTGGCAAGGATGGGGATTGCATTTCCCATCCATTTCTGCCAAAGCACCTCGGCTGGGCTGCAGCAGCTGATGCTTCTATATTATTTCTACTTTCTATACATCTTGTGTATGAAGTTGAATCTCCTTTTGGAGCCTTGCTTGTTCAAGCAGCCTTCTCTGCAGCTGCTCCCCGTGGAGCCCAGATCCCATCTCGGAGGAGGTGGGCACCAAACTGCAAAGAGCCGTCTCACCGGTTCAGTGGCAGCGGGGCATTTAGTGCAGCTTAAGCAAAATATGAAAGACTGGAAGAGCCCGACTCCTTCCCCCTCCTTCAGCATTTCGGCTGGCCGTGTGCGGAGAGACGCTAATTTGAGCTGGCAGCAATTCATGTTCACTTTTCAGGACAACAAGGCATCAGAGAATAGGCAGGAGCGGACGCGGCTGGAGGAGCAGCCGAGAGGGATGTGCGGGAGTGGCNGGGGTGGCAAGGGCAGCATCTCCTCCGTGCCCCCTTCCTCCTGCGGTGGCCAAGCACAGGGGCTGCAGCAGCAGCATGGACCTTATTTTTTTTTTTTTTTCTGTTTGTTTTTTTTCTCCCCTCCCTTGATCTTACAAAAACTGGGAAAAAAATCCACTTGGAATCATGAAGAGATAATAAATATGGATCGTGTTGCTTTACGAGTTTCCTGCACGGAACAGCACTTTAAGCACCGTAAAGCACCGCTGAACATAACGGGAGAACAATTCTGGGCTGAACTGAATGCATAATCCCCTCTCCTCTCCCTTTCTGTCCTCTCCTTCCTTCCCCGGTGCTGGTAAAGCCCAGACCCTTCCCTGCTGAGGTCAGTGGCCCGCTCAGCGCTGGCTGTGGCCCAGGAATTATTATTTTGGGGGGTGAGGGGGTGGGTGTCACCCTGCAAATGAGGGCACGGGTGGCATGTCCTGGTGCAGATGGTGATGGGGGGCAGGTTTCCCAGCTGCATAGCCTTCCCCCCCAGCCCTGCTGTGGGGGGCAGAGGAAAGGAGCAGCCCTCGGGGTGGGCTGGGGGGGCAGGATGGGTACCGCAGTCGGGAGCATTTAAGAGGCACCGAAACTCATTGGTTTAATGCCCTGTTGTCCCTCCAGGCCACACAACAGCCTGCTGTGCAGTCGCCCTGCTTGCCCACCTGCTCCCTGGGGGAACCGCTGGTCCTTGGAGCTTGTCAGAGCGATGGCAATCCCCATTTATCTTAATTCCTTGACTCCAAGCCTCAGACTCCGGCATCTCATCCATACAACAGATGAGCTGGGATGCTGCTGGCTTTCCCGGCTGCCAGCCCCACCGTCCCTGGAGCAAGGGACCACTTGGCTGGGGAAGGTGGTGATGGACCAGCCTCGCTGTTCCCGCACCTTCCCCCTCAATTATTCATGGGTCGCAGCAGAGCCCGGCTTATGCCTTTCCATCGGAACCCTCATCCTGCAGGACTTGTACTTCTCCTGGTTATAAATACTTGATTGTGGCCGGGATTTTGCTGCCGTAGTCTCCCCCTCCCGGTTCCCGTGTGATGCTCCCTGCGGGGCCGGGTTGAGGCAGTCGAGGCCGGAGCTTGGCCCCAGCCGCTCACCTGAAATGATTACTTGGCGCTTTACACAGCGGCTTAGACCCAAATCTGCCCAGCGAGAGGGATTCCAGTCACCCTGCCCTCCCTCCATGGGAGTTGGCGGCACTGGGGAGCTGGTTTGAAAGGGGTTCCCTGGGCAGCAGCGCTTGGTCTGAAACCTCTCCAGCCCAGCAAACTCCTCCTGCCTCCTGGGCTGGGGTCTGGGACTGGCACAGTGCCCTGCAGCGAGGAACCAGCTCTGGAATGAGCCCAGATCCAGGGAAATCTGTGCTTTCCTACCCAGATGAGCCTGGGTTTCCTTCTGCTCCAGCCCATGCTCCAGCAAGCTCGCATTCCTGCCAGCAATGCCCTGGTGCTGCCCCTTGGCAGCTCTCTGGGGAAGGGAGGCTGCTCCCTGGAGCTGGTCCTGCTGGTGGGGGCACAGACCAGCCCGGGGGGGTGCCTCAGGGATGCTGCGTGGGGCTGGGGAGAGGATGCTGTGCGCAGGGGCGGATGGACATCAGGGTCTGGCTCCGTTCGTGGGGTCCGGGAGGGGTTCGGTTGTCGTCTCCTCTGCTCCCAGATGCTTGCTGCGGGCAGAGGGAGGGCAGTGGGCACCCAGCAGCTTTTCCCTGGCCCACTGCAGAGACCTGCTCGGCTCTCGAGCCCCCAAGTCTGCTCCCCTCCAAGCCTGGTTCACATCCCCGGTGTAAGGGAAGAGCGCTCGGCAGAAACGGTGTTTTTCCTGGGCTGTCAAATATTGTTTTGCTTCTGCTCCCGGAGGAGACAAATGAAAAATTTCAAAGCAAACACTTGGGAATAGGTGTGGGGGAGAGGGAGCGGGACCCTCAGGATATTCTCCCTCTCTGCCAAGACTATACACTCTCCTTTTAATTTCGAGAGGTATTTATAGCTCCTTTCCTTCCTTTCTAATTATCGCCATGAGAAGGCGATGGAAAGGAAGGGGAAAGCAGGAGGGAAGCGGCTCTGAAGTCCAGGGACGGGAGCTGGCTCTGCCTGGTGTGTCCTCCCCGACCACCACAGTCCCTCCAGAACATCCCGGAGGCTGGAGCCGGTGCTGGGGAAGGCATCGCTGCCCCCCCCCTGCAATCGAGAGGCAGCCGGGGAGAGGAGGGGGGGGGAAGCAAAATCTAGAAAACAAGCTGCAATTCCAACTGGTAATTTTATTTGGTATGTAATAGCGGGAGCAATAATTGTATTTGTGGAGCTGAAAAGTGAAGGGAGATAAATGGTTTAATTTGAATCAATATTAATTTTATGCAATTTAACTTTTTATCACAGCAAACGCAATTATCGTCCTTGGGATCCATCAAGAAAGAAAAAAAAAAAGTCAGGAGCTCAGGAGACGCGTAGCGAGCCGGGCAGGGCCTTCGTGGGCTGCGGGGATGGTTTGTGGGCTCGGGGCTGGAGGGGCTCACAGT
>VZRU01006951.1:119381-134504 GCA_013398155.1 Pedionomus torquatus | reverse complement strand
TTTGCGGGCCCTCCTCTGGACCTGCTCCAACAGGTCCACATCCTTCTTGTGCTGAGGACTCCAAAGCTGGACACAGTACTCCAGGTGGTGACTGATGACAACAGAGTAGAGGGGCAGAATCGCCTTCCTCTCCCTGCTGGCCGTGCTGCTTTTGATGGAGCCCAGGATGCATTTGACTTTCTGGGCTGCAAACACACACTGCAAGCTCATGTTGAGCTTCTCATCCACCGATATCCACATCCCTTAATCATCTTTGTGGCTCTTTGATGGACGCACCTCTAGCAAGCCCATGTTTCTCTTTTGTCCTGGAGACCCCATCACTGGGCACAGCTTCTCACCAGTGCTGAATAGAGAGGAACAACCACCTTCCTAGGCCAGAGCCATGTTTGTTAACACCCCAGAACCACCAATTGGCTGTCTGGATTTCTGAGCAGTGTGGATGCTCTTTTATGATTCGTGGGTGGACGTGTGCCCGTAAACATGCGTATGCACACATATGTGTGCGAGTGAGAGAAAGAGCCCGCATGTACCTGTGTACGGGGCAGAAGGAATGCAGTCCGACCAGATCCCGTGGACCTGGGGCAGGCTTTTTCTCTGAGGACTAGGATGAAGGGCACCATATGTTTGACATGAAAGCAAACGCTACTACCAGCACAAGCCATTACTCTTGGCAGGCTCTGCAGCTACTGGGGATTGTGAATCTTGATTTGCAGGCAGGGAAAATACTCAACATCGCAAAAGCTATTTAAATTAGAAATAGATAATCTACAGGCTTGGCTCTTGAGTGTAACGAGAGAGGTTCTCCAGACACAATCAAACTACAAGATATATTGGGCCAACAAACCACCAGACTTAATAAATGTTTCTGGTTTAGTTGAGGATAAAAAAGAGTTATTTTTTCATTACCAAAAAGAGTTTGAGTTCTGTAATACTTCTAGGTTTTGATTAAAGAGAGTTTTTACTATTTGCTGTAGTAATAGTTATGCTGAGTTTAGCAGTTCTAGTTATGGGCTATACAGTTTTGTGTTAGCTACTATACAAATAAAGAATTAAAATACAATCTCTAGGAAAATAAAATAATTAAAAATTATGCTAGGGTAGATATTTGGTGGTTTTATAGCTGGGGAACTTTACCAGCAGAAACCTGTGTGACCCAAGGCTTGGCCCATACACATTTCAGCGGGTCTTTCCTATTACCTTTACAGTTATTGAAAGGAAACAGGCATATTTATCTCGATCATTTTTTTTTTTTAGTGCATAAAGAAAGATGCAAATGGAAAAAAAAACCCAAACAACCCTGCTGGTTATCAGGTTGAAGAGATTAGTCTTCTGTGCAGGCTGCCAGACCCTTTTACAGTGAACTGCAGGCACGGGCTGTAAAGAGCTGCTCCAGTTTTGGGGTAGCTCTAAGTTGCAATATGGACCTGAGCTATGGATGGATCCACCCTACAGCCCTCCTTGGCTTCAGAGAAGAACCTCTCAACCCTTTGGGGTTTACAGTGTAGACTCTGGTCGTTTATTTGGTCTAGCCTGTTCTGCCTGTGAATTAAAGAGCTTGTCTCATGAGAGGGAGGATGAATTAACCAGAATAATAAACCAATTTGAGCTTATCTGCTGTTATTTTGAATCAAGTGAGACCTCTGTCTTTCCTCTCAGTAAACGTGATGACACACATCACACTGTGTAAATAAGTTCTGTGATACAATGTTTGACTTTTGCAAATTTACACAAATTTAAGGCTTTGTGATAGACATTAATCTCAATGTTAATGAACTCCTCTGTTGGAGAAGGCTCATCCATGTAAACTGTAGTCCCTTATTATCAGTAGTTGACCATTATATATGCAGAGATTTTTGGCTAATTGAATGATTCCTTGAAAGTGTGAAACAAGGGCGTTCATTACAAGCCAACTGAGATGACTAAAGGATGCCCATGAGATTATCAAGTGGAAGCCTGAAACACTGACAGAGGAGAGCTGACCCAAAGGATGAATAATATGTGACAGAGCGAACAGGTCGATTTTGGTACTGAGTACTGACAACATGGACACGGAAACAGCTCTTCAGAATTCACTGTGGCCACATTCTCCACACGTCAAACACATGCAGGGAGTGAACATGTGCCAGAGATGGACCCTCAGTGCAGGTATCCTCAATTTTGCTTTACTCCAGTTCATGTTCTAATGAACCTGTGTTCAAGGCACAGCTGTCTTTTGATGCTTTCAGGCTGAAAACTTCACGCATGCAATTCTACAGTGCTTAAGCTCATGTCCTGTCACAATATACTATATTTATCTGCTTGCTCCTGAAACTGTTGTAGACTCTACCAGTTTCAAGTGAAAGTTAGAAAGCAGCTTCCAAATATGACAGAACTGAAATCCTGAAACCCCCATCACACCAGTGATAGAGAACCTAAACTCATCTGCAAGGTTGATAATGAAATAGCATCTTTTAACAAAAAGACCTGCGTTTTCTGTTTCTGAAAGCCCTCAATAGGTTGTTGAAGGGAAAGTAGGAAACCTCTATTTTTTAACTTTTTTTCTACTTCCAGCCACCTGTAGTTGCTAATACTATTTTTTTTTTTTTTTTTTTTATCCCGATGCACCAGAGAGCTAAGTATGCAGAGCATGATGGTTCTGAGAGGTACAGAAATGTCTCCAATTTTCCAGATGTGTGGTGGGTTTTCCCTCGGCTGGACGTCAGACGCCCACCAAAGCCACTCTATCACTCCCTTTCCTCAGCTGGACAGGGGAGAGAATATATAACAAAAAGCTCATGTGTAGAGATAAGGACAGGGAGATTGTTCACATATTACTGTCATGGTCAAAAAAGACTTGACTTGGGAAAATTAATTTAATTTATTATCAATCAAATCAGAGTAGGATGATAAATAAAACTGAACCTTAAAACACCTTCCCTCCATTCTTCCTGAGCTCAACTTCACTTCCAATTTCTCTACCTCTTCCTTACCAAGAGGTTCAGGGAGACAGGAAATGGGGTTGTCGTCACTTTATCACATATTATCTCTGCCACTCCTTCCTTCTCACACTTTTTTCCTGATCCAGTGTGGAGTCCCTCCTATGGGAGTTCTCATGAAGTTCCTCCATGAACTTCACCAACACGGGTCCTCCTGTTGGACTGCAGTTCTTCACAAAATGCTCCAGCATAGGTCCCCCACAGTACCATGAGTCCTGCCAGCAAACTTGCTCCAGTGTGGGCTCCTCTCTCCATAGGACCACAGGTCCTTTCCACAGACACTGTTCCAACATGGGCTTCCCATTAAGTCACAGCTTCTGCAGATGTCCACCTGCTCCACTGTGAACCTCCATGGGCTGCAGGGGGATATCTGCTCCACCACTGACCTCCATGGGCTGCAGGGGGATAGCCTGTTTCACCATGATCTTCACAATGGGCTGCAGGGGAATCTCTGTTCCAGCACATGGAGCAACTCCTCTCCCTTCTTTGCTGACCTTGCTGTCTGCAGAGTTATTGCTCTCATATATTCCCTCTTTTCCTGCTACCACTACCGTTGATGTTCTCAGGCCTGGCCAGTGGTGCATCCATCTTGGAGCCATCTGGCATCGGCTCTGTCAGACACAGAAGAAGCTTCTGGCATCTTCTCACAGAAGCTACCCTTGTAGCCTCCATGCTACCAAAACCTTGTCACACAATTCCAGTGCAATTCCTTCATGTCTACACTAAGACAAGTCAGGACAGAGAAAGAATAAAAACCACTTAAAACTAAGGCCTTTCTTCTTCTCAAGGTCACAACTCACAGAAGATGCTTCCCTCAAAAAACACGTACTCATTTTCACTTAATATTATCTTTCTTCTAGAAGCATTGTCATCCTCCTTCCAAAAAAAACATCACAGTCACTTGGGATTTTTTTTCATTACATTCCAATAACAAACTAAAGAAACTCTTCTGGAACCATCCTCTTCAGAAAAATGAAACGTGGAAGAGTAAAGCCCAAGGTGCAGAAGGGTTATGACTTCATTTTCTTGCCTTAAAAAAAGGTTAAAATTGCCAGCAATCTGTGATCTAAATCTAAGTGACATTAAACAGATGGCAATGAATGACCAAGAAAATAGCATCGGTCTTTCTCCATCCATGAACTCACTTTGCACTTTAAGCCGCATTAACTTTGCTCAGCTACAAGATGTAGCCTTTTTGACACATCTCTCTCTTTATTTTTTAAAAGCAATTTGGAGAGCTCTGGGAGTGGAGACATTGTTAGGTGAATAGTGAGAAAAACCTGTTTCTCACGAGGGGGATGAAAAGGAGAACATAGCGCAGAGATGCTAGATTTGCCGGCGTTTCAGGACAGGATGTTTCTTCCTGTTGCCACTCAGAACAAAAAGGCGAATGATTTTCTTAACCGTTTTGAAGGTGGCGTGGTTGTCAGGCAGCGCCTGCTAGCAGGGAACAGCAGGGACGGTGCTCCCACCGCACCTCTTTAATCAGACTTCTCCAGTAATGGAGGCAATTCTAAGGTGTTATCTTCAAAGGCAGAGGAACCACCACTTACACAGATCATTTTCTTCCCTCCTACCTCACCTTCAGAGTGCTCCAAGGCAATCTAAAAATTTATTATTTATTTTTTTAAAATACACCTTAACCCTTGTGTCTTCAGGTGCAAGTTAACTTTCGAGCCAGATAATACACATGGGATGATAGAATAGTTTGGGTTTGAAGGGACCTTAATGATCATCCAGTTCCAACCCCCCTGCCATGGGCAGGGACACCTTCCACCAGACCAGGTTGCTCCAAGCCCCATCCAGCTGGGCCTGCAACACTTTTAGGGATGGGGCATCCACACTTTCTCTGGGCAACCTTTTCCAGTGCCTCACCACCTTCACAGTAAAGAATTTCTTCCTGATATCTAATCTAAATGTCCCCTCTTTGAGTTTAAAAGCATTACATCTTCATTCCCCAAACTTTATAGATGCTTGCCTGGAAGGAGGCCACATCCCTTTTGGTCTGTGCAGTCACTGCCTGTCTTTCTCCAGAAAGACAGAGCTCCCAGAGTCACATTTGGCAACTCCTGCTATGTGGAGGGAGGAAGATGGGAGAAAACCAGCTTTATGAATATGCTGAATTATTCTGGAAAGCATTCAGGATAACAGCGAAATGAGAGCCATAAAACACTGCCCAGGTAAGATATCATCTGCTGGAGACTAATAGAGATTAGATAGAGGACCTGAAGAGTCATCAGTTTGCACCAACGCGGCAAATCTGATGTTCCTCTGGGAACATGTAGAATTACTGGCATTTGACTTTCGGCTGGGATTAACTACCAGGAAAAAAAATGCTGAGTCAGGTGAAAATATGTCTGGTTGCAGGAAAAGACAATCTCACGGAGATGGATGCTCAAACTCTAGAGTGTGTAGCCAAGGCTGCTGAGCATGCAAATCACTCCGTACCCATTCAGCATATCATTATTATTTCACCATTCCTGAGAATCTGCCAAGAGCCACAGGGAAATACCAGGCTTTTACCTTGCAGCGGCATTTAACTACAGAGCAAGCAAATCAGAGCTGTAAAAGGTGACAGAAACCCTTAAATTCTCATTCGCCCGTTAGTGGGAATAGAGCTGATAAACCCTAAAAAAGTCCGCAGAAGACAGACAACACGGTTAGCATTAAACTCCAGCTATGTCAGAGCTACGGGAGCAGGAGCTGTATGCTTCGTGTCTGGCTTAAAGGGAACGGGGTAGGAGAATAACATAGTTTGTGCAGAACTAGAGAAAATGAGAGTCGAAAAGCTTGGCTGTCAGGGAAGAAAAACCAGGGGGAGACGGTGTCCGTCGCACAGCAGAGATGCTGTCGTACGCACTAAGGGATGGATATTCCAGCGCAGCAGCCCTGCCTGCACTGCATTTAATCTACCTCGGATTTATTTATGTACTTACTTATTTGAAAAAGCCTGTTTAAGCACGAAGGAAACAGAAATTGTTTTAGTCAACGAGGACAGAGACGGACTGGATGAAACTCCTGGTACTAGGATTCGAACGGCAACTTATTACGTTTTCATTAAAGATCTCACTGGAAATAAATTGCTGCACAGAGAGCTAATTAAAAACAGAACTAATAAATTCCATAGATGCTAGTACAATGCATTTTTTGCATCTATCTGAATGCTAGCTCTTATTAACTCTGGGTGATGCTGTTTTTACATACATATGTTGGTGTTATCCATACAGATGGTGCCAGGGCTGAAGCACTGAATGTTTCATATGGTTGCCTCAAATTTTAGCAGTAAGCACTAGATTAATGGAAAAAGGCCTCCCATCAGAAAGGGGATATTTTAGTAGATACCAAGGAGACTAAAGCAGTTGGTGCCTGCCTGAGAGCAAAGGCTTGTGGCAGGACAATGAAGAGATGCCAGGGAATTCACCCTGCTATTTATAGATAACCCCAAAAAGCTTTTTGGACACCTCCTCTGTTCCTAATTTGGCCATAAATATAAAGAAAAAAAATAAGTGAGGGTAAAAATAACTGAGGTGACTTTCCCTTTGACGTCTCCCACCATTCTTCTAGAGTAAACTGGTGAACTGTCCCATCTGTTGCAGGTTCGTCCTTTTCTACTGCCCCACACAAGAAAATATGGAGAACTATGGATGAGATTCATTTCATCTGTGTACAAATGCTCCAGATCAAAACAAGTCACCCCCACTTCCCTTTAGAAAATTTCTTCCCCACTTCTGGAGGACACTCCAGGCCCACTTTTAACTAATTTATTCAAAAACTCAGAATAATTGCCATCTAACATGTCTGTATCTGTCACTAATTCAGATTATTTGTCTAAACTTCAGTGAAATTAATACCACTCTGCTTGTTTTATATCTTACTCCTGAAAGAAATATTTTTTATTCTCTTATTTTTATTATTATCTCATGGTATTGCCTTGTAGATTTTATGTATAAATAAATCTTCATTGACCAGTGTTGCAACTGCTAGTATAAAGAAAAAAGCCCATCTTCATAAAAATGAGTGATAAAGTCTGCTTTTATTTTTTTCCCCTTGCTTTTTTGTTTAAAAAGAAGATGTATACACAAATTTTTCCCCCCCCTTTTTTTTTTTTTTTAATGGAGATCAGATTATGCTAATTTCCTTGGGCAGAATTATTGGATATATGCATAAGTATGAACTCTCGTGGTAGATCCTACTGATAGCCACCTAATGAAAGCTTTAATAATAATTAATAATAATAAATTCTTCAGGTACTGCATGGATGGTACTGCATGGATGGTACTGCATGGATGCGACTCCCATCTTGTTTTCCCTGTAATCATCTCTTGCAATCCTAGCCAAGCAAATGAAAAAATAAAATAAAATCCACAGATAGAAAGGAAGAATGGAAAAACATTTCCAAGGAATATCTCTGAGTTCCTAGGCAAGCAATGGTGTCCAAAGTCCCAGAGCAGGAAATAATCAGAGACTTGGACAGTGCCTGAAGGAATAAAGTACCTCATACGTTATTAGTCTCCTTTGGTCCCTGCTTATGGGTACTGCTGGAGGCAGCAAATGGGTGAAACATCCCTTTTGTACTGGCAAGAGGGGGTGTCCTTACATCCTCCAAATCAACTCTGCCAGATTTATCAGGGCGCTGCATCTATTTGACTCCCCTCTGTTTACTGTCGCTATCATGAAGAGCATCACTAAAGGGGTCTGGAACACGAATCTTATGAGGAGAGGCTGAGGGAGCTGGGGTTGTTGAGGAGGAGGAGACTGAGAGGAGACCTTATGGCTCTCTACAACTACCTGAAAGGAGGCTGTAGAGAGGCAGGNTTTTTTTTTATTTTTTTCCCCATTGGTTGGACTAGATGATCTTAAGAGGTCCCTTCCAACCTAGGGGATTCTGTGATTCTGTAAAGGGTTTACGGATATTTCCAGAAGTGGCCTTCATTTTCATCTGAAAAGAAACAAATGTCTTGGGGAAGAAGGATAGCTCATGAGTAGTCACTGAAGAGCCAGCCATACAGGATATATTTTGCATTGCACCCTTGGTTCCATTTATGTGAACAGAAATTATTATGATTTTACTTACTCTTTAGCATGTAGTGCTATAAGAGATTAACAGACAAAAGAGGGGAGATGAAGTATTTAAGGGCTCCAGGAGATACAGAGAGAAATTTTGGATATCAAAGAAGCCTTTTTACAGTGAAAATCCATTAAACAAAAGGCAGAGGAAGAAAAAACGGATATCCATGTAGGTATTTGTAACTGATCTTGGATACCACAGTGACTGAGGTCTTTGACATGCTTAACACAGAAGTGAAAAACTAGCCTAGACAAAATACAAGAGAGGGAACTGCAGGGAGTTGCTATGAATCCGTGGAATGGAAACGGATTTTTCAGTTATCTTCATGTCTCTACAGTTATTTGGAAAGCAGAATAATTGTGGAAGTTACTTCACAGCCTTCTCCATTAGGTAAAATGAGTTTCTCCTAGACAGTAATAATTATTATTATTACTGTATCTGAAGGGAGCTACAGGAGAGACTGGGAGGGACTCTTTGTCAGGAAGGGTAGTGACAGGACAAGGGGTAACAGTTTTAAATTGGAAGAGGGGAGATTTAGATTAGATTTTAGGAAGAAATTCTTTCCTGTGAGGGTGGTGAGGCACTGGAACAGGTTGCCCAGAGAAGCTGTGGATGCTCCACCCCTGGAGGTGTTGAAGGCCAGGCTGGATGGGGCTTTGAGCAACCTGGTGTGGTGGGAGGTGTCCCTGCCCATGGCAGGGGGGTTGGAATTCAATGATCTTTAAGTTCCCTTCCAACTCCAACCATTCTATGTTTCTATGAATTATCAGTGAATTTGGCACTGCCCACTGCCTTTTTCTGCATGATGTTACTGGATGTCATATTTAGCATGACTGGGCAGAAGACATCCATCCCTACACGCACCAAGCAGGAGGAGATCCTGTCCTCAGATACTGAAGTTCAGCCTTGAAAAGAATGACAGTGGCACTGAGAAAGGAAGCAAAGAAGCAGAGAAATACCAAATCTCTAATATTTATAGTCAATTCTCTGCTCTTTTCTTAACCTGCAGTTGGAAGGATCAGAATAACCTCAAATCCCACTTATGCCAAGTTTCTCCTTGGAGGCCTTTTGCCTTCACTGCACTGGATTCCTCATTTGGAGGTGGTGGCTTTTTGCAGTGTGACACCCCACTCCATCACTTTAAATGACAGCGAAAAGCACAAAATTCCTCTAGTTCTTTCCTCCCCTCTTCCCCTTGCCTACCTCCTGCACCCCCTCCACCCCCCCTACCCCTCATATTGCAGCTGCATCTTGAAGTAAACAACTCCTTCCTCTTCTGTAACAGATGGTTCTGTGTAGCCCAGAGTAGACGGGCAGATCTGTAGCAGCACTAATGAACCGGGAAAGCTGGGAAGACCAGAGTGGGAGGGATCGCACACCCTCAGGAGACCACTTGGCCTGTTAGTCCCAACGGCAAAGATGAAGGAGATGTGAATCATCATGAGAAGGACTCATTGATACATGTCAGGCTGTATTTTAGACCAGCTTAATCTTTTTTTTTTTTTTTTCCTTTGCTGAGGAATAGTAAATATTTAAGGGGAAAGTGTGATGCTACTTAAAAAGCACTTACCTAATTAAACCCCAAATGCAGAAATCGCTGTTCACTCAGAGATGCACTCTGATGTTCACCACTTCAGGCTATACCTCAGCCATATGGCACTTTAATAGATAGTAGCAGAGGGAGCCCTTTTTATATTTTAACAGATGGGTGCACGCTAGATACTGGGGTTGGAGCAGAGGGGAGAATGAGAGAAAACACAGGGAAAGAGAATCAAGCAAGAAAGACAAAGTTCAAAGGATGGATTCTTACTGAACTCTTCCATTTCTGCTCAAAAGCAGCTGGAGCTCTTGTTTCCTCCCTAGAAAGAACTTCTGCTGTTTCCAGATCCTTGGACTCAGAGTCACTGATCACAAACCATTCCACAGCAGAGTTACTTTGCCATGGGTTGTCCTTGCAGCAGAAATAACGCTACTGATCACAGAGTTTTCTGGCCCAACCAAGAGTTGCGTGAGTTTAGGAGTAGGATTCAAGTTTTTATAGTCTTGCTTCTGCCATACTTTCCTCCTCACCTCCAGGGTGATGCTCACAGCGTGTAGTGGAGTCTCAACAAGCTTGGGCTGTGTGAAAAAATGGACAGAAAACCTCAGAAGAGAAAGCCAATGCTGGAGCATGTTGCAGAGGACACACAGTAAATATAGATGCCAAGTAGAGTCAGGAAAGAAAGGCTTGTTTAAAAATAAGCCTTTTATTGGAATATCTAACTTTCAGATAGGTCCTGATCTGGTAAGACTGTAGTTTTAATGACAGGTGTTGGGTTCCCCCAATAAGACCAACAGCAGAGGGACCACAGGGCTAAGGAAATAGGGTTCCATTTACATGATGATTGCTAAGTGTTTTCCTGACCTGTTTGGATGGCTGCTGTTGCCTCTTCCAAAGCAAGTGTTCAAGGACCTAAGATAACCATGGCTTTGGTGCCCGAGCCAAAATGGTACATGACACCCATCACTCCTTCCCACCTTTGCCTTACAGTACTCCCCTAAACAGCACTCCTTTCACCGCAGGCATCTATTTCCCACTTATCAGGGGAAAGTTTAATTTGTCTCAAAAGGCCTGTGGGAACGTGGTGGCAAACGTTTGTCCTCTGGGGACGGAGACCTCTTTCTAGGGCGATGTGAAGGCACAGCGTGCAGAGCCACTGGGTTTTGCACTGAATGGAAGCCCCTTGGGATTAGCAGCGGTGTGGCTCTACCATCCGGTGTGGACTCAGATAATTTGCTCTGGTAAAATTACTGTACCTATTTTGGGATGTATCACCCAGAGTTATGTATCTACAGCAGCTCAGATATCTTTGCTGCAGGGCTACAAACACATAAATTATGCTACCTGTGCTTTTGATAAAATACAGTGCATACTATCTTGTTCTATAGAAACTGTGAATACGCAGGATGTTTCAAATATTTACTTAATCAGTGATTTTTTACTGTTTGTTCCAACTTCTGATGTCCATCTGTGTACCACAAAAAAACAATGCCTTGCAAATGTATTCTCAGAGCATTAATTCCTTTCCTGAGAAACTCTCTTGTTATTTTAATCCTTCATCTGAATTTCTTAGGAAGAAAATGATAATTAATGCAGAGGCTTTTTTCATTATTATTCATTACTCTCTGCAATAGTTCAGTATTTCAAAAAGGCAAAGCTGGATGTTTCCAACAAAGCACAACTTTCATATGGGATTATGCAGAATTTGGACTCCAGGAAATAATAAATGGAAATGTCTTGAGATGCCTCTGTTTATTTCAAATTTTATTTCCCAAACTATCTGTAGATGTATGACAGATTTTTACACCTGTGTGAACAAATAAGGTCTAGCTGTGGCTGCCACCTTGCAAGAGGGTGTTGGTCTCTTCTCCCAAGGAACAGGTGATAGGACAAGAGCAAACAGCTTCAAGTTGTGCTTGGGAGGTCTAGATTGGTTATTAGGAACCATTTCATCACCAAAAGGGATTGGAACAGGCTGCCCAGGGAAGCGGTGGAGTCACCAGCCCTGGAGGTATCTAAAAGATGTGTAGATGTGGTGCTGAGGAACATGTGTTAGAGGTTCCTCAGCAGTGCTGGGATAACGGCTGGACCTGATGATCTACCTGGCTAGTCCAGTTTCGAGTAGGTTGCACTCAATAATGGAGAAGAAACTGTCATGGATCAACCGTGCACAGGGCTAGGACATCCCGAAGTCCAGCGTGGGGCTGATGGAGCCAATAACACAGTTCGGGAAACGCATGTACTTTTTTTTTTTTTTCCCATGATTCTTTTTTATGGATCTTATTGAGCTTGTCCAACATCATACAGTCTGAAAGGAAGAAACATTTCCAACCTGAGATACTGACAGTATCTGTGATCAACTCTCTCTTAGAATCAGGAAAGTGAGCATTATTGCTTAAACAAAAGATGGGGACTGATTTTTAGCTGCGCCTGTTGTGATAGAACAGGGGGTAATGGTTTTAAACTAAAAGAGGGGAGATTTAGATTAGATACCAGGAAGAAATTCTTTAACGTGAGGGTGTTGAGACACTGGAAAGGGTTGCCTAGAGAAGCTGTGGATGCCCCATTCCTGAAAGTATCCAAGGCCAGGTTGGATGGGGCTTTGAGCACCTGGTCTGGCGCCAGGTGTCCCTGCCCATGGCAGGGGGGTTGGAACTGGATGATCTTTAAGGTCCCTTCCAACTCCAACCATTCTACGATATTATGATGTAGATTAGACAGAAAGAAGAAATTTTTTACAGTGAGGGGGGTGAGACACAAGCCTAGAGAGGTGCTAGATGCCCCATCCCTAGAAACATTCCAGATTAGGTTGGAGAGGGCTTTGAGCAATTTGGTCTAGTTGAAGATGTCCCTGTCCATGGCAGGGGAAGTTGGACTAGATATGAACCTTTAAATGAACCTTCCCACCCAAACTATTCTGTGATTCTATGATGGTTCTACGATTGCAGGAAGTATTGTACCACCTTTGTGAGGTTGATAGTGATTCTGCTGTAAATACAGAAGGTCTGGTTCTCGCACTAGAAACATTTTACACTTGATGTAATTCAGTTTATGGCCCCAATGCACTGCGAGAGTGGTGTAAAATGGCATTAAAGTTAATGAGAATCAGGTCTAGGGATTCTAATATTTGCTTTCTACTGTGCTTGAAATGACTTCTGTTGTTTTATAGCAATGTTTAAAAGTCAGCACAGAGGCATCATAAATAAAAAATCCTGGGTCACATCCTCCCATCCATCCATCTACCCATCCATCCAAGAGAAATGCAATGCAGCAGTTGTTACAGAGCCTAAGCCTTGACTGAATTACAAGTAGGATTAATTTGGCCTTTTAAATTTAGATGTTTATAAAGTACTTTCTCTAAATCCACGTCTTTCAACCATTTCAAATCAGCAACGCTTCATTCAAAGGCAAAAGTTTTCGTGTGCCTCGTTTTACATTTCTTCTGTGAGTAAAATACGAATCGAGGGTAACAATGAGAAACTTCAACAATGCATCGTGAATATGTTTCAAAATGCTGACGGAAAATATTTGCCCCTGGATGGAAGAACTGCTTGAGGAAAACAGAAGCAGAGATTTCCTTTACCTTCAACAGCAATAACCTTTTTAATGACTTGTAAGCCATCTGATTGTTTGTGATGAAAACTCCCTGTTTCTGCTTATGTAAGGATTTTATTTGTTATTACGGTCGTATTTCGCTTTCTGTCTCCAAAACTGGTTTGAGGCCAAGGGAAAACATTAGAAAAGAAATCCCAAATTTCTGATATTTCATCTTGTCGACAGTCACACTATACCAAATAGCCAGATCTCATCAGGTACTCTCAGAGCTGTATTTTGCAGAAGTATTATTACTACTTCTATAAGGCTGGAGAGAAATACAACAGAAAGCTAATAATACAAACGCATTGAGACCATCCTGCTACTTGGAGGAGTGAAGGTCTGTATGCCTACAAAAGGGTGGTTGCGATACATGCAGATATTCTTATATATTATTGTGTTTTCTTGCTAGATGTGAACATTTTTACATAGATCAAAACAAAACAGGAAAATACTTCCAGTATCTTTAATGCCATACATGCTTTGAAGACAAAAGGGCAGCTAATAAACCTTCAGGGAGCTGCTGGAGAGGATACAGCAGAGGACCATAAAGATGGTCAGGGGCCAGCAGCACCTCTCTTACGAGGAACAGTTGGGGGATTTGGGTCTTATTTAGTCTGAATAAGAGGAGGCTGAGGGGGGATCTGATCAACACCTATAAATACTTAAACGGTGGGTCTCAAGAAGATGGGGCCAGTCTTTTTTCAACGGTGCCCTGTGACAGGACAAGAGGAAATGGGCACAGACTTGAACATAAGAAGTTCCATCTAAACAGGAAGAGGAACGTCTTTTCTTTGAGGGTGGCAGAGACCTGGAACAGGCTGCCCAGAGAGGTGGTGGAGTCTCCATCTCTGGAGACATCCCAAACCCACCTGGATGAGTTCCTGTGCAATCTGCTCTAGGAGGACCTGCTTTGGCAGGGGAGTTGGACTAGATGATCTCCAGAGGTCCCTTCCAACCCCATATCATTCTGTGATTCTGTGCGATTCTGTGATTGAAATAATCAAGATGTTTGGGATATTGCCTGAAAAATGTGTTGAATGTTTAGTGTTACTTTCTCTAAAAACCATATAATTTAACAGAGTAACATGTGAATGACACGGAGACATACTAGTCTTCATATATACCTTTCCATTCTCACTTTATATAAATTTATAGATATTAAAGGTTGCTGATTATATAGAATAAAAATCCTGTTGAAGCAAAATTTTGCAACAGGGAATACTAATTTGGGATTACCGTAAATATTAAAATATACATACCTCACATATTCTGGCTGAATATATGACTGTGCTCTGCACATCTCAGCGAGAGAATTATACTACATAATGTACTGAATTATATATACTCCAAGCTTGAGGCATCTTCAGTATAGTGGAAAAAGGGCACATAGCAAACCCAACAAGACAAACAGGCCACAGTGGAGATATCTTCATACCTCTCAAATATACAACAGAAGACCATAAAAAGGCTATAATATAAGTTATGCATATAATTGGACTAGATCTTGAGGAAGCCCAAGAAATTCTGATTCACTATTCATACAATTTGAAATATTCAAAAGATACCTAAATATAATTATTTATCTTGGGTTAATTTTTTTTGGATAGGCATTACAGAGGCTGTTCTAAGGAAGGACATGAGGAAGAAAAGGGAAATAGACTTGGCTTGCTTTCCCCATCCAAGGATCAAGACAGCAGAAATTCTCCCCTGATGTTAATGAGCACTTTTTTCCCAGAAACACAAAGGTTGACAATTACAATTTCTTTTAAGAGTTTGGTGTAATTTACTCCCCTCTAATATAAATTACTCAGCTCTGGAAATGCATAACAAATTTGTGAAACTTGAAGCCTTCTCATTTTGCAAACTTCACAATCAGGAGCAAAGAAATTCCTAGGAATGCCATGCTTTTGCCTGGTGCTTTTCTCTTTTTTTCTTTTTCTTTT
>VZRU01006951.1:103874-114259 GCA_013398155.1 Pedionomus torquatus | reverse complement strand
TTTTTTTTTTTTAAAAGGATTTTTTTCTTTTTTTTTTTTTTTTTTTTTTTTTTTCCTAACCATTTGCTCTTACGTGCTGCTCTGACAAGATGGAGGCCTGAGTCAGATATTACACAACCTTTTTTTTTGGCTCTGAAATGGTGCTCAACCCAGAATAAGGCAAAATTCAGCGTAAGGAAAAGCCATAAATTCAGTTATTTTCAGAGTCAAGGGAGTTTTCCAAGACGAGGGAAATTTCTTAAAGCTAGAAATGATAGCCTCTGCTTTCATTGAGGCCAGAAGGTCTCCTCCACCCTCCTGCTCCCAAAATCAATGTATGATTCCAGTGGTAATTAAAACTTTGCTTGAGCCAACAAGCGACATACCCCGGCTTTCATCCCAGAGGAATTTTGCTGTGTTTTGGGTGTCAGGTAGCTAACGTAAGAGACGCTTTAAGAGTCCTTATAGGCTTTTTGAAGATGGTGAATTAAGCCATGAGAAGTTCAAATGGCTCCCAAAGAGCTAGACAACAAGCAGCTGATAGAATGAGGGTTTTATCACAGAAGTGGATCATACAAAGCTCAAAATTCTGCTACAACAGCTGTTGGAGACAGTGACCCACGTATTTTGGTACCAGTTGTTTTGCGTGCATTTATTCTATAATTAGACAGCACAGCGTTCCCACCTTTTCTGCTGAAGCTGCCTACATTTATTTTAAGCTTGAGCTTCTGCTCCCCATGGATTTATCTTCGTTGCCACACAGTTTATCGTAGATGTTTGATCACCGATTATCTCTCAACAGCAGGACAAATGAATTGGCTTCCTCAAAATCTTGGCGTTTTTTCCTTTCTTTTTCTCTCTGTTTTGCTGACATTATGATATTGTTTTTTCCCTTCTCCTTCTTCTCCAAAGTTTGTAATGTGAATGTGCTGGTGTATCCGTTGTTCTAAATAACCTTAGCTTTAATAGCTTCATTGATGATGCCATAAGGGGTGCACATAACCACTCGAATCAGCTTACCCAGACTTACTAGCTGCCAGAAACGCCTGAAACATCATGTGTATCTTTACCTCCCTTTCAATGAGGGTCATTCTTCGCTTGTTGATTGCCATACATCACCTTAGTGAGATGTAAGCTCAGTAAATTGATGAAACATTACTTTTTTTCCCCCTCAATATTAAAATATATTTAACATGCTTTGCTGAGAAACTCCGACCATTTTTCAAAACAGGGAACTGTCGACAGCATCAAGAATATGGCTTTTGTCGTTCATCTGAAGAATACATTTGGCTGAGATGCAGGGCTATGTTTGCCCATAATCACTGTAAGCATAAGGATGTACACTTCTAAATTCTTCTGGAATTCAAACTTCTTTAGAAATGTCACCTGCATGAAGCACAATCCATCCAGTTGCTCCTGTCTTCATCCCACAAGCTCACAAGAAATGTAGGTGAAGGGAATGCCTTTTTCCGTGCTTCCCTCGCCTCCCACTCACAAAGCAAGCAACCATCCAAAGTTTTGGGTTTCTTCACAGCTTCTGGGCCTGCACAACTGCTGCTAAAATCTGTTCTGAACACCCAGGCTATCATCTAGCTCAGCTCTTGGAAAAACACGGGCCATAAGCGTGTACAGTTTAGCACCCAAACTCCAGCACTCACTTTTGACAATGAGACCCCTGCACTTAAGGTCCTCATTCATAAAAATCCCAGGAAAATGCCTTCCCTCGTAAAAAGGATGTCGGGGACCCAAATTCAGCTATGCTGTGGTTAAGACAAACAATGAAGCTCACAATGAAGTAATTAATTTATGTTCCAAGTGGGATTGGATGGGTGAGCAGTAAATGAGACCGGTGCCCACAGGCAGGTGAAGGTGAGGACAAATTATTGTTCACTCACCACTCACCTTCCTGGGGGTTGTGTCTTGTTGATCAGATCACTGAAGTTTTTATTATTTTATTTATACCAAAATATGTACAGAACAAAACTGAACTAAGTTACATCAGCAATATTAATTTGGATGTTTGCTAACCAGTAACTAGTTTGATTATTTTTTTTTTAACCTTACAGTTCTTTTAAAATTCTGTATCTTTGCATGTCTGGATTGTACCCACTTCACATAAAACAGAACCCTGCATTTTTACTGAATCACACAAATTATTTTTTTCTCAACAAACAAAATTTAAGTTATATACATATGGAAAAGTGCTGACTTTTGCATAAATATTGATTCATTTTAAAGTGCCACCAGACCACACTGACAGTCAAACTGTGAATGCAAAATGCTTCATTCAGGTGTAGCAGCTATTTTTGCCCCTTTTTTTAGGTTCTTTACACCACGCCACACGTTTCTGGGAACAGACTACTTAAATCCAGATGCCAAAGAGCTCCTCTCTGGTTCGGTTCCAACTCGGGAAAGGATTAGACCTGACTACACAGCTGGCTGTTCTTCCTTTATGAGGCTTGTCTTGTTTTGCAGCCTAGTGCAGCTCATTGCTTCCCCCAGTGTTAGATATAACACGATGGGATGTGCCTTCAGGGGGTTCTTCTGCTTCATGTTGGTGGAATCAGTTGCCATTGGAGGTTAGTGATTACAATATATTAATTTTGTCAAGGCTGCTTTAAAAATAAACCAATCTGCCTGTTTCTGTGGAGAAGCTGAGATACCTTTCACGTTAGCGGCGACTTTCTTTCGACTTATGCAGAAGGTTCCCTGTGGTTTCAATATCACTGTTCATATTTCATTTAATCTAATTGCTTAACACAGGACTCATTGGCCTGATGCTTCCCTGTCACCGCTCTGAATTCTGCCTCCCTGGTGCTGCTGAGCAGAGACAACAGGAGCATTGTGAGGAGTAAGATGCTCATAGTGTCACTGATGGAGATCTAGAAGGGATTTTTCCATCTATGCTCGTGCTGACAAGGCTGGTCTTAATAAACACCCTTTTTCATTGTATGTTGCAGAATATCTACAGACAGAACAAGTCCCCAGGTGCAGAGAGAGAAGCTGTGGCAGAGATGGAGTCATACCAAAAATGCTTATGGAGCTTGACAAGTTTTGCAGTCCATGAGAAAGAGGAAGGAGGAACAGGAAAATACGGTGGTGCAGCACCCACACAGAAAAACAGAAGGACCTACAAATAGGGAAGAAAGCTGGTGAAGAGTACGGCGTGGCTTTCATGTTCTTTTGGGCTGAATCTTCTGGTCTGAGCTTTCCAATCAGCCACAGGCACTCTCCTCAGACGAGACTTTGGACCCACACTGAAATGACATGGTGGACTCTCAGCCACCTGTAAAAAAGGGTTCAGTTACACTCACAGCACCAGCTCAGGCTACTTGGCCATATACAAGGCTCAGGGTGGTTACAAACAGGCAGCATGGAAGAAGCCACCTTGGTCTGGAGAGAGAAAAGAAGTTGAGCTGCAGGGACACAAGCCATGCTATGCCACTTCCCTTGAGGATCCAAGGATATTTCCTGGTATATTTCCTCATATAGCAATAGCCTAAGAACAAACCCCAGAAAATCATTTATAAGTTTTAAGGGATCTATAATGCATATTTTCTATGCCATTTAGTTCTCTGTTTCAGAGAGAACACATTTTCTCTTCACTGTAGAAAGCAAAACCAGAGCCCACAGAAGCACCACGGCTGCTGGCGATGCCACCACTGGCCTGGAATGCCTCCACAACACAGGTTCTAACCACAAGACTTAGATTAGGGTCAGTCACACGTGATATGTGCCAGTTGTGTGTCATGGCTGGCATCAGGGAAAAAAAAAAAACAAACCCAAACCAAAAAACCCCAAACACAGTATTTTGCGACCTTCTGAAAAATATCTTTATCATCCCAGCAATGGGAAATTGCACAATGCTATTTGATAAAGTCTCTTCCCAGGTTACACTCGACCAGTATCTAAGATACTGCATCATTCCAAAGGCACTTTTTCTTTTTAAATATGCAGGCAAACCTTGTTGAACACAATAACAAGGCAGACACAGCCATATGCCTCCCTCACTCTCCAGGCTATGGACCTACCAGCATCTCCAAGGGAGGGCCACTAAATGTCAAGCCAGCAGTGGCAGGACCACACATGCTCTATTCTCAGACTACCTCATCCATCAACAGCTCTAGCTAGAAAAGAACAAGCCATGCCAGGATGAACTGCGGGAGAAATTACAAGTGAAAGTCAATCCGTTAGAGCAGAGTTTGGGAGCACAGCAGCTACGATCCTGCCACAGACAGGAGGGCCTGCTGGCTAACAATAGCCTTCAAATGTGTCTTCCTACAAAGAGAAGGTTCTTTTCACTGCCTCCTGCCAGCTAGGCGAGCGAGCAGAAATTTAGCAGCCCTTTTAAAGACGCTCAAGAGAAGCCTCGCTGCAGAGAGTCAGATGAAAGCAACGACACCTTCTCAACACTGGAAAGTCCAATTTGGTGGCAGTCACTTTGCAACCTCTCTGAAGCAAGTCAATGGTCTTATCGCTGTTCCTGGGAAGCTTTGATGGTTACAGCCACCAAAGACACTGGCCGTGCTATTGATATTATCTGGAGAGATGCCAAGTGCTATGTCCTTTCTATATCTCGGAGGTCTTAGTACCAGATTTGAGAGGCAGCACGGAGTCTTGTATGACCTTTGGTGAGAAAATAACCCCATGAGTTTCTTGAGCTTTGATAAGACTTTCTTCCTTACAGAGGCAAAGCATGTACATATATATATATACGTATATATATATATATAGGCATATATTGAACTGAAGAATCTAGCTTGACTTCAATTCTAACATTCATTTTGTAGTCTCTTAATAGCTTTTTAAAAAGACTTTGTTTTGGCTTGCTCTTATTTTTTTCCCCTGTTTGTTTGTTTATTTAGATCTATTTGACGTGAAAAATGCCCAGAACTTGCATAAACGTTGGAATTGCAATTGATAAAAATCAAATTAAACAATGGGATGAGTAAGATCCCAGGCCAGGAAAAGCCTTTTCTAGTGAGCTTCAGTAAACTAAGGAATTAAATAATGGATAAGTCCTTTTCTTCTAAGCTTTCATCACCACAATGTGTCCAGGGGACAGATTCCTACCAGAGCTAAAACCCCACCATAATCTCAGCCATTTAAATCCAGGCTACATTTATACATGACTATCCTTTACAGACTGATGTTCAAAACCACAATGCAATTCTAGTGACTATCATGGGCATTTTTTCAGGATCAGTCCTCACAATTGACTTGTGAATGATCCCAGTTTTAAATTCGCTGCACCAAAAATGGATGAGAAGCTCAACATGATCCAGCACTGCGCACTGGCAGCCCAGAAAGCCAACCCCATCCTGGGCTGCATCAAAAGAAGTGTGACCAGCAGGGCACGGGAGGCGATTCTGTGCCTCTGATCTGCTTCGTGACACCACACCTGGAGTCCTGTGTCCAGCTCTGGAGTCCTCAACACAGAAAGGACCTGGAACTGGTGGAACAGGTCCAGCAGAGGGCGACAAAGATGATCAGAGGGATGGAGCACCTCTGCTGTGAGGAAAGTCTGAGAGAGATGGGGCTGTTCAGCCTGGAGAAGAGAAGGCTCCAGGGAGACCATAGAGCAGCTTTCCAGTATCTGAAGGGAGCCTACAGGAGAGCAGGAGAGGGACTCTTCATCAGGAAGTGTAGTGATAGGACAAGGGGTAATGGTTTTAAATTGGAAGAGGGGGGATTTAGATTAGATAATAGGAAGAAATTCTTTCCTGTGAGGGTGGTGAGGCACTGGAACAGGTTGCCCAGAAGTTGTGGTTGCCCCATCCCTGGAGGTGTTCAAGGCCAGGCTGGATGGGGCTTTGAGGAACCTGGTGTGGTGGGAGGTGTCCCTGCCCATGCCAGGGGGGTTGGAACTGGATGATCTTTGAAGTCCCTTCCAACTCTAACCATTCTACGATTCTATGATTTCTGAACTTAAGCCAGCTTTGCAGGTAGCACAGCACTAACAACCAATGATGGAGAAGTACAGAGATATGTGAAGAGAGCACTTGCAAGGTCTGTAATCCTGGAGAAGTAAGAGTTCCCCTGTAACACTTAGCAAACGCCAGGAACAGATGAGGTTTGGTGGTGGGGGTTTTTTTTGTAGTTTTATTTTTTTCTTCCAACACATAAAGAAGATGCACAGTGTGCTATCCTGTATTGGGCATTGATAGGTTTGGACTCTTCCCCCAATTCCTAAAGAGTGTGCTTACAGTGAGAAAGATAATGCATGAGTGGAGTGCTGGCGTATTTCCCAGCAAGGATCCGAGTACTGGCACTTTTCCTGAACTAAGAGGGACATTTCTATTTTGTCCCTTTCTGCTTCACTTGAACAAGGATAAAAAATGAGCAGCAATAAAAGGTATCAAGAAAGCAACTAATCCTGGAGTTAATTCTACTTCGGCGCCCTGCTGTTTCACTCAAACACACGCTAGAGCGTTCAAGCCACTCCGATTTTCCTGACTGCCTCTCTGTAACGCACGTATGTGTCGTATAACCAGGTGGTGAGTATGGAGAGCAGCTGTGCCTGGGCCTGAATCTCAGTAAGCAGCTCCGTTATCAAAAGGTTTTGCAAGGGAATAGGTCTACATCCATCATCAGCATCGTTGCCTTTTTTTTTTTCACATTTTGTTTCACACTGCCATAACTTTCAGAGGCAGAGCAATTAGACTGGCACGTGGCTTCCTGTATCAATATGCAACTGTGAATTTACAGGCCAGCTTAAACATGCTTTCTGATTTGTTCTCACGTCGTTCCCTAATAATTCCTATCATTATAGCTACCCTTTCAGTTGCCACTGAGCACTGAGCTGGCTTTTTCAGGCAATGACCGTGCAATCCCTTTCTTAAGCAGGAGCAGCTAATTCGAATCCTGCCAATGAGTACACACAGTTTCCACAGGCATTTCCTATGTACCTGGATTAATTTTTGTCATCGGAGAATATAATTCTTCTCTGCAGTCACTGAGAAACTTTCAAGACTCTTCAGTGAGAAATAACCTGAATAATTCTCTGTCAGCAATATCATTGGAACAGGCTGCCCAGGGAAGTGGTGGAACTTCTATCCCTGGATATATTTAAAGGATATGTAAATGTGGTGCTGAAGGACATGGTTTCATGATGGTTTCTGTCAGTTTTAGGTTGATGGTTGGACTCAATGATCTTAAAGGTCCCTTCCAACGCAGACAATTCTATGATTCTACCTATGATTCTATGATTTCACTAGAACATTGCCTCACCTCTACACACAGCACAGAGAAGGCTCCTGCTTGCGATTTCCTCCATCTTGAAAATTAATCGCCTTGTTTCTGATCTCTTTTGCATCTGACCTTTTTCTCATTATTAGTAATCAATTGCAGAATGATATGGGGTTGGAAGGGACCTCTGGAGAACATCTAGTCCAACTCCCCTGACAAAGCAGGTCCTCCTAGAGCAGGTTATACATGAACTTAAGGTGGCTTTGGGATGTCTCAAGAGATGGAGACTCCACCACCTCTCTGGGCAGCCTTTTCCAGGGCTCTGCCATCCGCAAAGCAAAGAAGTTCCTCCTCAAGTTTACATGGAACTTCTTATGTTCAAGTTTGTGCCCATTTCTTCTTGTTCTGTAATTGGGCACCACTGAAAAAAGACTGGCCCCAATCTCCTGACACCTACCATTTAAGTACTTATAGGTGTTGATCAGATTCTCCCTCAGTATTCTCCAAAATAAAAATACCCAAGTCCCTCAACCTTTCCTCCTAAGAGATGCTCCAGGCCCTTAATCATCATCTTCTTGTCAATCTTTTATCTTCCACTGTGACACTTTCTTTAACATACGTATGAAACATTTATGTGGTGCAGGGCGCTGTGGGAATCAACATCCCCTGTGTTGACCACTTTGATTCATAGAATCATAGAATGATTCAATTTGGGTTGGAAGGGACCTTAAAGATCTTCCAACACCCCTGCCATGGGCAGGGACACCTCCCACCAGACCAGGTTGCCCAAAGCCCCATCCAGCCTGGCCTTGGATGCTTGGAGGGATGAGGCATCCACAGCTTCTCAGGGCAGCCTGGGCCAGTGTCTCTGAATATGACCCTCTGCTTGGTTTCTTAAAAGCCCCTTTTCGCTGCGCTTCAGTTCTCCAGCAGCACTGAGGATCCCTTTGAGACATTACCTAGCTGGATTGTCATTTAAAGTTTGTAAGACTGAAATTATGCCAGCCAGGCTGAGAAAGACTCACAAAAGGAGAATAGAGAGAGACAGAATAAGAGCAATGCTGAGGATATGACAAAACCCCAGATAACAAATAGCATATGGAATTGCAGACTTCTGTTGAAATAAAACCAGATAAATAGGCAAGGAGGCATTTTCAATAAAGCTCCAAGGATATAATCTCCGGTTCTGTAGGCCATTCTGCTTACAATTCCATCCAGTCACAGCTATCTAAAAAACCACATTGTTTTGTTCATCCAAATTTTGCCTTAAAATATCTGACGGTTTTTATAACATCAAGCTGAGTTCATTTGTTTGCTGGGTAGGAGCGTCTTCTGGAGCCTAACAAACCGAGTTATGGGGACTGACTGGGTCGGAGAGATACTCCCACTGCCACAGTGATATACATGATAAAATAACAAGAATTTCACTAGGGAAGCGTGGGAATCAATGTAAGACTTTTCCTTTAAAACAGAAGTCACAGGGAATTAAGATCTGTGTTGCTCTGTACCTAATCACACATACTTTCAATCCCAAAATGTTTTAATTTGAATTTTCATAAGTACAGGGCTACTATTTACCGTACTGTAAATCAAGGGTACAAAATTATATATTGTTATCTCTCTGGTGACTCAAAATTTGGGGTGTCTGTTTTGTGTGCCTAGCTAAACAGCCATTAATGTGTCTTGATGAAATTTTGTCTGACTAAAAATAAAGGTAATTACCATTTTCAGAGGCAACCATCAGCCTCAGAGGAATCAGGTTCAGGCTTTCTGAAGAGGCTTTTTCTTCTTGCCTTGGCATGAACATGTCTATTTGCATAAGGCACGTACAGGAATAACTACAAACTTGAATATGACTTCTGGATTCTATCTGACGACAAACACATGATTATTACCTGCACCTACAGCTCTTCACTTCTTCAATGTTTTACTAGATCCATGGGACTGTTGTGGAAACAGGAAAGTACAGGATCAATTTTCCAAACCTGTCGTGTTTGCAATTGTGTTCAGTTACTCTTTGAAAACATAAAAATCGTACAATTTTTGCCTTGGGATCAACAATACTCAGACAAACCTGCTATGAAAGTAGCTGTATTCAGAATTATTTGGACATGTGAAGTTGAGTAATTATAATAAATTGAAATTAATATTTCTGGCATCAGCCTTAAATCAAGAATGAGAAATCACCTTCCATGTGTCACTATAATCACCAAACCATAGAACAGCAACAGCCCAGGCTGGAAGGAACCTCAGAAGATCATCTAGTCCAACCTTTCCTGGGAAAGGGAGCCCAGATGAGATCATCCAGCATTGTGCCCAATGGCAGCTTGAAAACCTCCAGGGATGGGGGCTCTACCACATCCCTGGGGAAAGCTCTTCCAGTGACTGGTTGTTCTCACTGTAAAAAAAAATTTTCTTATATCAAGACAAAACCTGTCCCAGTGCAACTAGTACCCACAGCCCTGCGTCTTCTCCAGGAGTGTTCTTGAGAATAGAGAGCCTCCATCCTCTTTGTAGCTGCCCTTTCAGTACTGGAATCACAGAACGATATGGGGTTGGAAGGGACCTCTGGAGATCATGTGGTCCAACCCCTCTGTCAGAGACAGTCTACCTAGAAATACTATGATGAGATCCCTCCACAAACCTTCTCTTCTTCAGGAAGAGAAGACCTAACTCCCTCAGTCTTTCCTTGTTATTTTCCTCATTGTTATCATTCTCGCTTTTTTTTAGGGTACTAATAAAAGTAAGGCCTTATTTCATATTATTCTTTTTTCTATTGGCACCTCCGTAAATCTCCCATCACCATTGCAGGGTTATGAATGCAGTCTGTCGTGCTGTGTTTTAGCCAAAGTTTCAACCTGATCCTGAAAAGCTGCTGTTAATTCACTTCCACAATTTCACACCCCAGGTGTTCTGCTTCCTCACCTCACAGGCAGCTAATAGTGAAATTCTCCTTCCGAACATCCCCATGCCCCCACTCCCCCCCCTACCCTATACTAAGGGAGATGTGAAAGTAAGAACACTTTGGAGAGGGTTTCTTCAGCTTGTACTCTGTACTGCCATATTCTGGCAGTACAGAGTACTCTCTACTCTGGGCAGAGAATGGCTGGAAAGCAGCCCTGAGGAGAAGGACATGGGAGTGCTCGTGGATGACAAGCTCCACATGAGCCGGCAGTGTGTGCTGGCAGCCCAGAAAGCCAACCCCATCCTGGGCTGCA
>VZRU01006951.1:57842-103806 GCA_013398155.1 Pedionomus torquatus | reverse complement strand
GGATATTAGGAAGAAATTCTTTGCTGTGAGGGTGGTGAGGCACCGGAACAGGTTGCCCAGAGAAGCTGTGGCTGCCCCATCCCTGGAGGTGTTCAAGGCCAGGTTGGATGGTGCTTTGAGCAACCTGGTGTGGTGGGAGGTGTCCCTGCCCATGGCAGGGGGGTTGGAATTTGTTGATCTTTAAGGTGTCTTCCAATTCTAACCATTCTATGATTTCTACGATTCTATGATATTCTTGTATGGGCTGTTAAATTTATGCTAATTAAAGCTGAAAAAATGTTCCTGCTAAAAACTGAGTATTTTCAGAATCGTTTCCCTATTTTTCTTTTTTTCTTTTTTTTTTTTTTTTTTTTTTTTTTTTTGAGTCAGAAAGTAGTAAGTCTTACTAAACGGAACGATGGAAGGGCCCCATGATGGGTAGGACGGGTGTTTTTCAAATTCCTTAGTGAACCAGCCCGGCTGAATGCCATTACATCACCAGACTCCTACCCCACCAAATTGGAATCAATATTACTTAGGACAACATTTCATTAGAATTTTATGCTCCTAATTATAATATATATTGCAGCCATTGGACTGGCTGTTCTTTCCTTGTCGATTCAAGTGCCCTTGCCAAGGTAACCTGTAAACTGCATTATACAGGATTTATTACATCATTTCCTTTGTGAATATAAGGTGATTATCACCTTCATTACTAGTCATAGATGTATGCGCTATTGTATTTTAAGTGTATTAGTGCCTTCCACGTGGCACATGGTAATTTACAATTACAATCGCTTCCCCTTAATCGTTGTACTACAATCTATTAGCAAATTGCATTTCCTAAGGCCTAGAAACATTTTTTTGTTTTGTTTTGTTTTGTGTTTTCTTCAAATCATCCCTGAACCACAAGGGTTTTGGCTTCTTGATGGCTGATTGCTATTTCACTTTTACAAGAACTCCTAAATGGTTTTTCTAGCCCGCTCTCACTCTTGAAACCAGTACACTGAAGGCACTAACCCAGCAATGCCCACATTCTTACGCTGGAAAAATACCAGCATCTAGGATGACACTGAAAAATACCAAAATTAAATCTAATTGCCCCTTACCTTACTCTCTCAAATTGAATTATTTGGTTCTGTGCAGACAGTGTCTCATCTGCAAAGCATCTGCAAAGCAACTTTAAAACCAGCTCTAGATGGGAGAGAAGCAGGTACTTCATGCCCTCAAGTATTTTTCTCAGCGTTTTCAAGCCCGATGGTATCAATTAATCATCACTGTCATCCGAGTGACACGATCTGTACAGAATGTCACTATGCTCATTGCTAAAATGCAAGCCCTCTCCCAGTGGAACAGAGAACACATTTAGAGGAATAAACGAGAATATTTTACAATCTGTGTGATAGCATATTTGTTCTCCTTTAACTTCACTCCTCTTCCCATATAAGAAACTGTCTCAGGTGTTTCTTACACCTTTTTATGCACTCTTCATTTTATCAGGCCATATTTGAATTGTCTGTAGATCTTCTGTTACTCAGGGGTTTGGATCATATCACAGAAGTTAAAAGGAAATTTAAAAAAGCTCTGAAAAACAAGGAAAAAAAAAAAAAGAAAGTAGAATATAATTATGTGTCCTCAAGTTTGATCCCTGGGAAAATGCACTGGGTTTGCAAATAGTTTCACAAGTCCATCTCCAACACCCATGTTTCCTGAGAACATTCAGTTAATACTTCTTCAGAAGGAAGATCAAAAACAAGAAACAAACAAAAAAAAGCTCTAACCCAAGGCGGCATCATGGAATCACAGAATTGTCAGAGTTGGAAGAGACCTCCAGAGATCACCTAGTCCAACTCCTCTGCTAAAGCAGGATTGCCCAGCGCACATCACTCAGGACTGCATCCAGGTGGGTCCTGAAGGTCTCCAGAGAAGGGGACTCCACACCCTTCCTGGGCAGCCTCTGCCAGAACTCTGTAACCCTTGCTGGAAAGAAGTTCTTCCTCATATTCTAATGGAACTTCCCATGTACCAGCTTGTGCTCATTGCTCCTTGTCCTGTCACTGACAATCACTCAAGAGAGTCTGTCTCCATCCTCCTTCAACCCACCCTTCAGACACTTGTAAGCATTAATAAGGTCTCCCCTCAGCCTTCTCTTCTGCAGGCTAAAGAGTCTAGCTCTCTCAGCACTGAGTAACTCCACAACTGTGTGCCTCAACCTAAGAAACCATCCTCTGAAGCCTTCTGTATGACACTGAATAGACCTTCACACACGAGATGGGTTTGGGAAGGGATGGCAGAGCTGAAAAAGCTGTGAGTTTTGTATTCAGACCTACATTTCTTCATCAGAAAGGTTCTGTATGAGTGAAGTTGAACAAATGAGCCCTGAATAGATATTCTGGTTCACTTATCTCCCCACTGCAGTCTCCCCTTTGCTCAACGGCAGATTTTCTAATCTGTGCTTCACCAGCATTAACGATGAGGAATGTTGGGACACTCAGTCAAGACTGCAAGGCAGCCTCTTTTTTTCTTTCCCTTTGACATTTTGAGATTTAATCCCTCACAATCTTCCCGTGTCTCACTGTCCACTACAAACTGGTTGAACCCTTTGCTAGTCTCATTCACCTTTTTTGAAACAGCACTGAAAAGCTGTGAAAAAAAAGAGCATAAAAGACAATTATGGAATCTGTTTGAACACAGATCTCAAATTCCTGGCCTGCCTAATGGTCTGTAACAAGCACATGAAAGGGAAAGAAGGAGAAATTACATGGAGAGGAGAACTTGCATTTGGGCCAATGCATTAATTTATCCACAGTTATAGAAATTGAATCTACTAATCCCGCTCTGCTGGAAACTCCCTTGGGAAGGAATCCATCTTCTTGATGGATTTAGGGAGAGTAGTTGTAGCTACTCTCAGATGCCCTTTTCCAAAATTAAACAACACAAGCCCTCTGTGGGATTTGGCACTTTTCTTTGCACAGAGGAACATGGGAGTGCTGAAAGAGGGGACTCAGTCATTTGGGAAAACCATTGTGAGAGTGATAGACATTGTATCTAAAGTCAGATCAAGCACCCTAGCCACTGTTCATGGTCAAACGGAGCCAACTTGAGTTCCTCCAGAGCTCCAGCTGTGTTGTAGAAGAACCTCATTAATCTCCTTTCGTACAACAAGGTCTCCACTACCTTAATCCCTTTATTAATTAATCTGTTTATACCCCTGCTCCACCTTCTCAGCTTGAGTTTGTCTTAACTATAAGTACATGCCGTATTCCAGAGGGAAATCCTGTCATCACCTGTGCAATGTCACTATTGGTTGTGTGGAACTGAAAATGGATTAGATGATAAACCCCTCATGAGTACACCACATCAGTGCCTCACAGCTGCCCTCCCATCAGCCAAATCTCCGGATAATGTCATTTCTCCAAGTATCTTTGCATTTCACTGGCAAAAATAAGCTTCATTTCTCTTACCTATAACTGTAAAGAAAATTCTACTCTGCTTCCTACATAATCTACTATATATTTTGTCTGAGTACCTATGACAGGGTGTACTATTAGTAATGATAAATAACTCAGAAAGAATAGGTGGATTGTCATACACCAGGTGTGATCTGATCTGTATCGAATAACAAAACTTTCAACTGACAGTTCATTTTGCAGGAGTGATCTCTTCTCTTCTCTTCTCTTCTCTTCTCTTCTCTTCTCTTCTCTTCTCTTCTCTTCTCTTCTCTTCTCTTCTCTTCTCTTCAAGGGAGGTTTGCTATCTTTGGATTTCATGGGAATGTGACGTTTAACCCATTGTAGCACCGAAGGAGCAACTGCTCTTGTGAGGAGGAATGGCAAATGCTAGATGACCATTAATCTTGACGTTCTGATAAAATTTTAATGAAGAGGACTATTTTTATTTTCCCTATTCTAAATAATTTCCCTTAATACTTAAATAATAAAGTGAGAATCAGAGAGAGTAAAAGCCTGTTGTCTTTCTGTTCCAGCAGCATCCTCTGACTTTATGTGAGGTGACAGAGATTGATAAGTATTTTCTAAAGGCAGGGGAGTTAAAAGGCACTATAGAATGCATACGTTGCACAGTCTCAAACATTTTAGAGGACAAAGATGACCATGATGCAAAGACATGGCTATCTGAGATCCCCAAAAGTAAGAGGGAAGATATTAACCAAGCACAAATTCATATTTTACACCCCAAGAAACAGCAGTAAAATTTCACTAAATCAGAAACAAGTCAGAAACTGGTGTCATTTTTCACTATAATACTAGAGGTATTTATGATGTTGTTAATAAAAAAGTACTACTGAATTTTCCCAGCCATACATAAAAAAAAATAAGAATTAAAAATCCTGATGCAAACACAGTCAAAATTTATGTTCAATGTTCCAAGACCAAAATCCATAGTTTCTCCTGCAGGAGAAGGCAGCTCTGTGCTGATCACTCTGGACCAAGGACTGAGGACCAAAAGAAAAGACCAGATAATGTATCTGAACAAATGCTAAATGCTTTAGCGATGTAGGACCGAGGAATTATCTTTTGACAGAAACAGTGCAACCCTCTTTGCTTTGTTCCTATAAAACTGAACTAAATAGACAGTTAAAAACCTTATATTTTTGAGCCGAATTGAATGGATGTTCTTTTTTTCACCTCTGATGCCTTTTTCAAAACAGAGTTGTGTAAAGATAGCTTGTAAGTAATGGAACATCCAGTACAGTTCAAATATCTTCTATGGAGAGGCATTTTTAAGAAGAATAACACAGTATATAGTAGGATTATAAAAGTATTTAAGTTTACATAGTTATCACTGTTTCTTATTAAAAGGGGGAAAAAAAAGAAAAAAAAAAAGGCGACATTTCAGAAATACACAAAAATTCTCTTCTCATCTCTTACCAAACCAAATTTTTATCCCTTCAGAGTTTTATTTTCAACCCCTAAATTCCCATTTCTTTGATAACCCTGTTTAAGAGATTCATTTCGCAGAGTACTAAAAATTAATGACTGAATTTAAAAGCAGTCCTGACTTCTACAGATAGATAATTGAGAGGTGGATCCTCCCAATGCTTGTGCTGGTGTGACTCCCTCGTTCCCAAATTACTGATCACTCTTTCAAGCTCCACAAAATATCCCAAATCCAAAAGTTCATAAAAAGAAACAAAATCTGAGATAATTAGAATTGGTGGAAGTTGTAGAGTTCTCTGAAGGAGACGCCTGACTTCTAAGGAGTTAGTGGAGAGGAAAAGGCGATTACAGCAAATCTGAGCTCTTTGAGCCAACACATGTTGCTGGGCAAGAAGAACGAGGTAGAATCATTTTTGTGCATTCATTAATATATTTAGATTATGCAGGCTGAAGGGCATTGAAAATGCAGTCCTGGTTTCCTGTTGGCAGGCAGAACCATCCCAACACAATTAACTCCAAAATCCATTTAATAAAATCACAAATCACTTTTAAAAGCAGCAGCAGGTCTCCCAGATACCCGTGGAGCCAAATACAAAGCACAACAGCCAAACACAGCTAAGGGAGTTTGGTAAAGGAAGTCCCTGTCACTCACTACCTACGTGCTAATGAAATTTGTGAGAAGCTACAAACTGCTGTTTGAGGATGTTTGGCTTCTCTAGGCAACTGCGTGTCCAGTCTTCTCTCTCTAATTAATGGTATTTGGAATCACAGAATGGTTGAGCTTGAAAGGGATTTCTGGAGGTCAGGTTGGACAGGGCTTTGAACAACCTGGTGTAGTGGAAGGTGTTCCTGCCTGTGGCAGGAGGCACAGACTAGATGACCTTTAAAGATCCCTTTCAACCCAAACCATCCTATGATTCTGTAGGATTCTTGTCCAACCTCCCTGTTCAAGCAAGGCCACCTACAACTGGTCGCCCAGGACCATGTCCAGATTGCATTGGAATATCTCCAAGGACAGAAACTTCATCACATCCCTGGTCAACCTGTGCCAGTGCTCAGTCACCTTCACAGTGAAAAAACGTGCCCTGATGGTCAGAGGGAGCCTCTTGTATTCCAGTTTGTGCCCATTGCCTCTGGTCCATCATGGCACCACTGAAAAGAGCCTGGCTCTGTCTTCTTTGCTCCCTCCCTACAGGTATTTATATACATTAATAAGTTTTCCCCTCAGCCTTCTTCAGGCTGAATAGTCCCACCTATCCTAGCCTTTCCTCATAGGAGAGATGCTCCAGACCCTTCATCATCTTTGTGACTCTTGGCTGGAGTCTCTCCAATATGGCCATGTCTCTCTTGTATTGAGGAGCCCAGAAGTGGACACAGCACTTCAGGTGTGGCCTCTCCAGTGCTGAGAAGAGGGGAAGGATCACCTCTCTTGACCTGCTGGTAATGCTTTGTCTAATGCAGCTGAGGATTTGGCCACCTTTGCAGCAAAGGCCCACTGCAGCCTCATGTTCAACTTGGTGTCCGCCAGGACTCCTGGGCCTTTTCCACGAAGCTGCCTTCCAGATAGCTTTTTCATTTCATGAGTAGAAGGACTGGGTTTTTCTGAAAAGACCAACATTTCACTTAAAGGCATCCAGAGCTTGGTACAAAAGTAGGAAATATGCAAGACCTGAATTCCAGGCTGGAAAAAGACAGTAAGACGTGTATAACTATGTGCGGATGTCAAGATGCGTGGAATGCATCTGATGATTCCTAAACAAAAGTGGAAGGCGACTGTTTGACAATCAAAAGACTGGTTGGCTTATGAACATGGATCATTCCAATCCATAAAGTGAACATGTTTTCGCAGAATGACAGAACAGTTTGGGTTGGAAGGGACCTCTGGAGATCATCTTGTCCAACCTCCTTGCCAAAGTAGGGTCACCCAAAGCAGACTGTACAGGAATATGTCCAAGTGGGTTTGGAATGTCTCCAGAGAAGGAGATGCCACCATCTCTCTGGGAGGCCTGTTCTAGGGCTCTGCCACCCTCAAAGGAAGGAAGTTCCTCCTCATGTTTAGATGGACCTTCTTACATCCAAGTTCTTGCCCATTACCTCATCCTGTCACTGGGCACCACTGAAAAAAAAAAAAAAAAAAAAGAGGCCCCATCCTCCTGACACCTACCCTTGAAGTATTTATAGGCGTTGATCAGATCCCCCTCTCAGCCTTCTCCAGACTATAAAGACCTAAGACCCTCAGCCTTTCATCCTAAGAAAGATGCTCTAGTCCCCTAATTATCTTCGTAGCCCTTTGCTGTACCATCTCCAGCAGTTCCCTGTCCTTCTTGAAGCAGTTAACCCAAAATGGGACACAGTACTCCAGATACTTTTGACTTACCAGTTTGGGATAATGCATTTGATTAAGAACACCATATCTGTTTGCACTCATTGTGAAAAATAACATTGGTTTTGAGCTTATTCATGCAGGGACCCCATCAGTATTATATAAACTTTGATAAAGTTCAAACTATCACTTGTGGCCACAAGCTTCGGGGGTTCATTAGTGGGCATGAGCTGTCCCCACAAACCACATTAAGCTGATAAAAATTTGTTTTTAACTCAAGTAGTGCGGTCTATACTCAAAATTGCATTGCTCTTAGTTTTCAGTACTGGCTGCGTTAGCACGCAGGAGACAGCAAGTCTAGCTGCTGGCTAAGGTACTCAGTCATTTGATGAAGGTTATTAAACTATTTAGCCATTACTGTTAATACGATTTACCATGCTATTATGCTCATAATTATCAGTATTTATGTCGCTCCTAGAAATTCAAAACACGGACAATGCTTCCACTAAGTTGGACTCTACCTGAAAGCAAAATCTTTTCCTCCAATATGTTCCCCAAGCCCCACGGGACCACAGGCACTGCAGTGGAGTAGGTTTCCTCAACTCCCAGAACTATTCCTAGCCCAGTTTTGTCCTGGGCCAGCTGGTACTGCCTAGATGATTTCATAACTATGTCTGGATGGTAGCAAGGAGCAAGGGCAATGGACCATTCCACACGTGGATACAGAAACTCCATCCCAGTTGTTTGCTAGAATGGGTAACACAGAAGAGCTTTGCCAGGAGACAAAAAGAGGAGAGCACGTGCAAGGAAAATCAGAGATTATTTATATCCTTGACTTCACAGCCGTGTGACAGATACTGCTGATGGCACGTACGGGTCTGTGGTGTGTTGCAGGGCCCAGTAATAGTATTAATGCTAAACAAAGGGATAAAAAATGTGTATATTTGCACTGAGAGCAATGCCTACTATCCTTTATTTTACCTTTTACTTCCACTACCATAAAACCAGATGCCTTTAGCAAGCTGGGACTGCTAAGCAGGACTCGGCTGAATTCACCTGAGCTGGCTCAGGGCTCTCGTTTCGCAAGCTGGCTGATCACAGCGAAGCCATTGCAGGTGGCCCCTCAAGAGCTCCAGGGATACTTCAAAGGAAACACACTGAGATGGAGGAGGAGGATGGGAAGGAATTTGCATTTTAAATATGACATTTCCATGTATGAATAATAAGGGATTTGTAAGGCTGGCCACCAAGAATTAGAAGGAAAAAAAAAAAACACCACAAAACCCAAACCCTTTCGTTGGTGCTACGGCTAATTCTTCAAGCCTGTTTTCCAGTGATATTATTAACACACAATTTCTTCCTGCAGAGGTTTTGTGCGACCACAACGATTAAAGAGGTACATCAGTTAAATAGCACACTACCCTGGGGAAGGTGGAGCCAAGAGCTTAATCTTATGTCACTTGACAGCTGCCAAAGTCGGTGGCTGGACTTCCACGTGAGGTCTTCAGGCTTTCTTAGGAACAGACTGTACAGGCCAATGCTATGAAAACTGGGCTATCTCAATGAACAGATTGCAAGTTTTGCAATATCACTTTAAAAACAAAGTCTAGGTAATTTTTGGTTTGCATTTGTATTTTTCTGTGGTTTTTCGGTGTTTCCCATCTCCTCCCCCCTCCCTAAAGTTTCAATACTCAATGTACTCATTTAGGATACTCATCAAGAGTAACTCAGCAGCATGTCTGTTCCCGAGACCTACAGTGCTGTGAAAGAAATGAGTGAACAGAGTGGCACGTTGACTGTGGAGCTGTCTAGTCTTCATTAGTACCTGCCTCATTACTGAAGGCACTTTAATGACTTACAGGAGACAGAACCCTTTGCCATATATCATTTATAGGCCCTCAAATACTCACTGGCCTTCCAGCAAGCACCATTCCTATAACACTGCCTGTGCTGAGACATTACAATGATGAACACGGCACAGGAACCCCATCAGAAATTTAAAAAATAAATTCAATTATTCAATTATTCAATTGAGTCACATCCCCAAGTCTCAGGCAACTCTTCCCCTCAGTGATCAAACTGCATCCGAAAACTATGTTCAATTGGAAAGAAAAAAGACTCATTATCTCCTTTCACCATGGTACAAATAAATCACATCTAACCTAGCATCTAACTCCAGCTCCCGAGTCTCAGCAGAGAAAGGACATGGAACTGTTGGAATGGGTCCAGTGGCAGGCCACAGAGATGATCAGAGGGATGGAGCACCTCTCCTATGAAGACAGACTGAGAGAGCTGGGGCTCCGAGAAAGGCTCGGAGGAAACCTTCTAGCAGCATTCCAGTATCTGAAGGGAGCTGGAGAGGGACTCTTGGGCAGGAAGCGTAGTGACAGGACAAGGGGTAATGGTTTTAAATTGGAAGAGGGGAGAGTTAGATTAGATATCAGAAAGAAATTCTTTGCTATGAGGGTGGTGAGGCACTGGAACAGGTTGTCCAGAGAAGCTGTGGCTGCCCCATCCCTGGAGGTGTTTAAGGCCAGGCTGGACAAGGCTTTGAGCAACCTGGTGTGGTGGGAGGTGTCCCTGCCCATGGCAGGGGGGTTGGAACTTGATGATCTTCCAGGTCCCTTCCAACTCTAACCATTCTGTGATTCTAGTGCAACAGTGTGCGGGAAATTCAGCAAACAGAGGATGGAACTGGTGGAGAGGTTGCAAAAGAGCTAAACACCTGGAAATAAAAGACAAGGCGATGTCATCCTTTGCTTAATTTTAGTGTAGAGTTTCACTTCGATAGTGGGAAAAATCACTTAACTATGTGCTATGGTTCCTTCAGTCACTAAAGCACAGTTAATACCATGCTCTTTCAAAAGTATTCAGAGATCTCCAGATAAATTCTGCTATGGAGGTAGACAGAAAGCTACTCCTCTTGATTACTATTATTATTATAGGAGAAAAAGGATAGAACTAGGATTGTTTCTTTCTCTGCAGATTCCAGTATCAGTTACAAAAGAAAATAGAAAGCCATTTCTGGAACCGTGCTAGGCATAAAAAGAATAACCAGCACCGCAAATGAGCATCAAAATTATTTGGAAATTTAGATTACTGAAAAAAGAAAGAATTACGGCTAAGAAAAATGATGGATCATTCACAAATATCAATTAAATAGGTAGCCCTTTGTGTTATTCATTATCTAACTGTTCTCCAGCCTACATCCATGACCAATTTGTCCTGTTCTCCATTTCGCCCTCATTTTTTGCAGTTGGTTACTCCCAAAATCCTGGGAGGAGCCAAGATAGCTTTATGTACTTCACCATCCCCACTGTTTCATTTGGTCAGTTAGTCAACACAAAAACCTAAGTGAAGCCCCATGGTCCAAGTGGATCTTTGTTTAGACCTTGCAATGCTCTGATTTGCTTGTCTACATGTTTTAAGTGATTTTGGTGGGTTTTTTTTCTCATCCATTTTCTTCAACATCCATGAAGAGCTCCCACCAAAAATCAGGGTAGTGGGTTGAATGGGATTTTTCCTTTCCTCCTGAAGGGCAGTTATCCAGGCTTGAATACAACCACTGGAAAGGAGTAGGCAGCTCCCAAAGATTTTCATCCTCTAAGGCAATATTAAAGAGAAGCAGGACTACTCAGCCTCTGGTGACACCCACAATTCTTGACTGCCTTAAAGGGGAGTTCAGAGAGTTCACTTAGACTGTAAATCAAGCTTTAAGGTGGATAAGTTAAAGTAGATGAATCTGCCTTTCTTTATTTGACTTGTCAGCCTCTTCCTTGGGAATCCTTACAGCTGGCTCACACGGGGAATATTTTCATGAAATAAGGTATAAGAAAGAAAACGTGTTGATATTCAACATCGGCATCTTCTTCACTCCAGGGTGAGTCACGATCAATAGTTGACCCAGACACAAGAGTGAACTCATTAGCTGAGGTTACTGCTGGGGGCTTGTGTTTTCACCTGAAATACCTTAAGACAGTGAAAAGTTTAATGGAGTAGAAAATAATGAAATGCTACTAAACCCAAAAGAAATTATCCACATGAAGACAGATGACCTACTGTAATCCAATGCAATCAACTACACAGCAGCCCCAGTAGATGGGATCAGCGTGCTTTGAATACACACAGCTGAGTTCCTGGTATCTACCAAGAAATTAGCAGATCAAATTAATCCCCAAAGCATTTCTACTGAAATTGCCAGATACACGCCACAGATATTTTTGCTTCATTTATCTAAACACATACTTTGAAGAGAGTGAGGCACCAATAAAAGCTCTTTGAGCTTGGGAGCAACTGACATGATTGCACTTCTCTAGTAGCCTCCAGCAAGTTCCTTTACCTCTTTATATCTCAGTTTTGTGGCCTTTAAAACAAGGGCACTGTTAGCTCTGCGTGTCAGAGGGGTGCTCAGAGTGGTAAGACAAGACCTGCTGGATGAAAGGCACGCAGGGCTTTCTTAACATCTGTATTATGACATCTTCAGTTTGGCAGACTGTCTTATCAGTCCATTATGAAAGGAATGTGAGGCATATAGAATCAGAGAATGGTTAGAGTTGGAAGGGACCTTCAAGATCATCCAGTTCCAACCCCCTCCCATGGGCAGGGACACCTCCCACCAGACCAGGTTGCTCAAAGCCCCATCCAGCCTGGCCTTCAACACTTCCATGGATGGGGCATTCACAACTTCTCTGGGCAGCCTGTTCCAGTGCCTCAATATATAAATAAATATAACAGTGTTCAGCATTAAATGCTTCAATCTCTGCTCATTCTAATGGGAACTGTACCGAGTTCATGTCAAGCTCCAGAACTCACAAGCTGGGTTCACTTAATACCACCCTCTGTAATATCCCTTTTATAAATCCATTTTTAATTTTTTTTTTTTTTTTTTTTTACACTTGGCTACATGCAATTCTACTGTCTACAGCTTAGAATCAAGCCTTTGGTCAAAGCCTTTGTAAAACCTGATAGCGCATTTCTCATTATGTCCATAGAAATTTCAATTATTTTGCTTTGTCTAAGACTTCTGTTACGCTTTGATGCCTGTGGACATTTTAAGTAACGACCTTTTTTATTAGCTGACTCCACACAAGTCATAAGATTATTCTGCCCGGTTCTCCTAAGACTCTTTTATAAGCCAAAGTCCTTATACGCCCTCTCTTAATGTTACCACAGTATTTGAGAGGGTAAAAGCACTCAGTGAATTTGCCATCAAAACACACCTTTGTGTTAGAGAATATTTCTCATTTATTTTATGAGGTAGAACCTGCCACTTTCCTTCCATCCCTTTGCTGAATACCACCACCACCAGCATGCCTTTGAGAAACTACCACAAAGTCCACATCTATGTGCTATCTCTCTATGGATGATTCAAACACAGGAGGTTTAGGCACAAGTCTACAAGAGCTATGCCAAAAGCATTAGCGAATGAAGCTAAAAGGGATTCACATCTTTTGTAGTAAGTGGTGTGACACATCTTAGCTGAAGCTCTGGTTTTCCTTAGCAAAGTGTAACAGTGTGGGTACTTCCAGACCCAAAACCACAGTCAAAAATGTACAATGATGTCTTATAACCACAAAGGACCCAAAGAAGACCCGAAGTCAAGCGATATGAGATGCTACTCTGCACCATGGAACTCTAGGGTAGGCTCAAGCGACGAGAACTTTTAACTTGGCCTTGGCTAGAGATAATATCTCGGTACTTTTAAAATAAGCAATATGCCTGAAGGTCCTGCTTGAGGTAGAGCCAGGGCTGTGGATGGAAAACACAAAGGGATTTAGATTCAAGCATACTTCAGTCTGCTTTTCATTTGCATAGTAGGTGATTTTCCGTTTGTATCACCATCACACTGATTTTTCATCTATTTTTTTCCCCTCCAAGAAAAGAAGCAGCAAAGTTTTTTTCTGAAGGAAAATCCTCACGTAGGTTTTGGAAGAAGTAGGGTATAATGTGACATTTGTGGGAGATCTTCCTCCCTCTGAAACTCATTTCTCCAGGAAATTAAATTTCCCAGTCAAAGAAAACAAACAAACAAACAAAAAAAAACCCAACAAAAAAACCCCCAACCCATAAAAAAGAACCCTCAAGCCCTCAAACAATCTGCTTCAAAAATCAAAGCCTTCAATTCCTCCTGAAATACCATCCTCACATGAAGAAAGGAACCCATGATAGAACTGTTTCCACTGTCCCGGGTTCTGGGTATGATGAGTTAAAAAAAAATAATACAATTGATGAAAGTAATATTAAGTTCAGAACAAGGCTTAGTAATCTCCCTAAATGCTAATAGAGTTTTAATGCTGTTTTCATTAACTTTGTGCCCTTTTATATCAAGCTGGAGGGCTACTCAAAGATAAGAAAACCCCACCGATAGAGTCGTATGAATGGACACTACATGCAAATGCTGGGAGCGCTGGGCAAGGCTCTCAGCAGGGCTTTGACAGGATGAAGATTTTACGGAGTGTCTTGTATCAGGACTTGAGTAGGCTGAATGTCAAGAGTAAAAGCAACAGCAGGAAAAAAAAAGGAAAGCAAGATGATTTCTGAAGCGATGCTGGGGTTATTTTTGTTGGAAACCGCAATTAAAAAAAAAATTAACTTTCCTCTCTAAGTAGCTAAAATCCCAATAGGAAGCTCATCATAAGGAGATTTAAAGGAAATATAAAAAAATCTGCCAGAAAAAAAAACCCTGCTTTTCAATGGAAAGCCAGAAACAGGCTGACAAAATATTTCTGTGAGGCCTGAAAACTTTTCCAACGTATTTTAACAGGGGATTTAGTTATCTGAGTTGCAGAATCAAGCCTTTGGGCTGTTGTTTTTTTCGAGGGGGGGGTTTTGAAGTGCTTGCCAGTAGGCTAGAGGCAGGAAGAACTCCCATGAACAGAATAGCTTGACGAAGCCAAACTATGTCCCCTCCATCGAAGAGCAGATACACAAGGGTGAGAAAGTGGGTTTTATTCCCAGTTCACCCACGGGCTCACTCTGCATTTCTGATTCACCAGATTTCCTACAGTAAACAGGCGCCTGAAACTCAGGAGCAGCTTCACCAGCTCCTACAAGACAAGAGGTTCTGCTTAGAGTTCTTCCTCCCTTGAGTGTTTTGTGGGTTTTGGTTTTTTTTTTCCTCTCTCCAAATACAGATGGGTCATTATATCCATTTCTGTATGTATCGCCCAACAACACACAAAAAGCTCTTTCACCAAGGCAGCATTACCCTCACTGATCTCAGCAACTCTCTCTCTATACAGAGGGAAACAGAAGCAAAATGCAAGAAATAAAGAATTAAACTAGGGATCCAGAGACAGAGGCATTTGAGCACATGGGCTTTTGCTTAACCTTAATTTTCAGTGCTGGGAGGAAGAAAACCCTATAGTCAGCCCTGGGATGAGCCATCAGCCCAGCCTGAGTCCCAAGAAGACATGGGAATGTAATGCTGGCTATTGCCTGCGAGTCCCTGGTGTGAGTTTTTTGCCATATTGAAGTATTATGTTGCTTATGGGACCAAAAAATCCCCAACCAAACAGACACACATAGTCTGGATGTACCAGGGCTGCCAGATGAGTTAATGTCATATTAGATGCAGCACCAGCCTGCAAGTCCTTTTATCTTCCACTTTGGCTAAGCTCAGCTGAAATGTTTCCAAACTCTTCCTCGGTATAAAACTCTGGAGCCTGGAAGCAGTGTGTTTTCCACAGAAGACTTGCAGTTGGCAGGTGAAGCCCTTATCAGTGCAGCCCATGCCCAGTGACAGCAAACACCCAGAATGACATTCCCATGGACCTCAACCTCCAGATCAGGTTTCAGATCATTTTCATTTTGCTAAACCCAAATGACAGTTCCACTTGTGACTGACAAGTCAGCTCACAATTAAAGGCACCCATTTCAGGTGTCAGCATGGCTCTGTCTCCATAGGTGTCCAAGCTCCACTTATAGTCACTGGATAACCAGTCAATGCAGTCTTTGAAGCCCCATAGCTAATTTCTCCACAGCAGACCTGTAGGGTTCACCTGAGTTCCCTGCAGACAACCATCTCATGCCAATTTAAACTTGAAAGGGTGTACATCAGCGTGGGACTAGGAGCTATGACAAGTGACACCCATGCTCTTCTGCACTGAGAACAGGGATCCAGGTGACAGAGCCTTAGGAAACTCAAATGACAACAGACATATCCGTGTGGACAAGCAGACTGATCCCTTTGAAGTGAGTACATGTAGAAACAAAGAATGGTCTAGGGTTGGAAGGGACCTTTCTGATCACTTAGCTCAACCATCAATCTAACACTGACAAAAAACATCACTAAACCAGGCTTCGTTGTCCATATCCACCAGCTCTAAGGGGAGATAGGAATACTTGGTTCTCATGGAGGTTCATTAACACCCAAATACATGTCTTAACCTTCAATCTCAGTTTCACAAAGGAGAAGAAAAGTGGAGGAGTGACCTGGAAGATGGAAATCGGCTTTTCTGGCTGCTGAGCTTTATCTACTGCATCTGTACTCTCCAAGACTTCACCAGGAAAATAAAAAATAAAAGGATTATTTGGGTTCTTGATAAGATTTTCTGTTCCTATGGAAGTAATCTCATTAACTTCCCGGGTGTTTTGACACAAGCAGCCCTCATGACCACTCGTTATAAATATTACAGACAAAGAGAATGGCCACCTCTTTGATCAATAAAAATGTTTCCAATGAAAAGCGAAAGCATTCAGGGCTTAACCACAACAACAGAAAATAATTTTTAAGCCCTTTGTTTGGTAATAAGCGATCAAAACCAATAGTATTCAATTTGCAAGACATTGCATAGTGAAACCAGGCTGTTTTCAATAGAAGTACTGCACTTATGGCCAGAAAAACATAGTGATACCCTTTGATTACATTAAACAATATATACATCAAAAGTTCTAGAATTTATTTTAAAAATTTTTACTGCTATGATTGTCCTATTAATCGAAATAAAAGAAAATTCAAACCAAAAATGAAATTATCTACATTCCCTTTTACTCCCATGGGAGAACTTCTTATGTGTAAATCAAGACTATTCTAGTCTTCAAGGCACTTTTGAATCAAGTTACTGATGTTTTTGTTCAGGTGTATACAGTAACAGGAATTACTGTCCATAAAGCAAGATGAATTTCCACTGAGCTGGATCAAGACATCAGAGATTGCACTAGTTGGTCCTCTTGAATCAGGAGAAACATATAGAATGATGGAAATGTTCTGGTTGGAAGAGACCTTTCCGATTATCCAGTCCAACCGTTAACGCAGCACTTCCAAGTTACCATAAAAACCATGTCCCTCAGCACCACATCTACACATCTTTTAAATAACCCCATGGATGAGGTCTCAATATAACTGAATTTGTGTCTGATTGATGATCAGCATCTGCTACTGCCCAGGAAAACCATTCATTAAAAGCCATCACTAAGCAGTTCAGAGAAGACACAGTGGCAGAGTATGAACAAAGAAGGTGAGAAACTGTTGCTAGCGGTAGATGGCAGAGAAATGTCAAAAAAAAAAAAAAGGATAAAATAGCTATTAAAATTTATTTTATACTTTTAAAATTAGTCTTAATGAGCTAAAAAATAAATAAGCCTTAAAGAACTATAGTAACCACTTACAATTACTTCTGTTCTAATAAACTTGGAGAATATATTTTCCACATAGTGATCATTAACAACATATCCTTTGGAATATATAATTTAATAAAGGAGAAGGTGCTACAAAGTAAAGGGATTTTCCTGGAATGAGAAATTTCCTGAGTTCCTGTTTCTGTCACCCCACGGCAACATTTGAATGCCAGAAGAAAAAGGTTCCTTGGTCCATAAATACACAAATTTGTTCATGCAAGCTGAAGTTCAGGTTTTACTGCTTCTCTCTTGCATTAAAATTCTGTTCTGTAGTCTTTTTAATATCATGTTCTGGAGAAAAAGTAAATAAATGTTGGTCATTGGGATCCGCCTCGTACAGAACCCTTAATAGGAATCCTTAATTGCACGTTGTAAACATGATACAAATGGTAGTTGTAAAACCAAGAACAATTTTGTTACAAAATAATCAACAAGAACGTCTCTGCATACCACAGACTCTTACAAGGCACAGTGCTAGACATCAAAATATATGATCCCCGCTGAAACTGAAATAGAGGAAATTCCACTTTTGTATAAGAAAGAAACTATTTTTCACTGTGAGGGTGGTCAAACACTGGAATAGGTTCCTCAGGGAATTCGTGGAATCTCCATCCTCAGATCTGCTCAAGACCTTGTGAAACGCTGCTCTGAGCATCTGCTCTGGGTAGCTCTGCTTGCAGTAGATGACCTCTGGCGGTCCTTGCCAATCTCAACCACACTGTGATTCTGCAAGGCATTTTTCCACACTTTAGAAGTGTGGCTTTTATTTAGGTAAGATGTATGACCAAGAAGCACAGTGCACTGTGGACAGTTACCATACAATGATTTGGATTGGAAGGGACCTTAAAGATCACCCAGTTCCAACCTCTTGTGACAGACAGGTACATCTCCCAGTAGATCAGGTTGCTAAAAGCCCCATCCAGCCTGGCCTTGAACATCTCTGGGGATGGGACATCCACAGTTTCTCTGGGCAACCTGTTCCAGTGCCTCACCACCCTCACAGTAACGAGCCTAAAATTGGGTGGGTTTTCTTCTGTACCCATTTCAAAAAAATCCCTCCAATCCAAAGCTGTGCAGAGGGTGCTCAAGACACTGCAGTTGCATCCCTCTTCTTCTGTAAGCACTCTAAAACTCTCAACTTTTATGAAGGAAAAGCAGATGCCTTGGAAATATTCCACAGACAAGAAGGTTTTTTTAATCTGAAGTCTAGGCAGACAATCAAAAGGCATCAAATTACCACTGTTTAATGAGTTACTGCTTGTCAGCTGAGAGGCAGCAATGGATGGGATGTTATTCTTGGCGTGTTTTGATGACATGACATCAAAACTAATGCATTTTACCCTGCACTCTCAGCAGACCGTACACGGGCAGCTACAGCAGTTCAGCTAACGAGGTAATTCAATCAGCCCCACTAATGTGAAAATTGACACCATCTACCTCCAACTCCACCTCGCCCATTGTTTCAGTGAGAAGAAACTTTGCTGGCCTTCGGAACCGGGCTGAGAAGATGGATTTGAGAGGCACAGTTGTAAATACGGTGTCTCTTTGTACAAGCCCTCAACATAGTCATTTCTGACGACTTACCTGGGAGAGAAATTAAATGGTTTCTGCACTATATAGCGAAGTCATTCCACACTGTAATGTAAAAAGCCCATTTCGATGTTAAAATATGGCTATTAATTGGGGAATTAATTATCTGTCAAAGCTTAAGCAACTTCCTCACCAAACTGAAGTAAAAAAAAAGCCATCTTGCCAGCAGTTTTTAGGAAATAAAGTTCTTTAATGACTACTAAAGTCAAAAAGCTCCTTTCCCAGATACTTCTAAAAAGCCTATTTTGAGAGCTGAAACTTAGTCTGTAAATGAAAGGTTGTTGTGAAGCAGATTCCAACTCCTATTAAAGCCTAATGAAACTACAAGGGATATTTCAGAAAATGCACCGAGAACAGTAGAATTATTCTCTTTTTAAAGATGGTTTGAGACTCTCACATCACAGAGATAAAGGCAATTAGGATTTTATTATTTATATACTGAACAGACTATATGTTATCAAAATGTGGATATTTCTACCCAAGGAAGGGGATAGCTAATAAAGACATGGTAACCACCACATTACGATTCAGTCAAGTCTGAAGTTCTGTGGGATTTTTTGACTTTTTATTTTTTATTTTCATGTTAATGGAGGCCTAGATAAAAAAGGAGGCCACAGAAGCAGCCTCAAATGAGCCCTCTACCCTTCGTCTGATGTCACTCTCAGGTTTAAAGCGTATGTCCCAGATCATTACAATTGCTGGGAGAGAGTAACCTGCTTGCAAAGGAGAACATTACAAGCTACAGCATATAGTGGGATGGGGTCGTCCTCAAACTATGTTGACCACCACCAGGGCTTCAGTGGAAGTTGCTGTGACAAAGCACAGCACTTCAGTGAGTATACTTTATTATAGAATCATAGCATGATTTGGGTTGGAAGGGACCTTAAAGATCATTGAGTTCCAACACCCCTGCCATGGGCAGGGACACTTCCCACAAGATTAGCTTGCTCAAAGCCCCATTTAACCTGATCTTGAGCACCTCCACAGATGGGGCATCCACAACTCCTCTGGGCAACTTGTTCCAGCATCTCACCACCCTCAGAGCAAAGAATTTCTTCCTGATAGCTAAGCTAAATCTCCACTCTTCCAGTCTGAAGCCATTACCTCTCTACTCCCTGATGAAGAGTCCCTCCCCATGTCTCCTGTAGCCCGCTTTAGATACTGTAAGGGCCTCTAAGGTCTCCCTGGAGCTTTCTCTTCTGCAGGCTGAACAACCACAACTTTCTCAGCCTGTCCTTGTAGCAGAAGTACTCCAGCCCTTGGATTTTCTTTGTGTCCCTCTGCTGGACCACATGTCATTTCTGTGCTTTTAATGATTTTCCTACGATGTTGAAATTCAACCTGTTGAACATCAAGTCATTTAGGCTGCAGTTCCATAGGGCAGAACTTGACTTACAGGCCATGAAGATCTGAGCCATTTTCCATCTACATGACTGCACGTGGCCCCTCTGAGAGGCAATACAAACACACTGACATAAAACACACTGTCCTTTTTAAACACAACTTTCTTCATAAAAGTGACAGTCACTGATGCACCGCTCTTCTAAGAGTCCTCCCTTCTGGGACACTTATTTCTCTGGCTAAACTGCCAAAATATTTCTTCCTTAGCACGCTGTTACCAAAGAAAGCTTCCTGTGCTGGTTTTTAGGTTTTCTTCCAGAGAACACTCATCAAAAGTTACTTTGCTTTGACACCACCACCAAGGATAATAGTCATATAACACTTCCAAGGAGCTTGTGTACCAATAGGAATCATAACCTGAGAGTTAAAGGCACTAATTAACTATGGGCTACCCTATTCCCAAGAAAACCTGTGAGACTCCTTTTCTCTTAGTAGGCATTTTTCCCCACCTTTATATCTCAAAACCACAGATAGGTAGAGTGCCTCAGTGTATCAAACCCTGATGTCCTCAGAGCTTCTATGCAATGGTGCTCTGTGCCTGGCCACAGAAGGGGAAAACCAACATATAGATTATGTCTTTGCTGCCGATTTTGGAGATTCAACATTGCCATAATTCCAGTGCCTGCATTGATTCAATAGAAAACCAAGTTTGCCAGGAACTGGTCCCTCAAGATGTCCTGGTGCCTCACAGACCAAGCTCTTTGCTCAGGTGGCAGATACCTTCCCTGTCTTTCCATCATCCCCAGGTCAAGATGAATTGCTCTCCAGAGGGGAATAAGATGTTTTTGCCTTATCAAAAAACTCCACATACCTTCCTAAATTGACTTCATTGGAAGTCTGCTCGTCCCAGAGTCATAGGGCACCAGGGTGAATGATGGTCTCCCCTGCACTCCACTCCTGTCCCTCTCACAGCACCAAGATCTCACTGATTTTGGGGGCTCAATGAGAGCGATAATTCGAGCATCGTCAACAGAAAATGTCAGCTAACAGCCGAGTGACATGAGAACAGTTTATAAGTGTGTCATTCTTGTGAAGAGCCTAATCCTTCCTTCTCCTGGGGGCTACTGATTTATGCCTCAATGAACCCTCCTGAGCCATTAATCGAGTTACAGTCACCAACTGCTCCCTCCAAAGGACATCACTGCTCCTGAGGAAATGAGGCCACCCATAGAGAAGAGGACACTCTGCCAAAGGTTTTAGACATACACTTATGACAGTCTTTTCCATGTTGGAACCTAAATTTTAGGCACCTAAAGCCATATTTAGGCAGTTACAGGAAAAACTGGTGCTGACCACAATTCTACCTGATATTTCTTCTCCTTCACCTCACATGTTTGTTTTTTTTTTTTAAGTACTTACGAATGACATGAGAGATCACTGGTCTGAATCACTGTGGCCACTTCTGTGTTGTTTCTAGCAGTTCAAATTGAATACACTGAAGAGTGACCTCTTCTGTCAGGTCCTTAGAGGTGTGTGGACACAGCTAGAGTTTAAAGCATAAATAATGAAAGTTTTCAGATCGCTTTGGGAAGCTCAGATCAGAGACTTGCCATCCACCTGACGTGGATGTACTCAGTGGAGTACTCAGTTTTCCTACCCGTTGCAAAGAAACAGCGTGGAAACCCAAGACGGGACAAAGAAAGATGCTGATTGCTCAAAAGTCCTACTGACTTTGGATTCCAATCAACGAATTCGAGTTACTACTTGTTAATTGAGCTACAGGAACTGTCTATGTATGGACTGTGAAGCTAAGGCAAAGGCAACGTAATACATCCTCCCTTAGCTCTCTCTTGCAGTAGAATGAATGACTTGGCATCATGTGATACCTCGGTAAAGATCAAATACACTCAGACGGACAACAATCAAGGTCATCCTGAAGTGCATTCAACCGCAGCAACCCGATCGGGTGCTGTCCCATCAAAACATTGGAAGAAGCATGTATAATTGATGAAGACTCAAGAGCCTTCTTAGAAACAAATCTACCTTTTTACTTGCCCTTCTGCCCTTCTTGCCCTTTTTCTTTTTTTCCATAGAGCTGACTCTTGTCTCTTGAAATTTCATTTTTTTTTTATTGCTAATCATTTCTCTCTTCTACCTGTCTGTTTCTCAAATTTTAACTGTCTGTCAAGGAAATAATTTAACTAAGAGAAGCACTGATCTGCCTCTTGAAGCTTTTCCTGATTCCAATAAAGTGCTAGCCTAATTTAAGAAATTGGGTAAGATCTTGAACTCAGACTCATTATATATCAATCGTTGAAAATTCAGATTTCATTTTTGACTCATACTTGAAGTGCAAATGTTACTGCAGAGTTAGGACCTCAGTCTTCCTGCCAGAGCCAAAAACTAAGCAAGGATGCCAGGATTCAAGCAATTTGTTACAGGCTAAAAGACAAGAATCAGATTGACGAGATTTGGCACCTAACTATAAGGGTAGGAACCTTCTCAAACTAATAGGAAACAGCGAAAATAAAAAAAAAAAAAAAAAAAAGATATTGCAGAGTTATTGATACATGATTGTGCTGTGGAGCAAACATGGGAGCAATACCACAGCCAGGGCAGAGGGGTGAATTCTTTTAGAATTTGAATGACAGCTGTCAAAAATATTACGACCCTTTCAGGGCTTGAGGGATTGAAACAAGCTTGAAAATTGAGCCACTCACCTAATTTTTAAGCCATATATAGATGCGTGGTCAAAACAGAGCCGCTAAGTAGAAGCAGCCCTTGTGGTATGAATTCAAAAGGCAAAAGCAGTATCACGAACCACACCTGTCTGCGTTTTGCCCGTATTTACAATATTCACCCGGCTGAATTATTGCTCTCTTCAACACAGAGTGGGAACTGCTGTGCTCTTACAACCTGACATTGCCATGCGAGAGATGCACTGGGCAAATGTCAGAATTTCTATTGCACATGTCAGAAGGTGGTGCCCAGACGTGTCTCCTGCTGGGAAGGAATGGCAGATCTATAAATGCCAAGTACCACAAAGTCACTTGTCAATCTTTCCCTCTCTGCCACCTACAGCCCTCCTGACCCCAACAGATACAGTCTCCGATTGAATTTGTTGGTGGGTTATTGATGTGTTCTGCCTTGGAAGAACTTCTTCTTGGCTCCACATGGTTCCTTATGCCCTACCTCGTTGTCTGCTGCTATGAGGGAAAGGAGTAGTGTTAATGCCATCAGAAGGGCCTGACCTAGCAAATTCCCATTTTGCAGAAAGGTCTTCTGCCATCCTGGTTTCAAACTCTGAGATTTAAAACTCTGAGATGAAGATGCTCTTTACTTCCCTAGGGCAGACTTCATGACGGGGCATTCATTCCTCTGCTCCTCCAAACAGATTCGGTGACCACAACTGTAGGTTTTATGATTCCTACTGCATTGGAACAAGAGCTATGGCACACTGGGACACTGAAATCCATGAAGTACTGAAAAACAACAACAACAACAACAAAGTACCAAACCAACCACCAAACAAAAACACAAAAAAAAGACCCCCAAACCTCACACAGCCCAACAAAACTTAAGGTCTGAAAGTAAGGGGGGGAGAAGGGGGGTGGGGAAAATCAAACAGCCAAGACAAACTGTATAGAATTATCTCTCTGAACCCTCTCAATCAGGTTACAGAAGACATTAAACCACATAATAAGCCTGTAAACGAATTAGTCATGGGAAACTCTGATTGCAAAGGAGGGGAAAAAAAAATAATCCAAATTAAACCGATATTGTCTAGTTTTCTATAATAATTAATCCAATTTAAATTCCAAACAAGACAGCTGCACATTCAAGAAACAGATACCTGGAGCCTGATTATTGCTTTTCCATATGGACTGAAGCCTTGCTCCGGAGATGCTGGCCAACTCGGATCTTTAGCTGTACCTTAAAGTTTACAGGTTGATTGTAATTGAGTGGAGCTCCTTGCTCAGGGTATCTTGTGTTTTAAAAGTTTGTGACAGTTCCAAATGCAACTGGTTGTGTCTTTAACATCAATGGATGTTAAAGATTAACTAACTACTTCCAGGACCGGGAAGCCTTTAAGCTTCGGGTCACTGAAGGCTGGGAGAATATTCTGCCGAATGATCACTTGTACACTTTCTTGTCCTGCTCTTCCATTGCTGAGCATCACTGTCAATCATTGCTGCCAAGATGGGAAATGCTGTTTTACTCCTCCTCCGGGCTCTCACCTCTTCATTCATGACAGATCCTAAGGCTGGCAAGAACAGTAAGTCCATGAGGTGTAAGGACCTAATCAACAAAGTCCATGTACTCAGTCCAGTAACAGAAGCATGTCTTGTAAATGAGGAAGGCACCTTCTGCTGCAAGGACTTCTTCCAAGAAAAGGGCACAGAGCAGTCAAATCAGTTTTCATTCTCTTTTTCTTTGGCTGAACAGAGTAAGATGATTAAGTTGCTGTTGGAAATCACATTTTCCAACCATCAAATATGCGCAGCGTCTTTTCTCAAAGTTTGTCACCTCTGTTTTTCTACAAAGAATGCCTAAGACTTCAGATTCCAATGGTCTAGATTGTCACTTTGGGCAATTGTGCACTCATCCAAATGAGTCAAAGGAAGGACGCAGAAGGTCTATCTAGGCTAAGAAATCCTGACATGAGACAAAGATGTTGTGAAAGGAGGGACTCATTTCAGACTGCTGCTGTTGCTACACTGTCCTTTTTAAGATGTTTACTGATGTTGTGCCATAACAGCGAAAAGAGCAGCTGCCGTGTTGCTTTGATACGAGCAACGTGACCCAAAAGTTCCTGGGCTATTTTCCTGAGGTGTCAGCAAACAAACGTACAGACATAAGGCCCTGGGAGGTTCTCTGCGTCCTCCGTAGATGCTCTTCTCTCTCTCTCTCTCTCTCTGCCAGACAAAACTGCCCCAAGGGAGCAGTGACACACTTATGGTGAGGGACCTCAACAGGCAGAAGTCAGGGCTTGGAGCTCTCCTGCACAGCTGGTCTCTCTGAATGCACCGAGCCAGCAGCCGGCGATGCCACCGCTGCTCGAGAAACTCACGGGGAAAAACAAAAAGGCTTTTTACTTTTCAAGATGCACAAGGGGATCTTTCCTGTGAAAGGAATGGGGTCGTCTGCCAAAGCTGTGTCTGATTCGTGGTGGGAAAACAAAAAAAAAAAAAAGTGGAGGAGGGCTGTTGATTCAGTATCATTAGTGCAAAAGTAGAAACAGGAACAATAAGACAAACAAAAATTAAAAAAAAGGACGACTTTATATGTTAATGACCATAATGAACATTATGGATACTAATGACATCATTTAACTCACTGAATAGTGACCTTCAGATTTCTTATCACAGGATTGTCAGAGTTGGAAGTGACCTCCAGAGGTCATCTAGTCCAACTCCCCTGCTAAAGCAGGATTGCCCAGAGCACAGCACTTGGGACTGTATCCAGGTAAGCCTCAAAATATCTCCAGAGAAAGAGACTCCACACCCTCCCTGGGCAGCCTGTTCCAGGGCTCTGGCACCCTCACTGGAAAGAAGTTTTTCCTCATATTCAAGTGGAATTTCCTATGTTCCAGTTTGTGTCCATTGCTCCTCATCCTGTCACTGGGAAACAGTGAGAAGAGTCCAGCTCCATCCTCCTTCAACCCTCCTTCTTCACAGAAGCGCTTTCCAACAGGTCTGTCTCTAACCTATACTGGTGTCTGGAATTCTTCCTTCCCAGGTGCAGGACCCCCAGCCTTGCTCTTACTGAACCTCATGAGGTTCCTCTCTGTCCAGGTCACACTGGATGATGGCACAGCCTTCTAGATTGCCAGCCACCCCTCCTAATTCGGTATCATCAGTGAACTTGCTGAGGATACACTCGGTCCCCTTGTCCAGGACATTGATGAATACGTTGAACAAGACTGGACCCCTGGGGGACACCACTGGTTACAGGCCTCCAACTTGACCCTGCTCCATTAATTACAACCCTCTGAGTCCTGTCACACAGCCAGTTCAGGCATGCATAAAAGCTAAGGAAGCCTATCTTGAATGTCATGCTAATGGGACTTAAACCAATTGACTGGGGTGGCTAGTGGTGGGGTTTTTTGGCTTTTGACTGATCCAGCACAGAGCAAACTCTTTGATGAGATGTTAAATGGAAGTTCTGGTCAGTCATTACTAAACTTGGGATTTCATTCAGTTATGTGTCCTGAGCAAGAGTATTTTGTAAGTAGTTCCTCAGCTTGCTTTCTTCCATTTATCTTCTCCAAACAATCATATAGAGTTGCTGTATGTTAAAACCCATCTGTTCTATCTCCTTGATGTACGTAAGAGAGTTGTATATGAAACAGTTCATTGAGGTAGCTGAAACTTTAAATCCACCAATATTTTAAAACCCCTTTACACTGCAAACCAGAATAGGGGGAAAAAAAATTACTATGGACATGGGAATTATAAAAACGTTCTGATTTTGAAGTCTTCAAAATATAAATGTGAAACCTGCTGAACACCTTTTGGGGTCAATCTAGGTTAAGAACAGTTTATAATGATCCGAAAGCATACTTGTTGCAACATAACTCAATGCAGGTTTTGCCTGCATTTCTACTGCTGGAGTGTAACTCACATTTTAGAACTTAATAATTAGTTTCACAACTGATGATGAAAAGTAGAGCATTATATTTTTCCTAGGGCTTTCATTAGTAACTCTAGGTTCACTTCCCTCCAGACATGGATCTCTTAACAGAGATTAACTCTAGTTTTCCAACAGAGTTTTATTGTGAGAATACTTTTATTCTCCGACTTTCTCCACTTAAGGGATTTAGATTAAAAAGCATCTAGATTTAGTTAACTGTTGATAAGACTTGTAATATCTAGTAGATAGGAATATTTAACGATATATAAAAGAAATTTCATTATCTTATAGACTACCAGGATGGATCACATTTTCAAACCACACTAACGCAGAGTAAAATAAGATTAACACAGAATTATCGTAGTTGCTCTAGATCTAAATCAGCAGGACAGATTACTATCTGCACCCACAAGCAGCATCTCATGTAGCAAAAAAAAGATAAAAAGATACAGAGAATTAAATATACATATAAGAACATCCATATTTGATCCATCTAAAGGTCTATCCCATTGATATTGTCCTCACTTCACTGCTTGCCAAACACCTATGTAAGCACACAAGTGTAAATAAGTAGTTACAGCTAATTCTCCTAGCATTCAATAATGTAGGGTTCATGACTATCCTCAACCCAAACCAAAGGATGGTACTTTATGACCTTCAATAGATGTCTTTTTTTTTTTTTTTCCTTTCATGGATTTGTCCCATTTCTTCTTGTACCTGAATTTTGGCATCCATAATGTCATGCCAGTAAGAGTTCCAAAAGCTTCTCCTTGTGAGGAGAATCATCTTTCTGTGGTTGTTTTGAACCGAGCCCTGCTAGTTTCAGCTGGGAGCCAAGCCTGGCATAGAAAGAAGGCACTTCAGAGGGTAACAACTTCTTTATCAGGTAGAAAGGCAGTATTGGCAAATGACACTGAACTCATGGAAAACAAAGCAATAGACCAAATCTATCAATCCTTTGTGCTTCCTCTCTGGTAGTTTCAGAGTATAGTTCAGGCTAAGAATCTCTGCTTAAATTATAGTAAAAGGTCCCAGCAAGTCTCAGTATAATGCAGTGTCTAGTAAGTACAGAAGTAACAGCACAAAACTTTATAGACATAGACTTTATCGAGGTCTCTATGGGGCATGAGAGGTCTCTTGACCAACAGTTATCACCACCCTCCATTAATTTTTACCTCAGGTCTCCTACTTGCTGACTTCAGGAAAAGTCCCTTTGATACTCTTGGGTTTTGGCTTTCCCAATTGAAAATCCTGCCACAGTCCCAGGCACACAGACCTGAAAGGGCAGAGCCCTCGGGGTGGTAGAAATCCTGCAAATCTAATGCCTCCTTGAATAATAGCCCAGAGCTTCTAAAGAAGCAGACACTCCAAAAGCTTTGTACAAACACAGATTATCAGAAATAACTTCTGAGTCATTTTCCTAGAGTGATGAGTTAAAAAAAGGAGAACTTTTTTTGTGTCTTATGTTTAATTTTAAAACTCATTTTTTTTTACAGAGAAACACACTATAGCCTTAAATTCTCCAGTGGGATGAAGTTGCTTTGATGTCTCACCTGTCTTAATAAGGCTACAGCCCAGTCTCCCTGCCACAGACCAGTAGCTCTTTAGGAGTGGATCCAGGGCAAATATCACCAGAAATGAACTTTTATTCTTGCCTATACCACAATCTCCAGTTGTTTGCCTTTCTCCTCCTCAGGAGGGCTTATCTCTAAGGTCTCTTCAGAACATCTCAGCAGGTAGGTGCATTTTGAAACATCTCAATCTGATATCAGATTGCCCTCAACCCTGCTTCAGTCAGGGGTCTTTAAAACCACTTCTGCATCTCTATTTCATATGGATTTAGGATTCATTAGTTAGCATTGCTATGAGATCCATATAAAAAAATATCAAACACAACACAAACAGCAGAGAAAAGGGTAGTAAGATGTTTTATTTGATTACCACCTTGGTTTAACTTTAAGGATCTGCAAAGAATGTTATTGCTGAGCCCAAATACCCTTTAAAGGAAATTCTTTTCATAGGCCACATCTGAATATGCAAGCTAAGATAAAATTTTCTTACCATTATCAAACCGGGACAGCATTCTATACTGTCTCCCAGACATCTCCCAGAGTATGATAAAAAGATGCAGACAATGGCTTTTTACCTGTGGAAATCGTAGCCAGATCAGTGCTTGACAGAGACGGCGATGATTATGACAACGAACAGCAGAACGGCCAACGCGACAGAGAGAAGGCAGCACTTCATCTTCCTGGCTCGTAGCTAAAAGAGAAAAAAGAGAAAGAAACACATGGAGGTTAAATGGGAAGTCAGAGGGTAAATTTGCAAAGAAACATTGCTTTTTTTCCCATCGGTAAAACTAATTTAAACAAGCCAACACAACATGGAAAAGTTGTCTCTTTTTACAGACTGAGTCATCCTTCTGGATAATCCAGGTGCTTCCTTTTCCAGTGAAAATCCCCCTTAAATACAGTCACCTTCTCTTCAATACTTTATTCCTGCTTAAATCATTGTTTGCATCACTAAATTTCCAGACTCTGCTTAGAGGGCTGGACTTGGGTAAGGCTATTCAGTTTGGTTTTGGTCCGGGGGTGTCAAATCTGCTTTCTGGCTGCCAGGAGAAGACTGTCTCCTGCAAGATAAAGAGGTCTCTCTCAACCCTACTGATCAAAGAAATCTAGCCAAGCAATAATGTAGGCTCGTTACAGGGTAGGCAAGTGTAACCACCAGCATTAAGCACCCTGATTTCATGCAAATGAAGATACGATAAAAGAAATTCTACAGGGTTTTATTTTTTATGTGTGTTTCTACTTAAACCCATCAGCCTTCCCAAGTGACCTTCAGGGACATAATATTGTTTGTTCCCTTTTACAATCTTTGACATATAGTTCAATTCCTCTTCTTCCCTTTTGGATGGATCAGAGGAGCGTTGCCACAATCCCTGCACTTTCAGTAATCATCTTACCCAAAACATAAGAAAAGTAACTTGAATCAGAAACAGAGCCAATGCAGACATTTCCCTAGAGACCAGATCAACCAGTGCTCCACCCACTAGACTTGATGACACCACCTCAACTTGATAAACCAATTGCTTTTCTCCAGAGTTCTTTACCTTTCTTACAACCGAAGCAGTACTCTCATGGAAATTATCTTAACATTACGGCTATTATCCACCTTTCCTCCCTCTCTTCTCCCAACTGCAGCCACCAGCCTTCCCAGTCTGCCTCAGACTCTTTGCTAACTGGTTTACACCACTCTGCACCCCCTTGCGTTTCCCACAGAGCAACAGTTCCCCAGCTGTTTTGTTCTATGGCTGTTTTGACCTCTTAACACCCCAAGTGACAGGAGACACAGCTGATTCGTCAATGCTCCATCACCCAGTGCTTCATTCCTTGCAACCTTCCTATCACCATCTGTGCAGAGCTGGAGAAAGCGCTTCCAGTGGGGAACTGTGATGCATGTCGTGTCCTTTCCTCCAGAATCAATCACCAACCAAGTCAGTGGGTTTGGTTTTTTTTAGTGAGAGTGTGGATTTCCAGATCATTATTTTTTTAATAAATTCAAATGCTGTGTTCTCCTACCATCACAGCATATAATCAGTGATTATATCTGTAATATCTGTAATAATCAGTGATTATATCATCTTGGCTCTCCAACTACTTTTCACTTAGAATCAGAGAATGGTTAGAGTTGGAAGGGACCTCAAAGATCAACGAGTTCCAACTCGCCTGCCATGGGCAGGGACACCTCCCACCAGACCAGGTTGCTCCAAGCCCCATCCAGCCTGGCCTTGAACCCCTCCAGGGATGGGGCAGCCACAGCTCCCCTGGGCAACCTGTTCCAGTGACTCACTGCCCTCACAGGGAAGAATTTCTTTCTAATATCCAATCTAAATCTCCCCTCTTCCAACTTAAAACCATTCCCCCTTGTCCTGTCACTCCACGCCCTGACAGAGTCCCTCTCCTGCTCTCCTGTAGCTCCCTTCCAGATCCTGGAAGGCTGCTCTAAGGTCTCCCTGGAGCCTTCTCTTCTCCAAGCTGAACAGCCCCAGCTCCCTCAGCCTGTCCTCACAGCAGAGGTGCTCCATCCCTCTGATCATCTTTGCCGCCCTCCGCTGGACCCGTTCCAGCAGTTTTATGTCCTTTCTCTGTTGAGAACTCCAGAGCTGGACACAGGACTCCAGGTGGGGTCTCACAAGCACAGAGTAGAGGGGGAGAATCCCCTCCTGTGACCTGCTGGTCACGCTGCTTTTGATGCAGCCCAGGATGGGGTTGGCTTTCTGGGCTGCCAGTGCACACTGCCGGCTCATGTGGAGCTTCTCATCGACGAGCACTCCCAAGTCCTTCTCCTCAGGGCTGCTCTCCAGCCAGAGAGGCTGAGAGAGCCTCTCACACAGAAATGGTTTCTTTGGGTCAGGGAAAAAAAAATTGCTTGAAATAAATAATTCCACATTAAGAAGGTCAGGTTTTGTCAGACATGCTAGGAAGAAGTGTCTGTGGGACACATTATTTTCCCCCTCCTCCAAAACTCTACTTGGGCACAGTCATTTGCTCACACTTTTCAATTGGTTTAGTGTGATGCTTGGGAGAGAATTCAGATGGATCAGGGCTATAGCTCTCTCTAATGAGTTTTATTTTTACCCATGAAGCGATGTTTCTTCATGGTGGCTCTGCACTCGCAGCCCTCATTTCTAGAGGAATAACTCAAATGCATTCTGAAAGCTGAGTGTGTGAGACAGACCTGCTACAGCTTATTCTTTTCTTTTAACCTTGATTAATGCCAAGCGAAAACAAGAAACCTTCGCTTCAAACTGCACCTTGATGTCTTTTGTCCATATCTAAAACTCCAGAACCTTTGTTTGGTCAGCAGAGGATGCTAATGGGTCATTTAATTTCAGGCAGAGTTCTCAAATATTCCTAATGAGAGTTTCAAAGGCCCTTCAGTTATCACTTCAGATGCCTTTTCCATCAGTCCTTTTGCAGAGAGATTCCCTTGTTTCACTTTTTTTTTTAATTGCAAAGTTCTAGTCACACTTATTTTTCATTTTACATAGTCTCTCCCCCTCCTTTTTCTTGTTTTAAACCAACATAAAGCAAACATAAACCTCAATCATAAACAGGCTAATGAGAGGCTAGGTGAGATGCAGCCAAGCCTGGATTCTGGTATTTGGTTCACATTTTATGACCTTGTCCTGGCTGGTAGGTCAGGATAATCATTCCTGCTCTGTTTACAGCATCTTTTGGTGGATTTAGTATTACTGTCCTTCACAGCCATATAATCTGTTGCAGGATTCTCCTGTTAATTCCTAGTTCTTTCTTTACTTTATATTTCAATAAAGAAAATGTTCAGTTCTTCAAGTCCCTTTAGTCTCCAGTCATAAATTTGTACATGCTGGAGGAGCAGAGGAAACACAGCTTCTGAGACACGCCTGATCACACAACTTTTTCTACATACATTGAGGAAAAGTGGCCATATACCCCAGCTTGTTTTTTCATAGACTAAGAATGCTTTGCATTGGCAGAGACCTCAAAGATCACCTAGTTCCTCCTGCCCTACCATGGGAGGGGACACCTCCCATTCTACCAGGTTGCTCAGAGCCCCACTTAGATGGAAAAATACCAATCTACGAGGAAAAAGGCATCAGTTCCAATCAGAGTAAAGATGACTCTGATCCTCTACTCTGCTCTGGTGAGAACCTACCTGGAGTACAGTGTACAGCTTTGGAGTCCTCAGCACAAAAAGAACATGGACCTATTGGAAAAGGTCCGGAGGAGACCAGGAGGGTGATCCGAGGGCTGGAGCACCTCTCCTATGAGGACAGGCTGAGAGAGTTGTGTTTGTTCAGTCTGCAGAAGAGAAGGCTCCAGGGGGACTTTATTGTGGCCCTCTAGGAAACCTCCAAGAAAGCTGGAGAGGGACTTTTAACAAGGGCAGGTAGTGATAGGCCACAGGGTAATGGTTTTAGACTAGAAGGGAGATTTAGATTAGATATTAGGAAGAAATTCTTTCCTGTGAGGGTGGTGGGGAACTGGAACAGGTTGCCCAGAGAAGGTATGGATGCCCCGTCCCTGGAGGTGTTCAAGGCCAGGCTGGATGGGGAGTAACTTGGTTCAGTAGCAGGGATAGGTACCCACAGCAGGGGCGTAGGAACTAGGTGATCTTTAAGGTCCCTTTTTCAATCTAAACCATTCTGATTCCATGACCCTTTCACATAGGATTTGACACCCCACAGAGTTCAGCAACCCTGCCCTGCGAAGAGGACAAGCCTGGTGAATAATGACATGACCAGAGGAAATGGTCTGAAGTTGCAGCAGGGGAGATTTCTTGGACTGTCCCGCCAAAGCCACGTTCACCTGAGTCCATGCAAACCTTTCACGTAACATCAAGATTCTAATTTTTCCGTGGGAGTTTCATGACAGCAAAATTACATAATGCAACTTTTCCATCCCAAACATCAATGCAGTGATGAGTTTATGTCCACTTTTAGACAAGGAAGAGGAGACATATGCCTTAGGTGGAAGTTTAGCTGATTTCAAGAGAATTCCAGTTTTCCAAAGGTTAAAAAAAATGAAATTATTCATAATGCCATCCATTGAATTAAGGTTAATCTACACTTATATGGAAATGGTAAACCATTTCCAAACCTCTAATGGGATCATATCTCCTGAGGGCAAGTTCCTTACTGCTCTGAAACAGATATTAGGAGGTTTCTGCCTCAAAATTAGTAGTCTCAGAACAGCAGAGCCACAGTCACATAAAGTTTAAGGAGAGGAGAAAAAAAAAAAAAAAAACAACAAAAAAACCCAAGCTACCTGTAAAATGAATCATTTATTTTATGACATAATTCTTCAGGGAGCTTTGCATTTTTATAACGTTTCCCATGCATCCAACTAATCTGCAGTTGGTATCTCTCATCTTTTTCCAGCTCTTTCTCCCCTCAATGGCTAAAGATTTTTCTTTCACACCGTGCATCAATGCTGTTCTCTACTCCCTGTGACTTTCCTGGGATCCAGCACAGGAAGCTCTGAGGGCATGGGCAACATGCCTTCTCTCAGTTCAGAGTCACAGAATGATGTGGGGTTGGAAGGGACCTCTGGAGATCATCTAGTTCAACATCCCTGGCAAAGCAGGTCCACCTAGAGCAGGTTGCACAGGAACATGTCCAGGTGGGTTTGGAATGTCTCAAGACAGAGTCTCCACCACCTCTCTGGGCAGCCTGTTCCAGGGCTCTGTCACCCTCAAAGGAAAGATCTTCCCCATGTTTAGATGGAGCTTTCTACGTTCAAGTTTGTGCCTGCTAACTCTTGTCCCATCACTGGGCAACTGTATCCCCAAGGAAAGACACACCTAGCACTACTGGTACAGCAGAGGTATCAAAAACTGAAGTATACTCCTGGTACAAAGTGAATCTTGAGGATGTTCTCCCCAACTTCAAAGAAGTATCAAGCAAAACTGAAGGAATAAGGTTGTGGGGTGGTTTTTTTTGGGTTTCCTTTTTTTTTTTTTTTTCCCCAGAGACCCGAAGGTTTCACCAAACACCCCTACTGCTCACAAAAAGGTATGGCTGCTTTCTCCCATTTCATTTTCTTTCCTACTAAATTGCAAAGCTCCATCCACTTATAAAAAACATTAGAATTTAACAAAACCTTCTGAAAAAAAATGCATTCCTTCCAGGGATACGTGTTTCCTAAAACTCTACTTTGGAAAACACTGGCTTGCTTTAGCTACCCATTAAAAAGCTGATTTGAAAAGAGATCTAGAAATCATTGCAACACACAAAATTTCAGGCTGAATTTGGGAAAAGTTTAAAGCTACCAGGAAGTATTATTTTTTTCTCCGCTAGAAAAATCTATGAGAAATAATTATAACAAGCACTATCTGATTTCATTTTAATTACATTAGCTTACTCTGTACCCTGTATGGCACACTATTGCTCTGCTCTGGTTTTATAACTCTATCCCAACCTGTTGTAAGCCCGTTTCCCCAAACACTCAGAATTTGTTGATTAAATTCAAGCTAATCTATTTTCATTGTAGACTTTATTCCCCAGGATGAAAAGGCGGCAGCATGGGACAAGAAAAAAAAAAACAACAAAAACCAACACCCTAATCCTGTAGTAAGACGTAATGGATTTTTACAGTTATTTTTGCTAGGCTCTCAGGGTTTTTTAGTAAAATGGCATGGGTAAAGATATATTTTAATCCTGACAGAGGCTCTTTAACTACACATGTGAAACAGGAGCAAAAAGCAGAGAAGGAATGAGCGAGGCTATTTAGGGACACGGCTGAGAAGCACTTAATATTGACAGGCGGACGGATGCGACCAAGCCTGGAAGAAGCCTTTCCCTCATTGTTTCATAAAAATAATCCGCAAGTTCCATTTTACAGCCTAGAAGATATTTCTTTCTAGGGGGTGAAATGTGAAATGTTGAAAGGCGTTTTAATTATGTCACAACAGATAGTTAAGTAATTAAAAACTATTAAAGCCCATTACGGCCCCAGGCCCAGAAACGCGAGTTTCATCTTGGAAATTCCTACTCAAATGCTGTTACAAAGAGGAAAGAAATGTTGTCTTGCTAAGGATTCAAAAGCTATCTGGGACCAAGAATAAATAATAGAAGAGGTCAGCGGAAATTTTTTTCTCTGCATTTATATGGAACGGGTTGTTCCATATAGATGTAAACCTGTAAGTGTTGGATTCACATATGGGAAAGTGTTCTCTACCCTCTATGGATCAGTTACTCCAGACACCAAAAGGCAGGAAGGGGGAGATTTCACAACTGGCTCTACTCATGTGGCAAAAAGCCCCAGCAAGAGGCATTTTAATCCAGACGGGGATCTGTACCAGAACAGCTGCTCTATCCTGGGAACCTCAGAGTATATGACACTGCTCCAGCATGGAGACATCCCACCACGGAGACATCCCACCACGGAGACATCCCACCACGGAGACATCCCACCACGGAGACATCCCACCACGGAGACATCCCACCACGGAGACATCCCACCACGGAGACATCCCANTCCCCACCACGCACACTTCCCCCCACGGAGACTCCCCACCACGGAGACCTCCCACCACGGAGACTTCCCACCACGGAGACATCCCACCACGGAGACATCCCACCACGGAGACATCCCACCACGGAGACATACCCTGCGACTCCACGGTTGTGGCATTTTCTAGGTCTCCTACAGGAGAAAAGCATCGGGCTGGTCGCCATCATCAGCTAAATTAATCTCACCAATACCCCACCTTCTTATTCCACCTCTCCCTCTCTTTAGCCCTTGAATAAGGGCAACGACAGCAGAGAAAGCGCATCGCCCGGGATGGTTAACCCCAGATCACGTGTCTCTGTCCCTCCTCCCTGCAATGCCAAATAACACTTGCAATCAAAATACTGTATTTTTTTTCCCAGTCAGTTTGTACGGGCAAGAACCAGTCTCTTAGGGGACAGTTTCCATTTTTCAGTTGCTTTCTTGTACAGGTTATTATGACAATCAAACAACCCTGCTTCCTTGTACTCAATACTAAAAGACCCTGTAAGACTATGCATTTTTACCTACAGAAATGCTTCTACATATTTTAAAGGCGATTTTAAAATAATGAACAAATGACGAAGCATTTTCCCAACACATCCAGGATTACAAGAACTTCCGAAAGCCCAGTTCTGCTACTCAAGGAAAGAAACCACTGAAGATTTATCTTCTGTGGAGATCTATTTCCTGAAAACCCATCCAGCAAATAAACCCCCAAAATTTTAGAATTTAGAAACCACACAGTAGCAGCCTCTGGTTATCAGGTGAGGTCCTTTTAAGAGCCTCTGTCGGGCAATGAAAACCCACCTTGATTAATTTTCAAGTACTGTTTCCCTCATTGTAGGATTAACAAATCTGTTTGACATAAAATGGTACACTTTATATGCAAATCTCTGTAGAGAGAGTTTTGTGACATTAAAGAGGTTCATACAATTTTGTTCACCCTGCCCTCAGAGGTCATCTGGAATTGCACAAAAGCATTTGTCTGTGCCCTTAATACGCATTTTGAAAGCTAATTTGAGGTCTGCTGGATTGAGAGCCCCGGTCCTTAATTACATTTGGATGTGTTTCTACAGAGATGGTATTATGAGTCTGAAAGTACCCTCATTCCAATATACACCAGCAGAAACTCTGCTGAAGGCTGTGGAGTCCTCATGGGTGGGGGGACAGGGAGGAAAGAAATATTGGAGTAACACAGCAGAAAAATCAGACCTTGTAGATGTGTGCTTACCTCCAAGCAGCCTGTAAACATACAGAGGGGAAAAAAAATAAATAAAAATCCCCTTACACTCACACCAGTGTTTTAATCGTTATTATTTGTGTCTTATATTCCACTTACATTGATAAGATCCCTTAGCTGGAGTCATACACAATCATCTCTGATAAGAGGGTAAACACACTGTGTTATTGCAATGGAAGTGAGGAATATGACCTTTTACGTGTGTACGAATTAAAATGCACTGACCAAATTTGGTGACCTTTATGGTAAAGCTTCCTTATAGAGTAACAATGAATTTGCTATTAAATATCACTGCTTCTGCAGACAGGCTAGAAAAGGCCAGTAATATTATTAAGCACTTTTGGTGGTTTTAAATGAGAACGAAGCAGACAAGTTACATACGAGTAAAACCCACAAGATACCGGAGCAACAGGAAAAGGCCAGCCCACACCAGGGAGGAAACACCGCTTTGCTTTCTTCATATTCTTTTCATCACATTCTTTTTTGTGCCTTTATTTCCACAGCATTTGGATCAATTCCCAGCTTTCCCTTACAAGGCCGTGTCTGCGGAGTTGCCATTGCCACTAATTCTGCTCAGCCTTTCTGTTTCCCATCAGACTCTTCACGATTCCCTTCTTATTCATTTATTTTCTTTACACATACCCCAGGGGAAGCAAGTGTCACCTATAGGTAAGGTTCCTCAGCACATCCTATTTTAAGGCTGTTTAGCCAGTGATAACCGTTAAGGACTGTATTTTCCCTGCCTGCAATCTGTCTCAGGCTCTTCCATTTAAATGAAAATCCTGCAGCCAAATTAAAGATGAAAGTGACTGAAAACATCCAAGTGTCCCACCCAGAAAAAGATCTGCCAACCTTTTCTCTGGTGCCTCCATAGTTTGGAGAAAGATCATAGAATGGTTGCTGTTGGAAGGGACCTTAAAGATCACTGAGTTCCAATCTCCCTGCCATGGGCAGGGACACCTCCCACCAGACCAGGTTGCCCAAAACCCCATCTAGCCTGGCCTTGGACCACTCCAGGGATGGGGCATCCACAGCTTCTCCAGGCATCCTGTTCCAGTGTCTCACCACCCTCACAGGAAAGAACACTGTCCTAATATTTAATCTAAATCACCCCTCTTCCAATTTAAAACCGTTACCTCTCATCCTATCACTCCACTCCCTGACAAAGAGTCCCTCCCTATCTCTATGGTAGCACCTCTAAGTATTGGAAGGGGGTGCAAGATCTCCTTGGAGCCTTCTCCAGGTTGAACAACCCCAGCTCTCTCAGCCTGTCCTCATAGGAGAGGTTCTCCAGCCCTCTGATCATCTTTGTGGCCCTCTGTTGGACTTGTTCCAACAGGTCCATGTCTTTCCTCTACTGGGCACTCCAGAGATGAGTGCAGTGATGGGGAATGCAAGGAAGAATGGTGGGGAAGGAGTTTGTCCCACCAGCAAGGCGAGCATTTTCTAGTGTTTCTGGGAAGTCTGGCTTAACTTGTGACAGGTATGACTTCTCTCAAACCCTAGTTCATGGGTTTAAAATCCGAGAGAGAAGACTTGCAGATGGTGAAAACTGTCAGGAGGAGGACCGGAGCACAGTGTTTTCTGTGCTATTTTGCCTAAAAGCAGTCAGGGGCTGATGTTAAGCCTGTACACACAAATTTAATTGCTGCATTTTCTAACTTCTGAATGCTTGAATTAGCAATCTTAATATTCCCTTAATACGCTTGTTTTTTTTAATGGCTGAGACATCATTTGTAATAACACATGGTAATGGCTTACATTTCTATCATGTCTTTCAAGGCAGCAGGCCTCCAATGTGATTTACAAATTCACTATAAAGAGGATTATTGTGTATTTTTTTTTTTCCCCAGCACTGGAATGAAGCCACCTACCTCTGGCAGCTGTTTAAATTCTATGTAGCAAATCCAGCCAGCAGTTTAAAGCAGGTAATGACTATTGTACGTAGCCAAAACACCAGAGAGCCTGTGTTTTGCCCCAAACAGAATTTGTCCACGGGAGCAAAACACATGGTCTTAGACTTTTGCAGAAACCACCTTGTGATGCTTAACATCACTGAGACCTTACTTTCCCCAGCATTTCAAACTCCAAACCCACAGTTGCAAAGGAGCAGAGCAGAATGATTTGAACAGGTTGTTCCATCCCTGGAGATGTTTTGCCCCATCCCTGGAGGTGTTCAAGACCAGGCTGGATGGGGCTTTGAGCAACCTGGTGTGGTGGGAGGTGTCCCTGCCCATGGCAGGGGGGTTGGAACTGGATGATCTTTAAGGTCCTTTCCAACTCTAACCTTTCCATGATTCAGGCAGTGCGGTGCACAGAGAAAGCTTTTGTGCTGAGTCTTGTTTATTAGATTATATTCTTATATGAATAGGAGTACTTGGCAGGATTGGAAGTGGCAATCTTTGGATGGCTGTGCTGCTGAGCTCAACCCTTTGAGCCCACCAGTTCAGCCAGCTTTCAACCCAGCCCACTTAACCCAATCTGTACATCATCAGCTCTTTTTATGAGGGAGCTACACGAGCCAGAGCAGAATGTCTTAATTGCAGAGCCAGCTGAGGAAAGATTTGGCTCATTCCCTGTCCTGAAAAAATGCTTGGACTCCCCAAATCAGCTCCCAATGCCAACAACAAGCAGGTCAAACTTTGCAGAAGCTTAAAAAGACCAGAGCCAAAGCAAGTATATGGTCTGGTCAACTCTCTTGGTGTTAATAGCACTACTCCAGTGTGCCCTTATGAGATTCTGGTCCAAAGTTAATAATTTTTCCTTAGCACCACGTGTATCACTATATGCAACATTTTTGAAAATTCTAATAAAAATAAAATGCTACGTAAAGGGTGGAGCATCAGCCCTGAATGATCTTCAGGCCACCCTCAAACAAGTGCAAGTGTCAAGAGAAGGCAACCAAGGCACTTCTGAGGGTAGAGGAAAAAATTCATATAACAATATTTTTCACAATATTTAAATTATTGGGACTGCAAGGAAGGATTTTCTGTCTTCAAAGCACAGCTTTTGTGAACCAAGACTCGCCTTCAAATCTCAGCAGTAATTAAGACAAATTACCCTCGGTCTTCAGGCACTAAAGTACAAACTAAAGGTTTAAGCTGGTCTGATTCTGTCACCAGAAGGCAGCTGTACATATAAATATTAGTCAGTACATTACAGCAAAAGAGCTACAAAAACCTCCTCCCAGCCTTATGAATTATAAATAAAACCAAATTTTGGAAGGAGCTGCAGGAAATACTGTGCCATCAACACCTCAGATAGTCAGCGTTAGGACCTGATGAATCTACAGAGTAAAACTGTCACAGAACCGTAACAGGTAGTAGTCTGTGTTTGTATATTCAATAGACCAATCAACATGACTGAAAAACGACCCAAAAGGCAGGAGAGATTTGTGCTACTTGTTTCAACGTCTCAGGGTTTTTTTTCTTTATTATCATAGAATGGTTAGAGTTGGAAGGGACCTCAGTGATCATCAAGTTCCACCCCCCCTGCCATGGGCAGGGACACCTCCCAACAGACCAGGTTACTCAAAGCCCCATCCAGCCTGGCCTTGAACCCCTCCAGGGATGGGGCAGCCACAGCTTCTCTGGGCAACCTGTTCCAGTGCCTCACCACTCTCACAGCAAAGAATTTCTTCCTAATATCTAATCTAACTCTCCCCTCTTCCAATTTAAAACCATTACCCCTTGTCCTGTCACTCCACTCCCTGACAAAGAGTCCCTCTCCAGCTCTCCTGGAGCTCCCTTCAGATCCTGGAAGGCTGCTCTAAGGTCTCCCTGGAGCCTTCTCTTCTCCAGGCTGAACAGCCCCAGCTCATATTCTGTCTGTTGATTTAATGCAGGACATTACTTCTCACAAACTTTGCTCACCACCACCTATGGACCACCATTAACATCACTCTTACTCTAGCAGTATCTCTACAAGCGCTAGAACACTACCATCAGCAGCAGGTCAGGCAGTGGTTGACGGGCACAAGCTATTACTTCCTTGTTTTGCAGAACAAAGCCGACTTCTGCAGAACTAAACTTTCAACAGATTTTTAAACATGGCAAATAGTGTTTTCCTAGTACTGAAGTCCAAAGGGTGTAAAGAAAAAAAAAATAAAATTCAGTAACAAGATTAAGAGCATGTTCCTTAAAAAAGAAACCCCCAAGAGAAACACCAGGTTTTGCAACCAAGAATATTATTAAAGCTCAAGACTGATTTTTTCCTCCCAGGCACACTATTTTTCAGCGGTTTACAAGCATTTACCATGCCACTGCTGCTCCTTTGCAGTATGCAGACTACACGGGAGCAAAATGCTAAGTAACAGTGAGTAAATTAAATTGGGGCCAGGCATGAAAGCCTTACTTGGGAAAAGCAGGAAATCGTGGGCTAGGAACTCAGAGAGCACACACCTCCACATTTCACCTACCATAGCAGAGATCTACAGCCAGACTCAAAGCCATTTTACAGCTTCCCAGCCCTACAAATACCTTTGTGGGGGTCTTCACCTCTTCCATGGGATCCCCAACAAGACAAGCTAATAGTCTTAAATAACTGCCCAGTGAGCATCATTAAAGGACAAAAGGATATTTCCTTTCTACTGCCAGTAGAATGTATCCCAAGGAATAGGTAAAGTCACATGTACTGTAACAACAGTGAAACTAAGAAGAAATAGGAGTGCCCCCCAAATCCTTTTATTGGGTGGGAGAGAATGAAATTTGAGGCAGCCTGATTTTCTCTAGAAGCCACGAAGCATTGGTTAGGCTATCAAAATTCCCTGATCTGAACTTTTGTTTAAACCCAAACGTGCTCTTCAAGGTTTGAATAGTATTTTTCTCTCCGTTATTTTTTCATTTTCACGCTGGCCTATGAGCTCTTGGTTTTCCAATGGACTAAATGCACGAATGCCAGGAGGTAGCCTGAGTTGATACTGCACTCCTGCCTCGAGGAGAAAGAACAAAGTATTGGAAAATTCTGCGTGAGACAGTATTCTCTTGAGCTTTTCTGCTCAGTTTTGCAGATGGAGATCCAGGAAAAGTCAAACAAAGAGCAGAGTCCAGGACTTGCAAGAACTGCATTCAAAGGGAAGGACTAAAGGAATATCTCAAAATAGTGGGGAATGCAGAGAACTGTACAGGCAGATACAGCACCTGGACCTACTTTCCTCATTAAATTGTTAAATGGCTTACAAAAGATCACATAACATCTTCCTTCCTTAGTTTTCCTGTTTATAAGATTAGGAATGTTACTTTGTTAAAGAGAGCATTAGTTGGGGCATCTGTAACAATAGATCTCATTGTGTGATGCCAAGATCAACACACAAACACTTTTTTTTTTTTTTAATATCGAGTTTGCATGGGGCCAGGTTTTTCTTTGCTTTAGGTAAATGAGTTCAGTCATTTCTGAGCTCAGAAGCTTGAACATCTTTCTAGATGACGGCACTTCTCATTCATTATGTAGTGACACAATAGTTATGGGCACAGCATGAAAGCCCGCATTGTAGAGGAATAAAAATGCAGTCCCTGCCTTCAGCTCTCTAACTACTATTCGGAGCTCTCTGCAGCATCATCCTTAAATACATGTCCTAAATGGTATTTTACTCTGAATTAGAATCATAGAATGGGGTGGAAGGGACCTTAAAGGTCATCTAGTTCCAACCCTCCTGCCATGGGCAGGGACACGGCCCACTAAGGCAGGTGTGTAACATCTTGTATAGAATCAGAGGGAAAAGGTACCCCTTAGGTGAGAATCGTTTATCTGTTCCTCACCCAAGGGTTTTGGCAGTGCGGGGCTAAATAGTACACTGCTTTTATTGTAAAATCACTGAATGGTTTGGGTTGGAAGGGATCTTACAGATCATCCAGTTCCAACCCCCCTGCCATGGGTAGGGACACCTCCCACCAGAACAGGTTGCTCCAAGCCCCATCCAGCCTGGCTGTGAACACCTCCAGGGATGGGGCATCCACAGCTTCTCTGGGCAACCTGTTCCAGTGTCTCACCACCCTCACAGGGAAGAATTTCTTTCTGGTATCTAATTAAAGCTAAACTGAACGATGTCTGATACAAAAGTTGGAAATCTTCATCAGTTTCTGGCAATGAGACAGTGTTCAAAAACATGCTGCATTATTCTCTCCTATCAAAGCTGTGTGTTTCCCTTATCTATGTCAAAATCCTTGTATATTTACGAATCGTAATGGATTCCAAAGCCTTTATTATAATGGAATATCAGAGTTGGTTCACAAACAGCCTTGGAGCCTGACCCTGTTGGTCAAAATCATAATCCCAAGTCTAGGAGCAGCCCGGTCAGCGCTGCCAACACAGAAGACCTTTTATGTGCAGCGTGTAGTAGTAATTTGACTGTGACAGACAACATAATAGAGCTCCGTGAATGTCACAAAGCATAGTGCCAACAGTCTCTCCTGCCGAGCACATCCATCACCAGCAGCAACAAGAGGACAATCTGAAAAAGAAAGACTAAACAAAATAAAGTCTTTCAGGGCAAAGGAGAAAATAGCTTTCGTGTTTGAGTTTTATCTCGTTGCAAGGATGTAAGGGGGCAGGAAGCAATGACATGTATTAAATGCACCGTGTCTATGTATGGATCTGTATGATCTCTGTCCTGCTGCCAATTCGTAGCCAGTTTGCAAGATTCACGTTAGACAGCACATCTACTCCATCCATTTACGCTGCCTTAGGAAGACACAATCCAGAAACACTTCCTCCAATGAACAAGACAGCAGAGAGGTGTGATTCTCCAGCACCACAGAAAACAGGGACGGTGAGCCAGAAGACAACCCGTCACTCAACTATAACTTTTAGCCACGAGAATGAAACTCCAGTTCCATACTGTCCAAAGAAATCTTTGTAGAGTTGCACAGCCAATAAATTAATAAGCCATCAACTATGCTGACTTCAAAAAGTTTTCACATAGTTCAGTTTGTGGCGAGATGGTTTTCTTGAAGCTATGTACAAGGTGGCTCTCCCAGGCTGCTGAGAAGATGAGGATATTAATCAGTTTCCAGGATAAGGCTTACCTGCAAATCCTCCCAAACTCCTGGAAAATGAAGTGAATGATGGGTTTGAAGGTTTGAGAAAGTTTTGAAAGTAGTTTTGAATATATACTTCTACCTAAACCAAAACCTCCGTGGGAGATTATAGACTGGTGCTATTTGGAGAACATTTCAAAGGCAGACATCTCCAGAGAGGTCCTGCCTGTTGGATATTTTTTGAAGCTGGCATTCGAGAAACCAGATATTTTTGAAGACTCTGGAGAAGTGAAGGGAACCTCTGAACTTGTTCAGTGCCCCAGCTTTTCTTTCTTACAAGCAGCTGATCAAAGCTTTTAACTCTCCATTCCTTTTCTCCCAGCATCTATGACAAGAGCTTAAATAGTTGAGCTCCGCATGGGGAAAAAAGCCATATAGATATCTGTATGGGTGGATGTATATTTTCCCCTTTCTGCTTGTCAAAGCCTCTGTACTTAACATATTAATTTACCAAGTTTAACTTTTTTAATACTAGCTCCTTTAAGTCATTAGAGCTCCTTTTTTCATTATAATCCTCTTATTTGGTAATCAGTCTGAGTCTGCCTGTATTTTTTTATGAATATTTTAAAGTTTCTGGTGGAGATCAAGGAAAGTTTTCTCTTGATCTACTTCATAAACTGGCTTGGTGTGACACTTAGGCCTGGACTCACTTTGTTCCACTTCTCCAATTTCTTGTATTGCCTTTTATGAGGGGAGGTGGTACTTTTCTGCCTTTAGTGCCCTGTGGCTGTTGAAAGTTGAACAGCAGAGAGCCAGAGGAATTAAAATGGATACGGCAGAGTTCATAATAGCTACCGTAACACGCTTCAACCGGAATAACCACCAACAGACCTTTTCCTTTGGTGAGTCATTCCTAAAACTGGTCATAACACGCTTCTTAATACCCTAATTACTCAACACACGAGACTGTCTTTTACACAAGGCAACTGAGAACACCAACTAATCTCAAGACGCCAGGCAGATACCACATCACAAGCAGCAAACTTCCAGGCCCCTCTGACTCAAGCTTCTATTTCTAAAGATAAATAAACCCCTCGCCATTACTGCCTTCCTACCGTCTGTTATATAGACTTCACAAGGCAGAGAAATCATTTACGCACAGCATCATCACACCTCTGCTGGAACGTATGGAAGAAGTCCCCACAACCCCTTCTGTGCCTCAGTTACAGGGCACAGTGCAACTCACCGAAGCAACGGGCAACAACAGACTCTTAACAGAAGTTTAACAGCTCCATCATTCCCTCTGTGATCTCTTAAACCCTATTTAAAGGCAGAACTTCATTTATCCACTTAAGCAAAAAGCTGTAGAGCGCAAGCTGCTTACCCTTCTTTCTCAACTCTCATGTGCAGTGAGGGGAGGAGAAAGGGGAAAAGAAAGGAAAAAAAAAAAACAAAGAAAAGAAATCAGCATAAGGGCAGTCCCACGTCAACTAATCTCTGCAGCGAATTAATTAAACAATTATATTAGCCAAACCTTCACTTCTGACATGGCACAGCTGACATTAATTGGGCCACAATCAAGATAGTAATTCAGGTTAATTGGATTTCCACTGTCAGCAGCTATCAGCTTGCTTCAATATGCTGCTGTCATTTAAGAATAATTAATCGTGGATGACTTTATTGGATGGCACCAGTTGACAGCTGATGGGTGTGGTGATGCTTGAAGAAGTTGGTGCTCACTGGAGGCCCAGGGTGCTAGTTTCCTTTGCAGAGATTATTCTACCACCAGGGCACGTCGAGACCCAAAATTTGCCACTTCAAGTGTCGAGAGAGCGGTATTTGCTGATGCTTTCAGGTGTGAAGAGAGAACAAAAAAGAGTGGGCTTGGAGAAAGAACAAACCCATCCCCATCGAAACTGGGCTGTGAAAGGTCAGAGGGATGTGTGTGTTTGTTCCACCGCAGGCTGCAGGAACGCAGCCCTCCTTTGGCTATTGCTACAGCAACAGAGGATTCAACAACACAACGGTTCACACCCTGTAAGAGCTGAAATGCCAGGCCTGATCTAGTGTTATTTGCTTTTCTCCATTCATAATAGGCCATTGCTTTGCTTAACATCTGATAATATAATTTATTCAATCTGTTGCCAGAATGTCTGCAAAAATGTCAAGGAACTTATGAAGCCCGGTCTTTATTTATTAATAACTTGGGGAAAAGAAAAAAAAAAAGTAAAATGAGGTGACAGAACTGTTGTGGGGAAATGGGGGAAAAAGCTAAAAATTAACGTATAAGATGAAAATAGTGTTCCATCAGGAGTAGTAGGAATTCATTA
>VZRU01006951.1:29196-57807 GCA_013398155.1 Pedionomus torquatus | reverse complement strand
TTAAAAAAAAAAAAAAAAAAAGGCAATTTAAACTTCAGGAAAGAAAAAGCCTTAACACCAAGTTGTATTAGACTATGTAATTATTCCCCAAGGGGAAAATATACATATGTATTTAAAAGAAAGTAAGTACAATTTTAGATTATTCATGACAGAGGGCTAAAAAAGTGGCAACACTACTTTGATAGCTGGATGGAGAGAACTTCCTATCAGGAGTAAGATGAATTTATTGTGTAACTACCAGAAAGCAGTTATAGATGGATGGGGTACACAGAATCAAATTTCTGAAAGAAAATCAGTCACCGTGTCACTGATGAATGTGGCTCCCTATTTAGCAAAATACTGCACAGAAGACCGGCATGAGAACTACTCAAACAATGGAGAAAAGCCCACTTTGAAGATATTTTCTTGCTGTCAGAGAAGCCTGATTAGGCAGAAGCATCCATTAACCAAAATGGGAGAGAATAAACCACTTATTATGACATCTCTTCAGCACTGTAGATACAAGCAAGCAACACACAAGAACTTCTTGCTCTGGATGAGTTTCAATGGAAGGAACTTCTCCAAGTGGCCACTGGTGACAAGCAGAGTTCCTCAGGGGTTGGTATTGGCACTGGTGCTGTTTAACATCTTTGTTGGTGACATGGGCAGTGGGACAGAGTGCACCCTCAGCAAGTCTGCTGATGACACCAAGCTGTGTGATGTGGTCAACGTGCTGGAGAGAAAGGATGCCATCCCGAGGGACCTGGACAGGTTTGAGAGGTAGGCCCATGTGAAGAACCTTGTGAAGTTCAACGAGGCCATGGGCAAGCTCCTGCATGTGTGTTGGGGAAATCCCAAGCACAAAAACAGGCTGCCGAGCAGGACCTGGAGATGTTGGTTGATGAGAAGCTCAACATGACCCAGCAACGTGAGCTTGCAGCCCAGGAAGCCAACCATATCCTGGGCTTCCTCAAAAGAAGGGTGGCCAACAAGTCAATAGAGAAGATTCTTCCCTTTTAATGCACTCTTGTGAGACCCCACCTGGAGTGCTGCATCCAACTCTGCGGTCTTCAACATAAGAAGGACATGGACCTGCTGGAGGAAGTCCAGCAGAGGACCACAAACATGATCCAATGGCTCGAGCCCCTCTCCCATGAAGACAGTCTGAAAGAGTCAGGGCTGTTCGCCCCGGAGAAGAGAAGGCTCCAGGGAGCCCTTACAGCAACCTTCCAGTACCTAAAGGGGGCTACAGCAGAGATGGGGAGAGACTCTTTATCAGAGAGTGTAGCAATAGGATAAGGGATAATGATTTTAAACTGAAAGAGGGGAGATTTAGGTCACATATTTGGAAGAAATTCTTTCCTGTGAGGGTGCTGAGACACTGGCACATGTTGCCCAGAGGGGTGGACGCCCCAGCCGTGGAGATGACCAGGCTGAATGGGGTTTTGAGCAGCCTTGTCTAGTGGGAGGTGTCCCACTAGATGGTCTTCAAGGTTCTTTCCAATTCTAAACATTCTGTGATTCTCCAGCTTTTTACTTTCAATTATAGCCAAGACCCGGTTGACTCCTTTGTCTTATTTTCTTGGGAAATTCTGCTTTTAGAACACGTTTCTCTGTTAGGATGCAAATAAAGCAGGGTCTATTCGAAAGCTGAAGAATCCTTGCTGAACTCCAACCTAATCTGAGCGATAGGCAAAGCCATCTGAATGCTCAACTCAATAGAGTTTATTGTCTCTGATTCAAACGGAGTCCAACCACGCAGTAGGCGGTTGCTATTTAAAAGAGGACTGATAGAGAATGTCAGTGAACTGTTTAGTTTTGTTTCGTTCACTCGTTTTTTTTTTATTTAATCCACAATCCTGCTAAATCTTATCATATGTTTTATTACCTTGTGGGCGTAAATTAGTTCTGTAACCAGCGAGTCCCCAAATAAATAGCCAAAACGCTGCTCTACAAATGTACATTACAAACAGTTTATGCATCTCAGATTATCCCTGTGATCATTGCTGACAGATAAAAATTGAATCTGAAACTACATTTTTTTTTTAAAAAATCCCTTTTTCTTTCTAAACGTATCCTCTTAAAGTAGGATTGATGTGCTCCGTAACTTACAAGGAGGAGGGTGTTCTCCTTGTCAGTCCCTTTCCCCACTCCCGAGAGCTCGGAACCTCTTTGCCAAATTCAATCACGTCTCAGAGAGGAGAAGAAGCCTCTAAAATACTTCTGTTCTCATGGTGCCTTGTAGAGAAAACACCTGCTTTTTTGGCTCGGCAGCAGCTAAAAAGGCAAACAGCAAATACTGCAGATTCTGGAAAAAAACATGGGTTGGTTATTTTTATGCATACTGAGGCTTTAAGAAAAGAGGAGGGAGAGAGGATGTGAGAAAATGTAAAATTTCAGGTGACAATGGTGATGTTTGACAGTAAATTAGGTATTATTAATTCTGCTGCTTGCAGAAAAAAACAACTTGGCTTTCAGGCCAAGAATTTCAGAAAGTGCTTCTGTAATAGAGTGCAATGTAATTGCTTATTACCCATGAAAACTACTGCCTGGCCAAAAAGCTCAGTAGGTGGCAATGGCAATATTTGAGGAAGAGTTCGTAGCAGGCACAGATATGTAGAGAGATATATAGAGGGATGGAGCAGTTCTCCTTTGAGGACAGGCTGAGGGAGCTGGGGCTGTTCACCCTGGAAAAGAGAAGGCTCTGGGGAGACCTTAGAGCAGCCTTCCAGGATCTGAAGGGAGCTCCAGGAGAGCTGGAGAGGGACACTTGGTCAGGAAGCGTAGGGATAGGACAAGGGGTAATGGTTTTAAACTAGAAGAAGGGATATTTAGATTGGATCTTAGGCAGAAATTCTTTCTTGTGAGGGTGGTGAGGCACTGGAACAGGTTGCCCAAAGAAGCTGTGGCTCCCCCATCCCTGGAGGTGTTCAAGGCCAAGGCTGGATGGGGCTTTGAGCAACCTGGTCTGGTGGAAGGTGTCCCTGCCCATGGCAGGGGGGTTGGAACTCGATGGTCTTTTAAGGTCCCTTCCAACTCTAACTGTTCTATGATTCTATATGACAGAACAATAGTAATTAATTTTTCACTCTTCTGTTCTCTTAATATTGCAAAGGTCCCTTTTGGATCTGGTCTCATAGAACTTCTCTAACCAGGAGATACGTGGCAAAGCAGAAAACAGCAGACGAACCTCTACAGAAGACATTTGTTCCACAGATTGTGAATTACTTTCAGTAACACCGGTTCTGTCCTGCTGTGTCCTGACAACTGAAGTGCTAGAAAACTTTATCTAAAAGATCTGGTCAGTAAACAAAGCAAAAGAACCCAAGCTGAATTCCAGCACAAGTCAGATTTTCACAAGGCAAAGCAGTCAGGAGGCCAAAACCAGAACTGACCATGAGTATTAAACTATCCTCCCGTCTCCAGACATAATCAAAAAAATGAAAGACAATGGAAGCAAATGCTGGTGTCTCAGGGAAATATTTCTGCAGGGTTTGTGCTTGAATAGAGAATTTGCTTTTCCATAGTCCTGGTTAAGCATGGAACCAGGTGGACTCTGGTCAGCCATGGGGTCCAGAAGCTCTCAATTTAGGAAATGCATTTAAAAAATAGGAGGAAAACACAACGGAAATCAGTGAGTTAAATTGTGTGAACCACTGGAGTGTGTCCCAGTAACTCAAGGGCAAAGTTAGTGGTGGGTGGACCTAAAGTACACGCAGTGGGGTGGTAACGCTTTGGACTGCTGTTGACTTTGAACCGGCCACCCACATCTCATGCTTCAAGGAACTCACATCTCATGCTTCGAGGAACTTGTAGGTCATGCCAACATTACGGAGGGCTGTCACCTTTAAAACCTTGAACCATACATTGGCACTGGTGGCAAGAGGCTGGAAAAAGGAACATCCAGTGAAGTTGGAGCTGTAACTCCAATGCTGTCCTGGGTATTAATCCATAGATATTGCTCCTTGACAAATTTTGGGGTTTTTTTCCCCCTTGTTTTCATGCAAAGATCTTGAAGCCAATTTCTTTTTATTCTTTTTCTTTTGTTTTGTTTAAATAAGGCTCAGAAGACAATCCAGATGGGCGGCAGGTGAATGTAACATCTCTGTTCTTTTCATCTGGGAAAGACACACATTTGAGATTTCCAAGAAGAAAAAAAATACCCATTCCTTTTGCTCCACCTGTTCAATGGAGAAGAAGAAATTATATCAACAGATTGGGGGAAAAATGTTCATTGTTTGTTTGTTTCACACTTGCCATGTGTGTGTGGAATGTTATTATTTATTTTTTTTTCATAATTATCTGCGCCATAATTTTTATAATTAGCACATTACCGCTCATAACAGATCAGAGAATCCTCAGAGATTTAAGGTAGACGATGGCAGAAAAAACCCAAGGTGCTTCTCCTTGGATGTTTATGTAGAAAAACTACCTGAAATGTCTTATTCTGTTAAAAAAAAAAAAGAAGACAGAATCAGGCTAATCCTTCTAACTCGGTGTTGAAATAGCGGCTTACAAGGAAAGGTGGGTAGGGACCTGGTACCCACCATTTTCAGAGGTAAGCAGGGATGTCTGGAGCTTCACTCCAATTCCCAGCTTGCAGGTCTAGCGTGTAAAAACCCTGCAACTGGAGCCTTTTTGGATACGTCAGGCTACGATGTGCAAACCAATGGAACTGAAATAATTCCCGTCTTTCTGTAATTAGTTCTGCTGATCACACCAGCCTGGCTCGGGTGTTTTTCTGTTGATTGCCATCTCATAACTCTCATGAATTAACAAATGAAAGTGTGGGTGTGGTGGCAAAGAAAGGTGCGAAATTGTGCTGCTTTTAAAGAAAGTTTCCCTTTTTCTGAGACTTCTTCATTTTTTTCCCCTTAATTTTCCTTGCTGTGGATGATTCAAGTCTTCAGACATTTTTTTTCCCCCATGAGTACAGAAGTTCAGGGGAAGCTCCAAATACCCACTTCTTCCAGAGAGAAAGAAGCCACAATGTAGAAAATAGCATTTCCACTTATCCATCATCTCATACTCAGGGTGGCACCACAACTGAATTGCACATCAGGGAAGCTTGTGGCCTATTTGATGATCAATCGTTGCCAGGACAGCTAATGAAGATATTGATATTGTTCGTACCCAGATTTTTCCTCTTCTGAATCATTTGGCAAGGAAGTGGCTTGACCTCTCGCTCATGTCTAGCTTTCCCCCAGCAACTCAGCAAAGATGATTTAAGACGTAACAGTTATAAAACAGTATTGAGTTTCAAAGTGCTTCTCAATGGGTGACACAGAATGATGTCAGTAAAAAGGCCCGAGACATGTCAGGGGTCAAATACTGGAATAAACAGATGTTGTTGCATGGGTTGCTTTTTTTTTTATTTTTGCACATGTAGAAATTTCTGCTCTAGAGATTTACAATACTGCAACTTGGCAGATGCTAGGCCCTTTCTTTGGAAGGTGAGCAGGAAGGCTTGGAGGAGAGGGGGGCAATGGATTTAATCTCCATCTGGCAACTGGGGAGCTGGAACCACATATTGAGATTTTTGAGACTTTCCAAGCAAGTCAGTATTTGGCCTTGCAGACAGCCCTCGGTTTCATTGCAGCTTTGTATTTTATGCTCATAAAGGCGCATCCAACACATGCAGAGAACTAATTTTTTTTCTACTTGAATGCTGTCTGACAGACAGTGCTCGAAATGCAAGGAGAGGATGCGTAGAAGGCAGATGTGTCGTGAAGTTTCTCAACAGACGGACCTGACATGTCCAAGAATATACAGAATCATAGAATGGTTAGAGTTGGAAGGGACCTTCAAGATCATCCAATTCCAACCCCCCCGCCATGGTCAGGGACACCTCTCACCAGACCAGGTTGCTCAAAGCCCCATCCAGCCTGGTCCTGAAGACCTTGAAGACTGAAGGATACACCTCAGGTGCTTACAATTCCTGTGTGTGCTTCTGCTGGAAGTCTGGAAAATAGCAACAGAACCTGGGAAGTCTCACAGATGAAAACATGTACCTGATTGAAACGATGATGGTTTTTTTTCTGAAGGCCAGAAACAAACCAGTTTTGATATCATGTACTTTCATACTTTACAAGCCTCAAAGAGGTGAGATGGGTGAAGAGGGGGCACAATAAGAACTCTTTGCCAAAGACGCTGTTCCATGTTAAAGAATTATAAATAATTCATAAGTACAGAATTATTTCTGAGCTGTTATTACAAAATAATTCATAATTTTGCATATTCTGAGCTAATAAGTACAGCCCGGGAGCAGACACAGTGGTGGAGATTTGTTATAACTATCAAAAGAAAACAGAGAAAATAAAGTTACTCCTTAAGCACCTGCCTGTTGATGAGAGAAGATTAAAAAGTTAAAACCAGAATCTCTGTTGTTAAGGGAAATTTTGGGTTGTGAGGAATCTGATTAAGGTTACAAGGAGCCACTAATAATGCTGAAAAAAACGCAGCTGCTACTTTTTATGTCAGGCAAGTGTAGCCAAGATAAAATGACTTGGTTGCACCTGATTATGATGGATATAAATGAATTACTTACTGGATTGGAAATCTGTAGTTTCCAAGGGACAAGCGATCATGATTTGATTAAATTCAATATGAAAAACAGAACCAGTTCCCAATCAGTAACATCTTATATATATAATTGGTGTCTCAAAAGGGCACGTCTCCCAAAATTGAGATGGTTCTGAGACAAATTCACCACAGAATGCAAGTACACAGGAAAATGAGAAAGAAAATTGAGAGAACTCAAGAAAACAGCCAAAAAGCAGAGAGTTGTAGTTAAAATTTCATCCTGCTTGGGTGACACATTGTAGGCAGCAATCGGAAATGGAAGGAGTAGTACTGTGATGGGTGATGAATGCCCTCTGCAACCCTCTGGTTTTATATCCAGCAGACTGTTTATGTCCCTGCATTGGTACCCACAGCTCTCACAATGCTATCACCAATGTCATATCCTCAGGCCTGAACCCTACGAGGGACACTCAAACCCCACCTTAATCTGCAATGTCCCCCAAGCCTCAGCATCGATAGATGCTGGTAGACAGACTGATTAAATATGTCTCATTTATTTAAGAGATGAAGCTTAAAAAATGAACGTAATATAAATAGACAGCAAATAATGTCAGCTACATGTTATAAAGAGAAGATAAAGGCACTAGTAGAAAGAATTCCTGGCCAGACTAAAAGAAACAAGTTTTGGTGATTTTTTTTGGAGGAAGAAATAAAAGAAGTCCTACCAATGTCACAGACCAATTAGTGTGGAGAGACAACTGCTATTAAGGATACAAAAATAAAAAGCCATCCAGTTTCTTTTGCATATTTAGGTAATGTGCTCAAATCCCTCGATGGGTTATATTAGAAACACAGAATGATTTCAAACAACTTAGAATCATAGAATGGTTAGAGTTGGAAAGGATCCTAAAGATCATCAAGTTCCACCCCCCCTGCCATGGGCAGGGACACCTTCCACCAGACCAGGTTGCTCCAAGCCCCATCAGCCTGGCCTTGAACACCTCCAGGGATGGGGCAGCCACAGCTTCTTTGGGCAACCTGTTCCAGTGCCTCACCACCCTCACAGAAAAGAATTTCTGCCTAAGATCCAATCTAAATATCCCTTCTTCTAGTTTAAAACCATTACCCCTTGTCCTATCCCTACGCTTCCTGACCAAGAGTCCCTCTCCTGCTCTCCTGGAGCTCCCTTCAGATCCTGGAAGGCTGCTCTAAGGTCTCCCCGGAGCCTTCTCTTCTCCAGGCTGAACAGCCCCAGCTCCCTCAGCCTGTCCTCATAGCAGAGGTGCTCCATCCCTCTAATCATCTTTGTGGCCCTCCACTGGACTCGTTTCACCAGGTCCATGTCCTTTCTCTGTTGAGGACTCCAGAGCTGGACACAGGACTCTGGGTAACAGGAAAAAAAAAACATCTTTTTTCCAGGAACAGGGAAAAAAAAATCTATTAAAAGGCTCTTTAACCTGATGGAAAAGACTTCAAAAGAGTGCATGGTCGGAAGCAGACATCAGTTACGTTCTAATTAGAAACAGGGTACATTGGTTGTGAGGTTGGTTAACCACTGGAACAAATGGTCTAATTTCTGGGTCTGGTTGGCCGGTTAAACCTGGACACTTTAGTGTAATAGATGCTTTTAAAAAACACAGTTATGAGACTCATAGGACAAGTACTTGAGCTGATATATAAGCAATCAGACAGATCATCTAATTACTTAGGAAAACTGAAAGATTATCAATGCTGTATACAAAACCCTCTGAAGCTGCAGAAGTGTAGATTTCATCACTTTAACTCAAAGAAGGGAAAAAGAGAGCATTTGAGGCAGACGGGTTACATGTCTGTGCAAAGTCGATGGAATCCTAACTGCCTAAATGTTACACTTCCCCTGAACATTTGAAATCATGGAATTGTCAGTGTTGGAAGGGACCTCTAGAGATCATGTAGTGCAACTCCCCTGCTAAAGCAGGATTACCCAGAGCATAGCACTCAGGATGACATCCAGGCAGGGCTTGAAGGTCTCCAGAGAAGGGGACTCCACACTGTCCCTCAGCAGCCTCTTCCAAGGCTCTGCCAACCTCACCAGAAAGAAGTTTCTCCTCACATTGGAATGGAACTTCCTAAGTTTCTATGTGCTCACATTGCCCTGTGTCCTGTCACTGGGAACCAGTGAAAAGAGTCTGGCTCCATCCTCCTTCAACCCACTCTTCAGATACTTGTATGCATTCATAAGGTCTTCCCTCAGCCTTCTCTTCTCCAGGCTCAAGAGTCCCAGCTCTCTCAGCCTTTTCTCATCAGGGAGATGCTCCAATGCCTTAATCATCTTTGTTGTCCTACGCTGGACTCTCTCTAGTAGTTCCCCATCTCTCTTGTACTGGGGAGCCCAGAACTGGATGCAGTGTTCCAGTTGTAGCCTCACCAGTGTAGAGTAGAGGGGGAGAATGACCTTTCTACATTGCACCATTTCCAAATGGACTTATCAAAACTGTGCAAATGCTCCTATATTCATAAAATATGTCATTGGAGATTAAACTGTTTATTTATATTTAGACTGCATTTCAGATAAAGCACTCTGAAAACATGCAATTTAGAGCCACGTGTAGTGTATTTATTTCTTAAGTGGTGCTGTCTACAATGCTGTGTTTCCTAAGTGGATTATAAATGCTATCAGTTAAAAAAAAAAAAAAAAAGGATGCATCACACTGGGGAGAGCTGACAAAACCACATAGATGTGCAAACAACACAACTCATTTACCGTGGAATTAAAATTACAGAAAGCATTTATTAGTTCTCCAGTAAAGCTAGCTAAAGCCACGCTTCTTTGTTGGCAGGCAGAGCGCTGCTTTCATAGAATCATAGAATGGTTAGAGTTGGAAGCGACCTCAAAGATCATCGAGTTCCAACCCCCCTTCCTTGTGCAGGGACATCTCCCACTCCAGGGAGTGGAGTGATAGGATGAGGGGTAACGGCTTTAATCTTAAAGAGGGGAAATTTAAACTAGGTATTACAAAGAAATTCTTTACTGTGAGGGTGGTGAGGCACTGGAACAGGTTACCCAGAGAAGCTGTGGCTGCCCCATCCCTGGAGGTGTTGAAGGCCAGGCTGGATGGGGCTTGGAGCAACCTGGTGTGGTGGGAGGTGTCCCTGCCCAGGGCACGGGGGTTAGAACTTGATAATCTTTAAACCTGAACCATTCTATAATTCTATCTTAAAAAAACAATGAGAATTAGCTACAAAAAGGACAGTCATGCTCTCTGAATTAAGAAGCTTTCTGGTAAGGTTTGCCACTCTAAGACTGAGAAAGAGCAAGCAGAGTTCAGTTAATTTCAATGAGGACATGTAGCTGTGTAACAAAAGCCACAGAACATCCCACAAAGACTCTGCTACCACTGTTACTACAGCTAGTGGCCAGGCTGGTCCAGCCCACAAAACAGCAGTAGATACTTTTCTGATTTTACCACATTGTGAGAAAAGAAAGAAAAAACAAAAAACCCAACAAAAGATGGATGGGGAAATCAGCAACAACTACTTGCAAACAACTTGATGACGAACAAGCAATCTGAATTTCTCTTCCTGTGAAGGCATATGAGGAGATGAAGAGTCATTGCTTGCCCTCCAAAAGACTGTCGTAAATGTCAGCCCATGGGCATGTTTTTCAGTCGCTGTTCCATTCCCTGCTCTGAGGAAGAATGGCATGATTTCTTTTTCACTCATTTTAGTGTCACCTACAGCAACTCAAATGGGATGTAAGGGGAAAAACAGGCATGTTTCTTCCTTCCCTCTCCCCTTGTTCAGTAACCACTTGGAGCCAAGAAGGCATCTATTTGTTCCAGAGCTGGCTGCAAACTCACAACGGTGATCTGTGCTTTAAATTGCTCCCAACACCATTATCAGGAATCCTTATTGCCCTGGAAGGCATCCGGAATCTGCTCACATCTGTATCGCCAGCATATCCCATCTTCTTACACAGACAGCTTCATGTGATGGCAAGACTACCTATGGAGAAAGCATGGCTTTTTGCAAGCACTGTCTCCAATCTTAAATAATTGAGGAGAGGGGGCCCATGCAAACCTCAAGAAGTTGGACAAGGGCAAGGTTCTGCACCTGGGTCCAGCCAATTCCCAATTTCAATGCAGACTGAGGGATGAATGGATTGAGAGCAGCTCTGATGAGAAGGACTCGGGGGTGTTGGTGGATGAGAAGCTCAACATGAGCTGGCAACTTGGGCTCACAACCCAGAAAGCCCCCAGCATCCTGGGCTGCATCCCCAGCAGCGTGGCCAGTAGGGCAAGGGAGGGGATTCTGCCCTTCTCCTCTCCTCCACGGAGACCCCACCTGAAGCACTGCCTCCAACCCTGGGGCCTCAGCACAGGAGACACATGAACCTGTTGGAGTGCATCCAGAGGAGGCCACAAAAATGATCAGAGAGCTGGAGCACCTCCTCTATGAAGACAGGCTGAGAGAGTGGGGATTTTTCTGCCTGGAGAAGAGAAGGCCCTGGGAAGACTTTCCAGCAGCGTTTCAGTGTCTAAAGGGGGCTTATAGATGGAGAGAGACATTTTAACACAGCCTGCAGTGACATGCAAGGGGCAGTGGTTTTAAACTAAAAGGGGGTAGATTTAGATTGGACATAAAGAAGAAATTATCTTTTTTTGCAATGAGGGTGGTGAGACACTGGAACAGGCTGCCCAGAGAAGATCAGGAAGCACCATTTCTGGAAGTATTCAATGTCAGGATGGATGGGTCTTTGAGCAATCTGATCTAGTGAAGGGTGTCCCTGTCCATAGCAGGGGAGCTAGAACTAGATGATCTTTAAAGTCACTTCCAATCTAAACCATTCTAAGTCTGACCATACTGTCCCTGGCGATATTGATCTCACATGATGCAACAGTCAATTTCAATCCCTGAATGCTTCTGAAGAAAGGGTTCTGCAGTTCTGCACCATCAGCCATTTCCAGTTCTTTCCTCCTCAAGAAAAAATCCAAGGTAATCACCGAATCATAGAATGGTTACAGTTGAAAAGGACCTAAAAGATGATCAAGTTCCAACACCCTGCAGGGTGGCAGGGACACCTCCCACCAGACCAGGTTAATTAAAGCCCCATCCAACCTGGCCTTGAACACCTCCAGGGAGGGGGCAGCCACAGCTTCTCTGGGCAACCTGTGCCAGTGCCTCACGACCCTCACAGGAAAGAATTTCTTCCTAATATCTAACCTATATCTCCCCTCTTCCAACTTAAAACCATTACCCCTTGTCCTATCACTCCACTTCCTGACAAAGAGTCCCTCTCCAGCTCTCCTGGAGGTCCCTTCAGATCCTGGAAGGCTGCTCTAAGGTCTCCTCGGAGCCTTCTCTTCTCCAGGCTGAACAGCCTCAACTCACAGGAGAGGTGCTCCAGCCCTCTGACCATTTTCATGGCCCTCTGCTAGACCCATTCCAACAGGTCCATGTCCTTTCTGTGTTAAGGACTCCAAAGCTGGACACGGTACTCTTCATATGCAGGTATCAGACCCATTTCATTCCTGACTCCAAAAATTAGATATTTCATTTTTCCACATTGCGACACAGAAAAAGGTTTTGAGAGAAAGACCAAAAACCAAAGCCTCCACTAATTTGGGCAGGGTAGAAGTGCTGGCAAGTTCCACAATTTGTTTGAAAACAACTGAAGGGCATAAATGCTACAAATCAAATGGAGGAATACTTTGGTCTCTGAAAAATCACAGTCTACTCACATGCTTCTGTGCCTCCGGAATGGTTAAGCAGGAGAAGGAAGGCAGACCCGCTGGCCACACTTAGGTGGCACGGTCCTTTCCGAAAAGGGTAATGTCCCTCGGTTTAAATTGAGCCTGTGTTGTGGACGGTATTACTACGAAATATTCCACTCTGCTATCCCGAAACAGCAAGAGTAATCAATCATTTACTTATCACAGGAGCAAACCAGACTTTTCTTGGAGGGAGCGTAAAAAGCGCTACAATAAAGTAATTTTGCCAATTTGAGTGTTCCACTTGACAACTATTTGCATAATAAGGTTTTGCCAAGATAAGAAGATTGGTAATTTTCAGCAGCATGGAGGGGATTGAAGTTTTTAAGCTTTTTTGCCCACTATCTACACACTCACAGACCTCCGCTCTTGATGTATGGTTCTTTTTAAAGTCCTCCATCTGTCTCCGTTGTGTAATGAATTCTGTCACTCTCAATTGTGCTCCTGAGCAGTGAGCAGTGGAGGGGAGTTTGCATTTTGATTATAAAAAGGTACCGTCAGCTCTTATTACAATGGAAAACCCATCTCCATGTGAAATTTTAAGGCACTTATGAGCTTAGTCTCCCTCTCAGAAACCGCCTCTAGATCACGCTGTCACTGTTTGACAGGGTGGGCAGGAGAGCAGAGGGCTGGGGCTGCGCTACCAGAAAAGAAGTCTGGAGAAATGGAAATAAATCCCGTTCCCTCCCTAAGAAGCTCATGGGAGGGGACACAGAAGCACAAATGCTTTCATGTAAAAGTTTTTCCCACGTGCAGCTTGTGCTGGAGCTCTGAAGGGCTGTCAGGAGGAAAAGGATGGCAGGAGGAGATCAAGGCTGTCAGCTTAGGTTTCTTTCCTTCTCCTCACCCTCCTGAGCCAGTTTATCTCATCCTGAGACTTGTCAGCAATTTTCCGTTTGGGACAGTGGGAGGGCAGGAGGGAGATAAGCAGAGCTTTTACAGGTTAAGTATTAGCATACTTTTAGGGGATTTGATAGCAAAGTGCTCTAGAAGGATTAGGGTGTTTGAGAAAATGTAGAACACGTCTACACTGTGCCGTGGAAAGCACTGCCAGAAATCCTGAGCTGGTGAGGATAAACCTGCTTGATGCGATGCTGTGTCAGCTCGCTCTGGGAGTTATAGTCGCTCCTGCACAGCGTGATCATCGAATCACAGACTGGTTAGAGTTGGAAGGGACCTTAAAGATCATCCAGTTCCAACCCCCCTGCCATGGGCAGGGACACCTCCCACCAGACCAGGTTGCTCCAAGCCCCATCCAGCCTGGCCTTGAACCCCTCCAGGGATGGGGCAGCCACAACTTCTCTGGGCAACCTGGGCCAGGGTCTCACCACCCTCAGAGGAAAGAATTTCTTCCTAATTTTTAATCTTAATCTCCCTTCTTTCATGGGAGTCACATCTGGAGTGCTGTGTCTGCTTCTGGGCTCCTAGGTTCAAGGAGGACAGGGAACTGCTGGAGAGGATACAGCAGAGGACCACCAAGATGATTAGAGGCCTGGAGCATCTCTCTTATGAGGAAAGGTTAAGGGACTTGCGTTTTTTTAGTTTGGAGAAGAGAAGGCTGAGGAGGCATCTCATTACTGCCTATAAAATACTTCAAGGTGGGTGTCAAGAGGATGGGGCCAGTCATTTTTGAGTGGTCCTCAGTAACAGGACAAGAGGCATGAGCTTGAACATAACATGAGGAGGAACTTCTTTCCTTTGAGGGTGGCAGAGACCTGGAACAGGCTGCCCAGAGAGGTGGTGGAGTCTCAATCTCTGGAGCCTTTCAAAACCTTTCTGAATATGTTCTTGTTCAACCTGCTCTGGGTTGACCGGCTCCGGCAGGGGGCTTGGACCAGATGATGTCCAGAGGTCCCTTCCTACCCCATATCATTCTGTGATTCTGTGATTATGGGAGTGGACTTTCTCATGCAAGGAGAGGATGGGAGAGGTGGGATTGTTCAGCCTGGATAAGGGAAGGCTCAGGGGTCTTTTATCCATGTGTACAAATACCTGAATGGAGGAACTACAGAAGGTGCAGCCAACCTTTTCCGAGTTGTGCGCAGTGACAGAACAAGAGGCAATGGGCACACAGCTCGAAATAGAGGAGATTCCACTTAAACACAAGCTATAACACTGTTGTTGCCATTACTGTTGTGGTGGTGGTTGTTTTGTGAAGGTGCTCGAACACCGGAACAGGTTGCCAGAGAGGTTGTGATGTCTCCATCCTTGGAGATACTTGAACCCCAGCTGAACATCACCCTGAGCAGCCTGCTCTAGGTGACCCTGTTTTGAACAGAGGGATGGAATACGCAATCTCCAGAGATGCCACAAGCACCATTATTCTGTGACTCTGTCAGTAAAACCTCTGGATCCATCCTGACCCAGCTTCCAGATAGATATGGACTTTGTAGTCTAGGCTCTATGATGTGTTCATCTTTTTCAACCCTCTGTCCTCTTATAAATGGCCCAGAGAGAGCCCTTAATTGATGCAGAGGAGCAGTATGTAAAGCACTGCATAAGAAGTAGTTGAGCCCAACCAGCAGGCAGTGCAAGATCACAGAGCAAATGTACTAGAACATCAACTGGAGGCTCCAAATGCTGCTGTTCACTGTTCTCCAAGTCTGGACTACCAGCTGCCACGTTAAATTGGGAACCAGCATCCTTAACGTGTTAAAACTTCTTGTTAAAACTCTATCTGTGCCTCCTAACCATTCCCCCACCTCCTGCCTTTTAAATCCTTTTGTAAAACCCACTTTATGGATGACAGCCTCTTATACACTTAGCAATAAAGAGCTTTAAAAGAAATAATCACAATAACTAACTAATAAACATTCTTCATTATTTGGAAGATGATAATAATCCCTAGCACTTGCCTTGCACTTTACATATTCAAGCATTTCATAATCATTAACTAATTAGTCCTTGCAAAGCTCATCTAAATATTATTATCCTGTTAATACAGAAAGAGAAGCCATAAGAGGGAAGGTAGAGAATTTACCTAAAGGCATACATCAAGCCATTTGCTGAGACAAGATTGGAACTCAGCTCTTCAGCATCCTAATCCTTGGCTCATATCCCTCTTGCTGTCGTCTGATAATACCGGCAAAATTAAGCGATAGTAGGATCATTTTCTTTAATATTCATCCCCAAATGCACAACACTGAATATTACATTTCACCTCTCTGTTGTCCTCAGGATCACCGATTTCTTTCTCCCTCCACCTCTGCACTGATGGTACCTCCCGCCTTTCCATCACGAGCAAACATTAGTAGCACACGGGGTCTAGCTCCCATTTATGCAGCAGCACTGGGATAAGCGGCCTGGGCCAACAATTACACAGTGCAAAATTCAGACATGCACCTTTGAACCGGGGTAGAAAACTCCGTGTCCCAAGGGGACATCATCAATCAGAGAGAAACGTCATCGTTATTCTCCTTTAGGTGCCTCAGCTTTACAAGGAGGGGTGAAAGCTGATTTACCCCAATACTATTTATTCCTCCAAAGTACCGTGTGGATCAACTATCTTCCATCTTCCTTTTATATAAACTGGGGAGGGGAGTGATGTTGCTGGAGGGCTTGGTTTTTGTTTTTTTTTTTTGTCTATTTCGGTGGTTTTTTTCCCACCCAGATCATTGATACAAGAACGCAAGACCATCACAACGAAAGCACCACTTGGGAAATCTGAAGGAAGGATATTTTTCTGTCACGTGAAACCAAACTGGAGAAATCATTACCATAGATGAGAGTGGATGCTAAAAGTCTACATGCATGCAAAATGTGAGTAGAAAAATTATGGGACACCTCCCCCCCAAAAAAGTATATTTCCAGTATATTTCCATTGAAGAGTATTAAGCACACAGATAATGTCTTTGGCCAAGAAAGTGCCTGAGACAGGGTGCACCAAGCACTGGGAAAGTGATGTTAGGGACGTACCATTACTTTTCTGCCCCTGATGTTGTGCTCCAATAACGGTAAAATATCATGAAAGTTCAGTAAGTCTTCAAACCCATACACAGTAAACCCTGTGCAGAAACCCTCCACAAATCAAGCAAATTTGAGACAATTTCTGATGTGCTACTGTACTCCCTCAGTACATCCTCACCCTTGTTTTATTTCCTGCAGCTGTCATCCTAATTCCCTAAAGTCATTTCGGTTAATTGCAAAGGAATGATTGCCTCTGAAGGCACTTTTCCTACTGGGGTAAATACTGTTTCTCACTTTACCTTAATGTGCTGTTGGATTTTGTTATAAGCAGTGAGTCAATTTTAATTATTTACCTTTTGAAATTGGAAAAAAAAAATCCTTATTTTCCACACATGTAAGGACAATTTTCCCAAAGAAATTTAGGATCTGAGGCCCAGTAGATGCCAGCAGCATGTGAGTGTTTGGTGTCGTGAAGCTGGTTTGTGCCTGTGACCGCTCTTCCTTCCACCCCTACTGGCAGGAACGTACTGCCTTCCAGTACAGTCCTCTTTTGCCACTGATAAAATTGTAGAATGGTTAGAGCTGAAAGGAACCTTAAAGATCATCGAGTTCCAACCCCCCTGCTGTGGGATGGGACACCTCCCAACAGACCAGCTTGCTCAAAGCCCCATCCAGCCTGTCTTGAACCCCTCCAGGGATGGGGCAGCCACAATTTCTCTGGGCAGCCTGTTCCAGCATCTCACCACTCTCACAGGAAAGAATTTCTTCCTAATAACTAATCTAAATCTCCCCTCTTCCAATTTAAAATCATTACCCCTTGTTCTGTCACTCCACTCCCTGACAAAGAGTCCCTCTCCAGCTCTCCTGGAGCTCCCTTCCAGATACTGGAAGACTACAATAAGATCTCCCCAGAGCTTTCTCTTCTCCAGGCTGAACAGCCCCAGCTCTCTCAGCCTGTCCTCATAACAGAGGTGCTCCATCCCTCTGATCATCTTGGTGGCCCTCCACTGGAGCTATTCCAACAGTTCCGTGTCCTTTCTATGTTGAGAACTCCAGAGCTGAAGGAAGAAATGACAAGACTATGACCCTACAGCCCTCAAGACTAGATGTAACCCACAAAATCAGTAGCCAGTGATCCAGTTTGAATGCTCCATCATGTTTCTGGTGAATTATTCAATGAAAGAGAGTTTGTGCTACCTTCATGTGGGATCTGCTTTAAGGGAAATTTAAAATAACAGGGCTGCATGACTCCTGACTGGCATACAGTTTGTCGTGGCAAAGTTCTTCCAGCCAAGTTTTGAAGAACTTTTAACCTGGTGATTTAACCAGCATTGCACTGATACAGCTTTTTAAATCCGGTATTAATAGTTCAAAATACAAATTTGAGATGCCCAGCTTGGACTTTTCTGGAAGTTATCCTATACCTTTCTGTGAAGCTCATGTGTATGTTCACTTCCAGTGACACACTGCAAATTATGACCGCAGTGGTTAATTCCCAGGTAAGCTTTTCTCAGTTTAGTTACAGTATTTCCATGGTGTGTATTTACATCCAGAGTATGTCCAACAGAGCTAGCCTGGTATTCTCCATCAACTCCATGAACCAGTGCCTTCAGATGCCACAGCCACCATGTGAGCATCCATTAAGGATGCTACATTTGTGCTTACGTAGCCACTTTTCACAGAAATCAGGGAGTTTATTGTTCCTTGGGTCCTACTTAGTGCCTCCTCAGCTAAGATGCTGTCCCTGTTACTCTTCATGCTGGAACGAACCAGGAACGCTAATGTGTTCATTTATAGCACCTTGTCTGAGAAGTGTTAATTGGGAAGCTGAGGTGTGGCAGCTTTTTTTTTCAGCTGCTCTAACCTGACTGCAAGACTGTATTAAACTAGTGTTCCCACCAGCAATGGAGAACCCTCAAAGGACGCATTGCTTAGGACTTTAAACTCCTGTGATGGTTCCTAAAACTCAAGGTCACACCAGTCAGCTCCAAACAAATTACAGAAACTAAATCTGTGGTGAGGAACAATAGGGAAATTATCAAAATAACATTATTTTGATTTTGGTGCACATGCTTCCCATAATAATGGCTATGTAATGTTTAAATACATGATCTTAACTAAAATCCATACCACTTTGGAGAAACTTTCCATCCCTGTTCCATATCATGCACCCTTCATTGGCGGTTGTGCTCCATGGTGATGTTCATGTCCTCACGGGAGGTATACAAAACCAACATGGTTCAGCTTTGAAGAGGTTTTTTGGCTGTTTTTTTTTCTTAGTGGAAGACTATGATGAGAGGAGGGAAAGATGAGGGAAGCAGCAGCCCACAGAAAGCTGCAGTAGCCACTGCAGAAATTATTAATACACACAAGCTACAGGGGCTTCTGACTGCAGAGAGAACAAATCTCTTCACCGAGTTTCTAAAGTATAATCACTTAATCTTTTTGGTGATACAGAACCTTCTTTCCTCGCCTCATCAAATGTCTTAGGGTAGCCCTGTTGCCATGTGTGGTACCTCACACAGTCTCCATCAAGAACCAGTCTCAAACATCACAGGATGGGATGAATCTCTAATGGAGGGAGTCTTTCTCTCCCTGCTAGGAGCCTTGATGACTTAGTTCAAACTAGATATATCCTATTTGGACGATTAAGGTTAGCTACAGAAAACCCTACTGCTTTTTTATAGATAATTCATAGGCTGTTTCTTAAAGTAAAGTAACTCTCCACATACTTCTAGCCTGCAGAAGACTTTGAATGTGCCTTTGCATACTACGTGGTGTGACCAAACCTGCCTTTCTTAAAGATGTTCCTCCTTCAGGTGGCAACAATGGCCTCAAGACATTTCCCTCCCAGATTTTGGAGGGAGAGATTTTATGCCCCATTTCTTCTGCTCTGTTTTCAAAGACCAGGCTGCTAGGATTTAAGGACGAGTATTTTTCCAAGTGGGCTTGTTACAGATCAGCTCTTTAATTACACCGACTAAAGAAGTAATGCATAGTGATATCCTGAATTTGTCCCTAATTAAGAATACTGTACTTAAAGCCTGCATGATTCCCTTCTGCTGAAATCTTTAATCAGGAGATGAATAAGGCTCCGGAGCCTTGATTAATAATAGGACCAAGTGCTCTGCGGCTGAAAATGCCAGGGTATTAAATTTCCTTAAGTCACCTGGTGTCCCCATCTAATAGAGATCCTGGCAATGTTACTTATGCAATAGTACAGAATAATTGAGGCATAAAGTTACAGGTCCCGAATGAGATAAATGATACCAATTCTCCTGAAGACAAACCTGACGTGGATGCGGGGCCTAATGTAATAAACAAGATATCTTTGTAATTGCATCATTAAATAAAAGAAATGGCCTTCTTCTAAGTATTACCCATGAAAGCTAATGCATAGGCAAGATGCACTGAAATTCCAACAAATCAAAATACATGGGAGCTTGGGAAAACAGATAAACAAAAAACCTAAAAGCACCCGGATATGACAGTCTTGAAAGTAGAATTGTAGAATCATAGAATCATTCAAGTTGGAAAAGACCCTTGGGATCATCGAGTCCAACCATCGAGTCCAACCCCACTCTACAAAGTTCTCCCCTACACCATATCCCCCAACACCACATCCAAACGACTCTTAAACACATTCAGGGATGGGGACTCCACCACCTCCCTGGGCAGCCTAGTCCAGTCTCTGACCACTCTTTCTGAGAAGAATTTTTTCCTAATATCCAGTCTAAACCTACCCTGTTGCAGCTTGAAGCCATTGCCTCTTGTTCTATGTCTGATTACCTGTGAGAAGAGACCAGCACCAACCTCTCGACAATGTCCTTTCAAGTAGTTGCAGAAGGTGATAAGGTCTCCCCTCAGCCTCCTCTTCCTCAGACTGAACAATCCCAGCTCCCTCAATCGCTCTTCATAAGATTTATTCTCCAGACCCTTCACCAACTTCGTTGCCCTCCTCTGCACTCCCTTCAGCACCTCCAGATCTCTCTTGTGTTGAGGTGCCCAGAACTGGACACAGGAAGGTGAATTTTTAAAAGTAACAAGTTATGCAAAGAAGAAAAAAGTGTCAGATGCTTTTACTACAGGCATTGGTTAAGTATCACACAAAGAAACAAACCAAACATCATCCAAAGCTCATTGTATATGAGCCATATTTTCTTTAGGCTGGTTTGAGAACAGCCGATGGGGGAAGCAAGGACAGTAAGTGTGAACATTTCAAACTACAATATTAGGAAGAAGGAACCTTCCTGATAATCAGGCATTGTTACCTCAAATGTATTAAAGAATGAAAGTGGTGAGCAGTAATTCCACAACAGGTTGTGGGTTCCTCTAAAGCTACATGAGAAGTCACTGTCACAGGAGGAGCTCCAGCACCTCCAGCAGAAGCAAGAGCTGGAGAGAGTAGGTTGAATTACTTTTCTGGAGGAGTGTTTGTTGCTGTGATTTATTTAGGAGCACATACTAAAAGGGACAACTGCATGGGTGCCCTGTGCCCTGCTATTGCCAGCAACCACATTCTAATCCCCGCTTGCCAACTGATCAGGCTCCACCTGAACCCTCATCTGATGGTCTCCCTTGGAGAGTCCTAACCCAAGTTTAGCACAAGTTTATTCATGAGTGTGTCATAACTGTTTGTTCTTACAATATTATTGATCTTAGGGATAAACAATTCCTCTCAGCCTTTATTGTCCTATGCTGTCATGCCATATAGAGGCCACTGTAGCTATTACGGACCCTTCTGAACTGCTCCGACACAAGCACAAAAGCTTTGTTTTTGACATTTTCCTCTGGATGGCAAACAGATGAACTTCCATGCTGGAATTTTAGCTGTGCATTGTATTTCCTTTATTGGAGATCACCCATGAGAAGCCAGACAGCTCATTTCAGTGCTAAACTACAGATCGCAGCAGGTATAAACACCTGCTTTTGGGTTCCATCTCCCCTCTCAGTAGCTCTGTTGAGCTACTGAAATCACTTACCTGAAATCATCTTACCTGAAATCACTTCTGCTGTGCAGAATGATATATGGTACTCTGAAGCCCCCACCGTACCCGGTACAAGGGCAGCAGTCCCTCCTCAGCAGCTGAAATATCCTTCCTACTGCTCCCTGTGGCCACACGCATCTTCTCATGACCTTGCCTGATGATAATTTAAACTCACCCTGGTATGCACAAGCTTTTTTCTCACTCTCAGCTGACGAGATATCACTGTACAGGGGAAATTATTAGTCCCTACGTGCATAACCTGGTACTTTCTGTTAGGAAATGCATTTGCTGCTTCACTAGCATCTTCCTCAGTGATATCCTTTTCCTCCTCTGAAGCCCCAGTGCCTCCTGACTGTGCACAAAGATAAAATAACACGTTATGAAAATACTAAATGAGATTAGTCCCAGTCTGTGCTGCCAATTCAAATCCAGCAGCTACTGATCATATCTCAACATCTCCCCTTAAATCAGTGCCTTACCCACTTTTAAGTGTCTTCTGTAATCTCTAGTTTTTACAAATTAAGTATTCGCTTTCCATGTGATAATATATCAAAGAGCTAACTGATTTTTACATGCATCCCATCAGCTTAATTCTCTTATCTAAAAAAGTCTTGAATGTTATCATAAAAATATTTTTGTAGCTGACCTAGCAACTGGGTATCGCTCTCCAAAAATAGATTACAAAGAAAAAGACAGATAACATGCCGCCACATGATTTTGACCTACGGTTTCCAGTGGGTGATTCCAGTACGGAATGGTATGGGAATGAAAAGCTTCTGGTTTCCACCCCAGACATGGCTGCATATCACTAGCAAGGGATGCAATCCTTGCAAATGCAATCCAAATATGATCCCTGGGAAGAGAGACGAGTGAAAAATTATAGTGAAAGTGGTTGCAGCCAAATAAAAAAGATCCCTTGAGGCTCCATCTGCAGAAAATAAAGTGTTCTTGAAAAATAAAATCCTTTCTATTTTTTTATTTTTTTGGGGGTGGGTTGCAGTGTAATAATTCTCATGTTGTTTTGGCTTAGGTGAAATTTTAGTTGAAATGCATGTTTTAAAGACCATGGATTTGTAGAAGCCTCATAAAATGCATAATATAATGTGCACTTATAATAAATATTGTTAATCATGCTTATGGAAGTACTTACAAGCCAGGAAGAAGGGGTCTGGAATCGCAGGCACTGTACAAATACTGCCAGTAGATTTTGGGTAGTAGCTGAAGTGTTTGGTTCATAGCAAAGAGGTGGAATCCAAGGAGTGGATTTCTCCCCCTATGCTCTGCACTCATGAGACCCCACCTGGAGCACTGTGTTCAGCTCTGGAGTCCTCAACAGAGAAAGGACATAGAACTGTCGGAATGGGTCCAGCGGAGGGCCACGAAGATGATTAGAGAGATGGAGCACCTCTCCTATGAGGACAGGCTGAGGGAGCTGGGGCTGTTCACCCTGGAGAAGAGAAGGCTCCGGGGAGACCTTAGAGCAGCCTTCCAGGATCTGAAGGGAGCTCCAGGAGAGCTGGAGAGGGACTCTGGAAGGAGGTGTAGTGATAAGACAAGGGGTAATGGTTTTAAACTAGAAAAAGGGAGATTTAGATTGGATATTAGGAAGAACTTCTTTGCTGTGAGGGTGGTGAGGCACTGGAAGATGTTGCCCAGAGAAGCTGTGGCTGCCCCATCCCTGGAGGTGTTCAAGGCCAGGCTGGATGGGGCTTGGAGCAACCTGGTGTGGTGGGAGGTGTCCCTGCTCATGGCAGGGGGATTGGAACTCGATGATCTTTAAGGTCCCTTCCAACTCTAACTATTCTATGATTCTATGAATGAGAAAGGTCAGGTTGGTGAATGGGACAACTAAGGGGACCGTCCTTTCTTTCTCCATTACTGCTAGAAGTCATAAAACCATGTCAGAGGATAAAGCAAGCACTGTGGATCCCTTGGCCAGACTCAGGCAGGTCTCAGAGGATGAGGACCCACCTCTCACAACGTGCCCACCTGTTTCCTGCTATCTTCCCCTGCCAGGACGCTAAGGCTTTAGTGAGGACTTATAAGCTGTCCTTCTAACCCAGGCAAGAAATAAACAAATAAGAGGAATTGCATAAATGTTTCTCCTGGACCTTGCTAATCACTTTTAATAAGAAGTGAGTTTTATTTAAGCAAACTCATTTGTGTTTCTTCACTTATATTGTCACTGTGAAGCTTAAATCAATGTCAGATTAAAGGCTGAAAATATTCCGTTCAATAGTTATTAGATTTATTCTTTCTCTTTTTTCTTTTTTTTTTTTTTTTAAGCAGTCATCTTAAATCCATAGATCAATGAGGAATTTGGCCAGTATTTAAGACATTAAAGTGCATGGAAAGCAGAATAATTCTGAAAATGGATGTGATGGAAAATTAACATCAGAAGCCCACTTGTGAAAAAAGAAAAAAAAAACACCAACTAAAACTCAAAATAGACATGGTCAACCTGCGAGGAAAATTGCTAGCAAACAACCTCTGATCTTTATCTCAGACAAGGACAAGCATTGTTGGGAAATATTATGCCACAAAATCTTCTTCTCCTTAATTATAAAAGCCTGGGCTCAATTCTTCACTTAAAACAAGGGAAAAAAAAAAGAGTGCTGATGACTTCATGACTTCAGGGAGAGCATTGCTCAAGTAGGAGCTCAATTAGGCTGTGAAGATGTGAACCTACACCAGTACAGGCCATGGACAAGTAAGGAATGGCCAGAACCAGAGGGAGGTTTTCCTCACTGCCTCCAGCATTTAGGTTAACATCTGTTGTGGTACCCTATGGATGCTCCTCTGTCTTTGATTTTCTTCTTTATCTTAAGGAAGCTTTACTTACTGAACCCCACTAACCATGATTGAAGCTTGAATTCCTAAAGCACTGGGGTATTTCTTCAGAAAAGGGAGGTGCAATGCAGGGATACAAAGATGAGCGAGCCCTCCTGCAGAGAATCATAGAACCATAGAATGGTTTGGGTTGGAAGGGACCTTGATGATGATCTTGTTCCAATCCCCCTGCCATGAGCAGGGACACCTCCCACCATACCAGGTTGCTCAAAGCCCCATCCAGCCTGGCCTGGGACACCTCCAGGGAAGAGGCATCCACAACCTCTCTGGGTAAGACGTTCCAGCACCTCACCACCCTCAGAATGAAAAATTTTTTCCTGCTACTCTTACTCAAATATTCTCAAGTACTTCAGCACACCAGCAAATTGTAGGATCCAGATGCTTCCTTAGAAGAACTGCTAAAGTTTCTTAAGCCTTTCTATATTATGAACTGTGGCTCCCAAATCCCAAACAAGCTCACAAAAATATATGCCCATAAAGACAAAGTTTTGGCATCACCTAGACAGTATTTTGCATCTTTCTTATTTTCAGTTTATCATACTGCCTTCACCTTTTTCTCCCCCAGACTATGCCAGGTTTCAAGCCATCAAGGGAGCAGGCGTTTCCTGACAAAGGCAAATCCCGATGTTCGGATGACAGACACTATGACAACATGGGGAGTTGGAACTCACGGCATTTTCTTGGAAAGCTTAGCCACAAATTTGAAGCAGGAGGCAATCAAGCAGTGGACCATCGTTCCTCAAAGGAGCTGGGCTGAAGCTTGGTTGGCTAAAAGTTCTCCCATTATAAGTGCAACATGTCTGATTTAGATTGTAGTTTTCCGTAAGATTCTTAATTTTTTCCATTATTAGCTATTCTGTTTGTGTTTTTTAAAAAAAAGAAAAGAAAAAAAAAGAGTTTTAAATTCTAGTTTTAAATTCTCTGATGCATTCCTTCCCTCCTGAATTTTTCCCCCCCTCTCCACTTTGTAACGTTGAACTGGCAGGAACCTTTTATCTCTCCACTTCTCTGCTTCCCTGAGTTTTGGAGGTGAATTTCAGGGACCTCCTCATTCATGAACTCGCTGTCTTCCCCGGTGATACAGTGCAGATAATGTCAACAAAGGGCTCTCCATGCGTTCAGCAACGTAGAAAGCGAGAACTTTGTCCCTTAAAAATATTCTTGTTGGAGCATAAACTCCTGGATGACTACGTAAGATTAAACTGAGAGAGACTTGTCAGTTCTACTGGGGCTTTGCATTCAACACCTGTGAGTTTTACTGAAAACACAGGGTTGAGATTAGCAGACCACGATGACAAATGTAAGGTCAGACATTTTCCTTGGAAATTCGCCTCTCTGAAAGAACAGAAAGCAGCTGGAAGGCACACGGATGAGGAGCCGCTGTGCTCTGCATTTTGGCATGAAATCCCATCTGGGATTAAAAAAAGCAAAAAAAAACAACAACATGTAAAGCTACACTGCATGATGCCTTTTCTTTCTTTTCTTCTAAGAGACCCCATCACACTTTATACTCAATGGTGAGCTAGTGACCAGTAAAATTTAGGTTACGAACCTTCTCACCCTTCCGCAGATGCTTGTATTTGTAGATGACCTCCACCTGAAATGTCACCATCTTTAGTAAGAACTTAAACACTCTTGGGTACCAAGTAGAGACTCTGACACTGTAAACACCTAAAGTAGGTGAGATGTGTCCCAGTCAGAGTGATTTTCCTGAAGACTGCTGCAGCATACAGTAAGGCTGACAATAGCCATTTTTGTGACCCTTCTAGCCCATGAGCACCTTCATGTGGAAATTTCCTCCCTATGGAGTGGAAAAAGCATCTGTGTTACTCCACCTTACAATCATTGCTATCATCAGTGTCCAGTTCTGGGCTCCCCAGTTCAAAAAGGATGGGGAACTGCTGGAGAAGGTACAGCAAGGGGCAACAAAGGTGATGAGGGGATGAGAACATCTCTCTTAGGAGGAAAGGCTGAGGGCTCTGGGTCTTTTTAGTCTGGAGAAGAGAAGACTGAGGGGGCATCTCATCAATGCCTGTAAATACTTCAAGGGTGGGTGTCAAGAGGATGGGGCCAGTCTTATTTCAGTGGTGCCCAGGTATAGAACAAGAGGAAATGGGCACGAACTTGAACGTAACAGGAGGAGGAAGTTCTTTCCTTTGAGGGTGGCAGAGTCCTGGAACAGGTTGCCCAGAGAGGTGGTGGAGTCTCTGGAGCCTTTCAAAACCCTTCTGAATGTGTTCCTGTTCAACCTGCTCTGGGTCACCCTGCTCTGGCAGGGGGGTTGGACTAGATGATGTCCAGAGGTCCCTTCCAACCCCATATCATTCCGTGATTCTGTGATTCGGCTCTTTTCCAGCCTAACTCCTAAAATATGGTGTGGAAGAGCCTGGGCTTGTAACGTACGTCAGAGACCACAAAGGCAGCCTCCTTCCATGCGAAACAGAGCAAGATTCTGCCTCCTGCCTGATATCAAATGGTTTTTGAGCACTGGAAAGAAGTTATGAATATATGACAAAGGGTGCCTGCTCTCCTCACAGATTAATCTGAAACGTGCAACTTTGCTTGCAGAATGTTGTATTTCCATCCCCTCTTGCCAATTACTGAGTTAAGTGGTGCATGGAGCCTTTTAAAGATGAGAATTATTTTCTAAAGAGTAAGAGAATGTGAATCAAAACTGCTCATTACATATTCTCCTAACTTGGATGGTGCCCTCCACAGTAGGCTGCAGCTACTGGTTATTACACTTTTTCTGTTAGCAACAAGAATGAAAGGCTCTGTGCCAAAACCCAGAAATATCCAACAAGCAATTATAAAAACCCCATTAGGAAATGGCTGCTGGTTGATTCTGCTTATTATAGCAACTCCTAATAACAACAACGTACTTATAAAGTCAATTTGGGCACCTTGCACCGAATGATGAAATTTAAAAAGACATTGTGGAATTTTCCAGGATGTTTTTCATTCTTGGATGCGGCCACAGAAAATCCTCCTGAATTAACATCCTTTTGTTCACTTTTGTACCTATTATAGATGCATGGAGAGACTTCATTCTACCAAAATAGAACCTACCTATCTATCTATTCTAAATATGTATCAAGGAAAAAAAAAAAAAAAGGAAAAAAAATATTCCTGTGTTAGATAGATAGTCTTTTGGGAGAAATGTACTTTCCCTTTTCAGTGAGCAGTGGAGTTGGTGATCTATTATTGATGGTGACATGGAGAGCAGAAGTGTAACACAGTAGTTATACTAGAGACCACTCAGTGATTCACTGGCTCAAAGCTGCACTGGTAAAAAAGCCTCAAATTTATACAGTCCGAAAAAGAATTAAATAATCTGATACAAATTCCGAGCTGGAGGAATCAGGACTACCTCCCACAGACTTCAAAGGCTGCTTCGCCGTACCTTTCTTATCTCTCTAACAGGTATTTAATCCTGTTTCATCTTCTCTGTAGCTTCAACCAAGATCCAACAACAGCAAACCAGCATATTAAATCCATGTCAGTTATCTAGAGTATCCCTGAGATACGTTTGGGGTAGATCCGTCCTCCTAGAAGACGAGAAATTGAGAAGGATAATGAAGTATCTCTCAGTCCATCAGCCCCTTCTTCTCCCTTGTTCTTACTAATAACCAGTCACGGCTGAAGCTACTCTGGTGAGTTATTCCTTGTCTTTAAGGCAAAAAGAAACTGTGACAGAACATACACATGCGTTTTTTACAGAACATACATGTGTGTGTATGCAGGTATAAATGTTTGAAGGGATTCTAAGATTTTTCTATGGGGAGCAGAAGTTAAAAATGGCATTGCACAGATCGACTGGCAGAAATGGGCTGGATGAAGAGAAATGGAGCTGCCAAAATAAACACACCCGCTGTCATCTGATGAGTTTGAGATTCTTCTGTTTGTTGGTTTTTTGGTGGTTTGGCTTCATTCTCCTAACAATATCAACCAGGACATCTCTAAGGAGACACAGCTCTGGCAGTCTCCAGGTGTACTCTTATCTAAAGCACCTGATGTACGTACAACTAGAAATACCCGGGCAGTCCACAGCTGAAAACAGCCTCTGTCTGCAGAAACAGAACCTTAACATTTGTCTTGCCCTGTGGTTTCCTTTGAAGAGGGTGCTCCAGGATCTGAAGGGACCTCCAGGAGAGCTGGAGAGGGACTCTGTCAGGAAGTGGAATGACGGGACAAGAGGTAATGGTTTTAAATTAGAAAAGGGGAGAGTTAAATTAGTTATTAGGAAGAAATTCTTTCCTGTGAGGGTGGTGAGGCACTGGAACAGGTTGCCCAGAGAAGCTGTGGCTGCCCCATCCCTGGAGGTGTTCAAGACCAGGCTGGATGGGGCTTAGAGCAACCTGGTCTGGTGGGAGGTGTCCCTGCCCATGACAGGGTGGCTGGAACTGGATGATCTTCAATGTCCCTTCTAACTCTAACCATTCTATGATTCCTTGAAGACTTTACTCTCCTGTGGGTTGAAAGTAGCAGCCCCTCTAAAGGAAGAAATAAGAAAAAGTTGAGTAATGTCTGGGATAAAAATATGAGAGCTCAGGTTATGATCCTACTTCATGCAAAGCTCCTAGTAAAATCCTGAGGAGTTTGTTTGGATTTTTTTT
>VZRU01006951.1:15954-26926 GCA_013398155.1 Pedionomus torquatus | reverse complement strand
ACTTCTTTGCTGTGAGGGTGGTGAGGCACTGGAACAGGTTGCTCAGAGAAGCTGTGGCTGCCCCATCCCTGGAAGTATTCAAGGCCAGGCTGGATGGGGCTTGGAGCAACCTGGTCTGGTGGGAGGTGTCCAGCCCTGCAGGGGCATTGGAACTGGATGATCTTTAAGGTCCCTTCCAACTCTAACCATTCTATGATTATATATATATACACATATATATATACACACACATACATCTATGGAGGTTTAATATTCTCCATCTGTTAAAACTCCAGAGGTGCAGCAGAAGGCTCCTGTACTTCATACTGACAGAGTAAAAAACTACCTCCTTGTAAAAAAAAACCGCCCCAACAGAAAACCCTAAATCAAAAAAAAAAAAAAAAAATCATCAAAAACCACAAATCTGCACCTAAAAAAAACTAAGCCCACATCACCCAAAGGGGATCCTGTGACTAAGTGTGTGTTATACTCATGAGAGCCAAAGGCAAAGGGCTATTAGTGTACACTTGAGATCACTTAGAGAAGCCCACGGGGAAATGCTCCAGTATTACTGCCAAAGTAACACACAAAGAAACTACGTCTCTGAATACCCCGGAGGGATGGGGAAAAAAAAAAAGTTTAATAAATGAGTTCTTTCCAGAGGTCAAATATTAACGATTTGCCTGTGTGTTTTCTGTTGAAATTTCATTTTCTCTGTTTCAGCCTGGACAGGGAAAAAACATCAGGAGGCGAAACTTTGATTAAAATAAACGAATCAACATAGAGCTTTGTGCCAGGGTAAAGCTAACGCATGAGATTATGGAGTGTGACAGCTGCAATATTAATAAGGTGAAGAGGAGAAAAAAAAAAAAGTGATAGAAACCTCACAGACTGATCTTATTTGGCTTGATCGTTTCTGCATTACCTGTAGCAAAGAAGGAGAACTGGACGAGGGATGATCTGTATTGTTCTGGATATTCTTATTTTCTCTTTCTTTGGTATGATTCAGCGGGGAGGGAGGAGAAAAAACCCAAATCAAAGAGCTAATCCTGGAGAGAGAAGAATGTGAGAACAGACGGTAAAAGTGAGGTCAGGGAGAAGGAGAGGAAGACTGGAGGCTGGAGAGATTCAGGATGACAGGCAGAGAGGAGAGGAGGAGGGAGGGATGCTGCGCCTGAGCGGACTGACTTCGCAGAGCTCATCTTCAAGGCCAGGCTGGATGAAGTGTTGAGCAACCCGGTCTAGCAGAAGGTGTTCCTGTCCACGGCAAGGGGTTGGAGCTAGATGATCTTTAAGGTCCCTTCCAACTCTAACCAGTCTACGATCCTATGATCTCGAGGAATCCTTTCCCCTTCGTGGTGCAAGCAATGTATGTGCTGAGTTATGGCCCAAGATTTGTGACTGTGGAGGGCTGACTGGCAAGGTCCCCCCGTACGCTTGGCGCCGCTTGGCAATTTGTAATAATGAGATTCATTAGCGCTATACGCTCTGCTGGAAATACCTCCAAAGGTTTAATTGCAGCTGCACAAATGACTATTTATTTAGGTAGCACTTCATTAGCTGCTCCTGCCCTGCTGTGCAATATGGTATAAATTACTAGCTGGTGAAGCCAGCATCACACCCAAAGTGGTGGCCTTGCTCGTTGTTGGAGTTTAACCTCAGCCATCAACTAAGCACCACGCAGCCTTTCACTCCTCCTCCTCCCCCCCCCCCAAACACAGTGGGATGGGGAAAATAGGAAACCCGGTAAGTTGCAATAAAGACAGTTTAATAGGAAAACAAAGGGAGAGGGAATAATAATTATAATCGTCAATGTCATCATCACAGGATCACAAAATTGAAGGGGTGGGAAGGGACCTCTAGAGATCATCAAGTCCAACCCCCTGCAGGTCAGCCCAGAGCAGGTTGGATGGGAACGTGTCCAGATGGGTTTTGAATGTTTCCTGAGTCAGAGACTCCACCACCTCTCTGGGCAGCCTGTTCCAGGGCTCTGGCACCCTCACAGAAAAGAAGTTCCTCCTCGTGTTTAGATGGAACTTCCTATATTCAAGTTTGTGCCCGTTGCTTCTTGTCCTGTCGCTGGGCATCACTGAATAAAGACTGGCCCCCTCCTCTTGACACCCACCCTTTAAGTATTTCTAAGTATTGATCATAGAATATATAAATTGAGTGACACAATGTAATCGCTCACCGCCCACTGATCGATGCCCATCCCATCCCTGAGCATCAATTGTCACTTCCTGGCCAACCCATGCTCCCCCCCAGCCCCCATTTATACACTGACCACAACATCTTATGGTATGGAATATGTCTTTGGCCAGTTTGGGTCAGCTGTCCTGGCTATTCTCCCTCCCAGCTTCTCATGTGCAGGCATGGGAAGCTGGCAGAGCATGGGAGGCTGAAAACTCCTTGTTTTAGTATAAACATTGCTTAGTAACAATTAAAACGTTGATGTATTATCAACACCACGGTCATACTAAATCCAAAACACAGCACTATACCTGCTACTAGGGAGAAAATCCAGATGAAACCAGGACATTCGTTGTACCACGCTGCTGGGAATGAGTTAAAGGGGATTCTGTTTGAAAGCTGAAAATATACCTCTCCTGGCAAAAAAAAAAACCCATCCTAAAAGTGTCCAACATTTCAATTTCCAAGCACAAATCTGGTGGCCTGTATAAAAGAGAGTGCTATGTATCAGAGAACAAACTAAACTTGCTATGTATGGCATGAAATTTTTCACAATGAATCAGCAGAGCTCACCCAACCCAACCGTTCTTTGCTGTCCCAGTCCCTGCTTCATCCTGGTTGGTTTTGTCCATTTTTTTAAAAAAAAAAATCTAGATTCCTCTCGACAGCACCAAGATCTCAGGTGCTGAGAACAAGGGGAAACAACAGGCCAGGCAAGATTCTCTTTAACTTGCAAGAATCAGAGATCCGGAGACTGAACTTCTGCTGTTTAGAGTACTGTGTCCATCTTTGGAATCCCCGACACTGGAAGGGCATGGATCTGGTGGAACGAGTCCAGGGGAGGCCACAAAGATGATCAGAGGGGCTGGAGCACTTCTCCTATGAGGACAGGCTGAGAGAGTTGGAGTTGTTCAGCCCGGAGAAAGGAAGGCTCCATCAAGACCTTAGAGCAGCCTTCCAGTACCTAAAGGGGCTACAGAAGAGATGGGGAGGGACTCTTTAGCAGGGAACCTTAGCAATAGGATGAGGGGTAGCAGTTTTAAACTGAAAGAGGGGAGATTTAGGCTAGATAACAGGAAGAAATTCTTTCCTATGAGGATGGTGAGATACTGGCACACATTGCCTAGAGAAGATGTGGATGTCTCATCCCTAGAGGTGTTCAAGGCTGAGTTGGATGGGACTTTGAGCAATCTGGAGGGAAATGTCCCTGTCCACAGCAGGGGGGTTGGCACTACATGATCTTTAAGGTCCTTTCCAACCCAAACCATTCTATGACTCTTTGATTCTATTATAAGGGGGACCTGGCACCCTGATCCGTTTGATGGAGGAGGGCAGGGGCAGGTGACAACACCCCATCATTTTTCTACTCTCCTTTAGTCTCAGCAGCTCGGCTTCAAAAGATGCTGGTTTCAGTCTTTGCTGCCGCAATCATCACACTATAACACACAATGAGCTGTTTTATAGCAACGGGTTAAAACTGAATGTCTGGCCATATATGTTTTACTTCTCCGTTGAAATGCAACTGTCGCTGGGGGAGGGTGTATGTGTGTGTGTGTGAAGCTCCCATCACACAGCCCCAGTGTGAGAAGACTGGCACAGTCCTTGGTCATTTAAATTGCAAGGAAAGGGGTGGGGAGGAGGAGTCTCTACATGAAGATTTAATCTAAGACAAGTAGAAACTCCAAATCTTGTAAATTGCTTTCTGTGGGATTTCTAACGCCTAATAATGTGAAGTCTTCTGAAACTACTGAAATACGAAGACGCCATCCCAGCCTTCATTATGAATTAAGCCTATGAAATATAGGTGAAAATGTACAGCTAATGATGCAGACAGCAGTCTTCCCTCCCTTGAATCCACAGGGAGACCCATCCTGAAGTGGCAGGGGTCTGGTGGACAAGAGTTAGACCTGCAGTCCTTGTGGGCTATCTCATCAGCAGGGTCCACGGATATTTGCTCCAGCAATTCCTGGATCCATTACCCTTTACAGGAGGGCAGGACCAGAGAGGGCTGTGAAATCCTGATGTGTGTATTGAGTGATTTTCCCCATAGCACCAACTGATCACCCCGGCCTTAGACTAAACTACTCAAGCACAGGACTCAAACATTCCCTGAGGTTCTTCCACCCCAAGGGCAATTTTGCTTTATGCTCACTAGCTGGATGAAAGGAGACCACAGGACAGCCACAACCTGCCACATAACTCTTTAGGCTGCTTTGCTCAGTTCTCAAGACCCAGCTTTCCGTATTATTTATGCAGCACTTTTTACACGCTTCCTGAGAGGAGCCTGGTCTCTGCCAAGCCTCATTTTCAGGGGAGAGAAGTGAGTCATGGAAATGTGCCCTTGTGGCCAAGAAGGCCAATGGTCTCCTGGGCTGCATTCAAAAGAGCATGGCCAGTAGGTTGAGGGAGGTCATCCTCCCCCTCTGCTCTGCCCTGGCGAGGCTGCATTTGGAGCACTGGGACTAATTCTGGGCTCCCCAGTTCAAAAAGGACAGGGAATTGCTGGAGAGAGTCCAGCAGAGGCTATAAAGATGGTCAACGGACTGGAGCAACTCTCAGGATGAAAGGCTGAGAGACCCGTGTCTGTTTAGCCTGGAGAAGAGCAGACTGAGAGGGGGTCTCATCAAAACTGAGCAATATCTAAAGGTCAGGTGTCAGGAGGATGGGGCTGGACTCTTCTCAGTGGTGCCCAGTGACAAGACAAGGGGCAACGAGCACAAGCTGGAACACAGGAAGTTCCATCTCAACATGAGGAAAATATTCTTTACTTTGAGGGTGCCAGAGCCCAGGAACAGGCTGCCCACAGTGGCTGTGGAGTTGCTGGTGATCTTTAAAATCCACCTGGATGTGTTCCTGTCTAACCTGCTCTGAGTGACCCTGCTTTGGCAGGGGGGTTAGACTAGATGATCTCCAGAGGCTCCTTCCAATCCCTAGCATTCTGTGATTCAGTGATTCTGTGAAACCTAAACAGTATCTGAGGGACACTGGAAGATCTAGAGTGACATTCTCAAAGCCCCACAGCAGGGAAGTGGCGAAGCACCTCACCAAGCCATAAAGGTATGCCACCAACCTAGATTCTCCTCTTACACAATAAATCATTGTGTTTCCAATACAGGCTACTGACTTCAGGAATAAAGAATCCCACCAGAGAAATCTGGGATGCAGGCACACATGACAAATGCTAACTACCCACAAGCAACCACAGGGATTTCTTGCAAGCTTTGGCCAGACCAGTACAGTCCTAGACTTGACTGGGGAAAGCACTGATGACCACCAGAGAATCTCTGAAGCTACCACACACATCACCCAGCACCTCTCAAGGGACTCCCAGGGACCTTTATACCTCAAAACTGCAAAATATCAAAGGACTGAGCAATATAAAGGAAAACATCCCACCCCTTGAAAGCCTTCCTATGTTTACTAAAAGATCTTCTCCCCCTCTCTCTTCCTCGTCTTACAAACATATTTTCCAAGATTCCTCATTCAGTCAAAGCGCTGCTGCGTGCGCAGCCTTTTATGCAAATTATTTTGTTTATTTTTATGATGTATGCAAATGAAGTCTTTACTCCGAACATTCTTTATGACGCTATAAATGTAAGAATAGATCTTGAATTAGCCCTTTTCATTGTCAGAGTGGCACTAAAACCAGCTGAGGGATTCAGAGGTTTAAATGTGTAAGCAGTTGGGTATAAAACAACTTTCATATCTTGTAAAAATTAAGGGTCTGGGCTGAGGTATTTGAGCATTACAGCAAGATCTCAAAGAAGTGAGAAAAATTGCATGTTTTTCTGAGCTAAATGAAGATTAAGACAAGAAATCAGTGAGTGAAGCAACCTGTGGTTCAACAACCTCGTTCTTTCTGCTATTCCATTTCCTATATTAACAAGGAACTTCCAAAGGAAGCTAAAGATGGTAATTACCTATTTCAGCAGGAACTTGATAAACTGGATGATGTTGTATCATATTTTTTATGCCTTATACACTCCACTTGCTGTATTTTCACATGCTTAGCTTGTACCCAATAGCCCACACTACTCTAAAAATAGGGTTCCTTGACAAATAAGTCATCAGATAACCTCCACTTTTACATAATGGGGACAAAAGTAGGTGCAAAGACAGGGAGGAATCAGGAATAGGGAAGACACTGGAATAACAGGGGCAGATGAGGGAGGATCAGAGGCCAAGGGCTTACAGGCAAGGAGGAGCTCTGGGGTAAACACATGCTTGATTTTACCTTTAATTGTGTGTAACTCAAGCTGCTGCCGAAAAAAAGCTGAAATGCATTTTTTCCCTCACTTAATATAACTATTCTGTTCATGGAAAGATGGTGACTAAAGCCCAGCCTTATCCTGTAGGGAAGGATATATATTTCTGTATTTGGGATACTGAAGTACAAAGAGAGAGCCATTCAGGAGAAAACTTCCAAGTCCCAGTATTAGATGAATAAGCCACATACTCTTCCCAGAGGATATTACAGACGTAACTGTGCTTCTTTGGTGAATGCAGTGAAAAGGTGTAGGAGATGCCAGCTGTTGCACAGGGGCATTTTTCCATAGCTAAACAAAAATCTCTACATTCGACGGGCTGAGAGAGCTGGGGCTGTTCAGCCTGGAGAAGAGAAGACTCCGGGGAGAACTTAGAGCAGCCTTCCAGGATCTGAAGGGAGCTCCAGGAGAGCTGGAGAGGGACTTTTGGTCAGGAAGTGGAGTGACAGGACAAGGGGTAATGGTTTTAAACTAGAAGAAGGGGAGATTTAGATTGGATATTAGGATGAAATTCTTTGCTGTGAGGGTGGTGAGGCACTGGAACATTTTGTCCAGAGAAGCTCTGGATGCTCCACCCATGGAAGTGTTCAAGGCCAGGCTGGATGGGGCTTTGAGCAACCTGGTTTAGTGGGAGGTGTCCCTGCCCATGGCAGGGGGGTTGGAACTGGGTGATGTTTAAGGTCCCTTCCAGCCCAAACCATTCTATGATTCTATAATCTGCTGGGGAGAGTGTTGTGGAATAAGATCCTAGAGGGAAGATGGGTTCAAGAAAGCTGGTTAAAATTCAAGGAACACCTTCTCCAAGCTCAAGAAAGTTTTCACCCCAGTGAGTAAGAAATCAGGTTCGGAAATGCTGTTTCATTGATGCAGAATATAAGCCCGTTGCAGCAAAGCATCTTATTCAAGTATCATTTTGTCCCAGGAACTGACCTGAACTCAGATCCCGACTATTTGTGTAGCAATGAGGAATCTTTCTTCCCCGGACCTCCAACTCCCCTACACTGAAAAACAAAATGAAACAAACAAAACAGAGCTATTTAGCCTAAGATTTCTACCCAGCAGAGACAGCCGTTCTACCAATGTTACCTTGGAAAATAAGTGTGAAGAGTTTGGGTGCTCTGCAGCTCTGAGCCTGTCGTACAGCTGCCTACAGTAACCTCTTTGATATTTTCAAATCTTTGTCTGTTCAGAGTCCAAATGTGGACTCATTTCCATGAATGTACCTGCTACATCCACAATGGCAGTGGCAAAAGAAAAGAAAACCATATTGTTCAGAAAGCATGGAACTGAGAATAATGCTGAAAGCAGCACAGTGCCATTATATCATTTAACGAGATGCCCTCACCTCAAATATTGTGTTCAAGTTTGGCTGTATTGCCTCCAAAAAAAAAAAAAAATAGAAATGAAATGAAATGAAATGAAACGAGGTGCAATGGAATAAAATAAAGTAGGTAGAAGGGGAGAAGGAGGTAAGAATAGGCAAAGAAGATGATCAGAAGCCTGTGAGGACTCGTAAGCAAATCAAGAGAGATGAGAAGAACAAGCTATTTCATTTTGAGCAAGAGCATGATAGAGCTGTTATTGGGATAGGGAAAGTTGGGCAAGTAACAGAGAGAAGGGGAAGGGGGGCTGAAAGCTAAGATGGAAAAACACTGAGAGGGGGAAAAGGGACAGAAAATGAGAGATGAGTATTTTTTGTCATAGGCTACTAAGCAGATTTCCTAAATTACGGCTTATGCTTTTGTTTTGGAAGGTCTGAAATCCTCTTGACTTTCCATCTCTTAAATAAGCAGGTGAGACAGATGGAAGATGTTTTACAAGTGTGAATTCTTCTCGCAAGAAAAGCCAAATGAAATGAGTGAAATGAAATTAATAGTAAGGAAGAGCACTGTCTATAAAATGTACATGGCTACTTTGTTCACATACATCAGTGGCTGAAATAAAGTTTTATTACCAACAATAATACAGCATCATGAGATATGCGATTAACCTGAAGACTTCTGGCCACAAGATCTACCAGTTTTCCTACTAGGCTTCTTTAAATATCAGAAAAAAACCGCCTTCCTCAACCTTCCTCAACCATCCAAGTTTTAACTTTTGCTGGTACCGCTTGCTACAGTATTTCAGGAGTTTAAGGAAAGACCTCACACAGCAGAGATCATCACATCACAGAATACACCCCACCCCCCCATTAAAGGCTTTAGTCTTTAATGCCTTCAGCTCAGATCTACAACAAGCTGCTGGATAGAGAGGGCTCGGAAAAGCCAAAGCATCGCAGAGGAGTTTGGGGGGGACTTAAGTGATTCTGAGGCTTTGTAGATGACCATCTGATCAGAAGTCAATGCCTCACCCCTAATGCAGACAAAATAAGAAAGCCATAGGGCTGGGAGCATATATGTAATGTGGAAAAGCATAACCAAGTCTTTGTGACGGACTCCTTTTTTAATCTCATAAAATCATAAAATGGTTCAGGTTGGAAGGGACCTTAAAGACCGTGGAGTTCTAACCCCTGCCACAGGTAGGGACAACTCCCAATAGACCAGGTTGCTCCCACTGCTCCTGTCACCTCTGCTAATCACCACACTCTGATTGTTTGGGCCATGCTGAGGACACGTGGATTCTTGAGTCAAAAGGTTGAGGCTGGTTTTTGTTGTGTGACCTCTGGAGTTCACCTGCACAACTATTGCGCATTGACTTATGAACCCAAATCTGTCGTGTCATAATCAAACCACATTTCTTCTGCCTTCAAAATCATCAATTACGCACAAGTTAGAGTACTTCAAATGTCTGAAGATGCTCTTAGACTTATTTGACTTTTGCTGTACGTTATAGTGTCAGATGTCAACAGTGTGGTTGGCTTTCTCCTACAGTGCTAAACTCCCGCTCGTCGGTGGCAGTTCGGGCTTTCCATGTTATGATCATCCCTGGGGAAGGTCTTAAGACTTACACCTTCCCTTCATCCTCCCTTCCCCAAGCTGGACTCAGTGGCAAGAAAGCTGGAGCTCCCAGCTGGGGGGGAAGACACTGGGAGGTTAAGAAATAAACTTTTCTGCCACAGGACTATATTATGGTTACGTTTACACTGCTAAGAAGTGTCTGCTCTAGGATTTTGACTATCTGGTGGAGCGCAGCTATGTCATCTACCCTGTCCTGGACTGCTTTTCTGAACTGGATCTGCAGGGTCCATGGGTGGTTCTGGACGTACCAAGGTGTAGCGACACTAAGATCCAATGATCAAGTTGGTTTTTATTGTTTGTTTGGCTGGGGTCTTTTCACATCAAAGCAGTCTGAAACCCATGAAAACCTTGCTGCTGCCCACCAGAGTGGGGTTTTACAGCATGATTGTATGAGCATGGCTTATACACCTTGACATCGGAGGCAGACAGGGCAAGTCTAGAGGAGTGTTGGAAGGCTCTGGACAGTGTGAGGAGCTAAACCTGATGTGTTTCCATTCAAACGGAGGTGATAGATTCCACAAACATCCGGTTTTATTTTGGAATGAACCAGCTGCTTCACTAAAAAGAGTGGACCAGTTTGTTCACTCAAAAAAAAATCAGAAAAAAACCCCCAAACCCAAAAAACAAATGGCAGAGAATTACTATTTATGCAATGGGGATGATCAGGGGACAAAGATGTGGGGGTTATTTGACAATGCAGATATATATTCTGTGGGTGACTTTCTTTATTCCTCCATCCTTTATCTCATGCAGCTTATTTACAATGTAAGTTTTCCGAAGCAGGAACAAGTTCTCCCCATGGAATTTGGGTAATGCCTAATATGAGAGGTCTGTGATCTCAGCTAAAAGTTACTGTCACATCAATAGCATGCTTCATCTTATATACAGAGGAACTTCACCTAACATTATAATTTTAAGTGATTTCCATAGACTGGGGTTGTTCTGTATCACCCTCAAATGCCACAGTCTCTGGAGGAGAAGGTACTGGCCTATAAAGAGTACACAGGGGCTGCATGAGGGAATTGGGATTGAGTAGTGACATCTCTCTCTCTCACTTTCAGAAACTTGTTCCTCAACTGCCTGCACTTAAAGGAGTTTAAAATGCAGCCCATAAAATAGATGCTAAGTAAGAAAACCAGCAGTCTGCAGAATAGGTTGCACACACTCGACAAAAAGCTATTGAGGGAGAAATATTGTCATAAATTGTGTTAAGTACAGCGTGTTGAGTCAGAAGCACAGCTTCGATGGAAATTACAAGAGCAGTTTGAAGGCAAAGCCACTTTGTGCCTTGTACCACGCCAAGCAGTTCATACAAGGCCTGCTTGATGGACTTGGCAACGGCAGCCACTGGTGTTTTACTCTCCCACAACCGTTCCCCAGGAGATGCACCCTTGCTGGGAGGAATTTGGCCCAGTTTGAGCAAAGATTACACTGATTGCAATGAATCTTTGGGTCCCTCTTTGGTCTCATTCACAGAATCACAGAATCACCGAATCACCTAGGTTGGAAGGGACCTTTTAAGATTATCTAGTCCAACCAATGGGAAAAAAAAAACAAAAAAAAACAAAAAAAAAAAAAAAA